>OX393578.1:30577935-31025722 GCA_947652605.1 Elmis aenea | reverse complement strand
ATACAGCGGTTGCAAAGTCTAAAGTTAAGTACACACGCTAGAGTAAAGTTGCGACACAAGTCTCTAAACTGAACTAGCGCGTGTTCACACGTAATGCAATTTTTGTTTCGACCGTGACGTCGGGACACTCCTCACCTCAGCCCTAGCTGCAACTACTTGCCAGGGTGTTCACTAGGGGTGGGCGATATCCAAATTTCGATATCGAATATCGATATCGAAATTATATCGATATATATCGATATATCGATATATATCGATATATCGATATATATCGATATATCGACATATCGATATATCGATATATCGATATATGTTTATCGACATATCGAAATTTCGATATAAAAGCGTCGCGAAGCTAAAAAAGTCGGTAAAAAAGTGAAAAAAGAGACTGGTGACCTTAAAAAAAAAAAAAAGCTTCTCGCCCTTAAAATATCGATATATCGGAATGTCGGATTATCGATATATCGATATATCGATATTGCGATATATCGATATTCCGATATTCCGATATATCGATATATCGATATTCGAAATATCGGATATCGATATATCGATATATCGATATCAAAATTATATCGATATTTATCGATATATCGATATATCGCCCACCCCTAGTGTTCACACGAGTGTTGCGCTGTTTGCTCTCTCTTCGGTATTTGCTCTCTGTTCAATTCATTATCGAAATGCCAGTTCGAGAAAAGTGCCGTGTATTATTTTGAATTTAAAATTATAGGGAATTAAACGATTATATTATAACAGGGTTTATGCAAACTATAATATTAAATTATTGTATACCACAGAATTACAACTCAAAGTTTTTTTAAACTATTTATTTAAAAAGTTCATCATTATGTATTGCGCTAGTTCAAGTTCAAATGGAATGTTATTATTGAGAAAGGTCGGACCCTACTATAAAAATATTAAAATCGGTATGGAAAACTTAAACCTATTTGGCAATTGAACTCCTTAGCAATAATTTATTTTATGATACACTTTAAAAAAGATGCAATTTTTTTGTCACATAAAACTAAAATATGCGCACTCTCAGTCTGCTGTCTTTAAAATTTATCTAAACACTGTTTAAAATTTTTGTTCATCTTAAATTTCAAATAATTACACGAATGTTATCATAAAGCTCTGATTGGTCAAAGTATTATAGAAAGGGTTTTGTACCTGAAACACATGTTCGGAAAATCCGTGATAAACAATAGGATTCGACTTCCTAGAATACAGAAACTATATTCATTCAGTACGAATGGGTTGAACCACATTTAAATATATCTTTGTTTGTTTATAGCTTATAGCTCAATTCAATAGTAAAGGAAATAGCATTTATTACTGTTAACTGAATCATTTTAAATAAAATAAGTTTCTAAAATTTGAATTTTACAACAATGCGTGCTTGGAAATACCAAATTACTTGTCATAAATAATATCGATCCGATTCGATTTGAACAATTATTACCGAGGTTTGAACAAGCTACAATTTTAAAATGATGTAGGTATACTAAAATTTTAGAAGTTGTCATTTGACAATGTTACGTTTTTTTACTATTCGATTAAAAATTTTAGTGTTGATTTATTGCCTTTTTTCAAATTAAAATAGAAAGTTATTTGTGAAAAACGTCGCACAATATCAGTATAAATTTTCTATAAGTACTGTAGTTGATTTTTAAATCGTGACGAAGGGACGCATAGGCAGTCTAGCATAAATTTCCAAACGTTTGGATCTGTTTAGAGCGAGTGACGAGACAAATATTTGAGGTATTCACACGACCCTCTAACTAGACCAAAACTTGCCGAGGGTCGATCTAGCGGCACCGATCTATCGAGCTGTTCACACATCAACACCCTGTCTATAGACCCGAGTTGCGAGACTTTTCTCTAGCGTGTGTACCCACCTTAAGAAAATTAAATTTTGTAAATTTTTTACATTTTTTTGTACAAACTGCCTTATAACTTTTAAACCATTGCCTGTAGACAAAAAATAAATAAAACTAATTTTGTAGAGAATTTCATGCTCTATTAAAAAGCTTCAAGGTATTTTACAATAAAATTGATATTTTTGGCTATAGTCTTATAAATGCAGAAGTGTAAAAAAATCAAGTAAGTGTTGATATCAGCTTAGCATTTGATTTTAGGAAAAAATTTTACTTGACATTTTTTCTTAGAAAAAGGTCCTCTATCACCACTTAAAATATTCGCGGTGATAACGGGGACACTCTGTATATACATATATATATCTTTTTTAATCATAACTTTTTATAGAAACTCAACAGTTTAAACAAGCGACACTTTACCAAGAAAACTAAACTCTATAATATATTAAAACTTTTAAAATATTGTTGGAGCAGCCGTTTTCAGGAAAAAGTTTTGAATTTTGAATTTTTAAAATCATTTCATAATTTTAAAATTTACCAAAAAAAGTTATAAGGGTTTTTCATAGACCCCAACATAGACTACAATCCTACATAAACAGAATAATTTAATCTATTAGTGTTTTTATGTACTTTTGAATTACTGTTACAACTTAAAGTAAAATAGTAAAAAGCGGCGATATTCTGAACGAACAATGTGGTTAAACAAGTGATAGGGGAACTATATTGTGGTCCTATTTTTGCTTGTTTTATATGGAATTTATTCAGGACTGTATGAAATAAACGACATATACGAGAAAACGATTATTCGAGGAATGATCGATCGAGATTTCACTGTGCATACTTTAAAAGTTCTTTAAATTCCCTATCAAATAACATAGAATGTCCCTATGTTTACTTTTTACTACAGATAATTAACATAAAAACAAAATAAATTAAATAATAATTGAAGTAATTAACAGGGATGGGTTGGAGCCAAGGAGTCAAGACTTGGAAAAACTATCGACTATCGAGCCTTTGATTTAGTTTTTACCACGGATGAGATTAGAACGAAAACGAAAACAAAATAATGATATTAACCAAATTTTTTTTAAAGAATGGATATGGAAATGACATTTTGTTTTTTGTTCAAGAACGGAAATGAAAATAAAAATATTTAACCCTTTCGTGACCAGTGGGACACAACACATACGTATGTCCCACTTACTATTTTACTTCAGAAGTCCGTTGGGACAAGTTAATCCCACTTTTGGCGCATGCTGCAATCTTGCGTATAAGAGCGTGAACTTTTACCGGCTTACTATTTGTCACGGGATTCCCAGAATTTTGAACTGTTTAGGCATTGTTGGAAAAGACAATTCATTTCCTAGTACTCTGTCGTCCATAGTCGTGTTTCCAATTTCCTGTGGTTTTACTGCAGTAATAGTGTGGAATTCCTTTAGTTTTGTTACTTAGTGTATGTTTATTTCTTGGAATTGCATCACTGCTTTTATATATTTAATTGCTTTTGTGGTATCCAGAGCCGGCGACAGGGAGTGCAGGGTGTGCACCGCACACAGCCCCGCGGGTAGTACGGCTCTGCGCTGGTGATATTTTTTTAAATAACAAGTTAAAAACTAAATTTGAAAAGACATGCATCTTTAATGAGTATGTAAAAAATTATTTTTTTGTGCGATCGTACTAGAAACAGCTGTTTGACGGACGCGTTAGCAACCATAAAGTACTGCATTACCAGCCCTATCCTTAGCAACGGCCGTAAAAGTTACTTTTCAGGCCGTTACCCTTAGCAACGGCCGAAAAAGTAACTCTTACTGCCGTTGCTAAGGATAGGGCCGGTAATGCAGTACACACGCCGTCATCTGTCAGTGACAGAATGTCACGTAGTTTCTAACCTATAATTTTGAAAATTACTAAAAATTTAAATTGTTTTTAATTTGATCGCACAAAAAATGTAATATGCACCTCGGCCAAAACGTACTTTTTTGGCCTTGCCTGTTTGCTGGCCTCGACTACGTCTCGGCCAGCAAACCAGACGCGGCCGAAAAAGTTACACTTTTGGCCTTGATACATAAATAACTATTTCAGGCCCGTTTTTATTTTTGTACACAGCTCCGCAAACCCTATGACCGGCTCTGAAAGTACCTCTTTGTATCCATCCCTGCTTTGCAAAATTCCATGATAAATTATATTTCCAAAAAACTATTTGTTAACAATTTGCAAATTAAAAATATTCATATATGTTACATTCAGTGGGGAAAAAAAATTCAACAAAAAAAATTATTACAAATATCAGTTCTCATAATAGAAATAAAAGGATGCTAAATTCAAAAACGCAGTTAAAATAGACAAAAAAACAAATAATTCGGTCTCGAAAGGGTTAATACCGGTTTTAACTGGTTCTTCTAAATATTCTCCAGTGTAGTGCATTAATGAAAGAAGTCGGGAGTCAGAATCGGTTTTAGAAAATATCGACTCGGGAGTCCTTAAATTTTCTGTCGACTCCCCATTCTTGGTGATAGCTGCAAGTTTTTATCGTAAACTGAACTGAGTTTATTTTTTACTTAACTTATACTGTTAACCTCTTGAACGTTACATTAAATTTCTAGGTTTATGCATTCGACAATGTCGCGGCGGCGGAGGCTAACATTTTTTATGTTCCTTCTGTAATGAAGTTGTGAGTTGAAAAATACAACAATTAGGTTGTTCTCTATCAGCTCCTCAAAAAAATTAAATTTTTTGTTACAAAAATCATACTCAAAAACCGCGCGAACCCAACTTACCCAAATCTACCTGCATAAGATTTTTGGGTCAAGAAAAAAGAAGACTTTTGGAGTCGGTGACAAAGACCAACCTATTTTTTGTCTTTTTCCAACTTATAGCTTCAACACAGAATGCACGTTTAAAAAAAATCTGCTTACACCGCCTTGATACTGTCGCCTGTATAAAACCGGCTCTAACGCGCGATCAACTGAAGTTATCCGCTTCGCGTGTACAAGGCCTCAAATCGTACAGCACGGCACAAACGCGATAAAATCGCTCGAACCCAGTTCGTAGAACAAGGTCAGCGGTGCAAAAGCGGTAAAAATGCCCAAATTTAAATCGTAGAGCCTCGGTATTAGCGCGAAAAGAACGCCCGAACTCAGTTCGTAGAGACCAGTCAAGGGGTTAATTATCAGTACGATATTTCCATTATTTTTTATTTATAGAAGATTTTTAATTATTTTTTGTCATTTGATTATTTGATCTGATTTTTGTGGTTTTTATGAAATTTCTTGTAAAATAAAGCTAAATTATGTAGGTATTTAAAAATGTGGGTTTTATTTTTAAAAAATTAAAAATGTAATAAAAACAATAAATTTTGAAACAATTATATTCTTAACAATTGTAAAAACTAATAATATATTTAAAAGAAACTTGTGATTCTGTAAATATTTTCTAATAAACACCAAAGCTTTATCCCTAAGAACAAAGAAGTTGCAAGGCTAGGAAGTTCTTATTGGAACAGACACTTTGTTTATATAATTAAGACTGGTATAATTTGGTACAAATAATTTTTTTTTATTACTAAAAAATGTGGAGAGTGTCCGGGAACAAAGAAATTATCAAATTCAATTATTTTTTACATATACAATAACTTTTTACAGGTGATTTATAGGGCAATAAAGACATTTTAAAGCCTCTTCTAGAACTTTGAAATTAAATTACAGAATAGCATGAAATGTGTACCTACTCTTATTCATAATTAAACAAAAACTGTTAATAACAATAACACAATAATCTACTTGAAAGTTTATTAGTTATTTAAAACTGACTTTTGAACCATCCTCTATGTGTTTGTTAATTAATTCGATGTATGGTCAAAAGTACATCACGTTTTTTAATTTATTATTTTTATTAAAATGTGGTTAATATCATTTTCTGCAGTAACTAACTCATGATGATAACATTTTAGCAGATTAACACAAATCAAACATATCCCTGGGGACAAAATGAAAATTTTAATTGACGTATTTACACAGATACTGTTAGAACTATGAAACATGATGGAATGTACACATCTAATGACAATACTTTTTATAAATCTTTGCATTATATTTAAAACAAATTGCCAGTCATGTAAAACTGAAAATGAACAACATGGAACGCGGCTAGTGTGTACAAATATCGACCGCTTTCCGATCGAAGCCCTTAAAGTCGAAAATTTAGTATGTATTAACTGCAATATGGGTATTTTGGATGAAAAAGTGATCACCAACTTTAGTGGAACAACATTTAATATCAGTAACAGTCGTTTGAATCACATAAGATCTTTCACATCATTCCCAACACAAATGAATAAGTTGATATTCGTAAGTAATGAAATTTCACTTATTGCAACAACAGCTTTCAGACAATTCGAAAAAGTTAATGAAATTAATTTAAGCAATAATTGGTTAACATGGATGCCGAGTGTTTTTCAAAATATTACAGTGTATAAAATGGATCTATCAAATAACCTAATTCCAGATATATTACACATTTTTAAAAAAGTTTCCGTCACTCTATTATTAATGCCATTCAACAATATTTATCAGCTACCAGTGAATGTGTTTAAAGATATAACATTTTTAGTACAGCATTCTCATCCAACATTAAATTTATCCCATAACTTTATACCGGAACTAATACCTGGAACCTTCGCATATGAAAATATAAAAATGTTGGAAAATCTTCAAATATCAAACAACAAAATAAGGACTATACAAAACAACACCTTTAGGGGACTAATGGGTCTTAAGTTTTTATGTTTGGAAGGAAATGAGATATCTACATTACAGAGACATTCGTTCAGTGATTTATTATCACTTGAAACACTGAATCTTGGCAACAATATGTTGGAATACATTCAAAATGGTTTGTTTTCGAACCTTCGAAAATTGAGAGAACTAAATTTGAGCTCCAATAAATTGCAAAAGTTATACTTTACCTCTTTTTCAGGACTTAGTAAAGTCAATAAATTAAATTTAGCACAAAACAACCTGAAAGATTTGGACAACACACCGTTCGCACTATTAGGAAAGTTAGAAATTCTTGACATTAGCAACAACGGTCTTCGTGAATTTCCTTTGGAAAAAATACTCGAACAACATGAATATTTGCGTAAATTGATTCTGGAAGATAACTTGTGGCACTGTCAGTATCTTATACATATGTATAAAATCGTCACTCAGAATAAAGTTGACATGGTTTCCTATGCCAAACATTTTAACGTTCCCAACTTACATGGAATCGCCTGTTCACCTGCAGAAATAAACACGGATGGTAATATAAAGTTTCAGGATTTTTTGAAAATAATTTCTGAAATATCGCATATCGAAGACATCTACGTTAACAATCATAAAAATTATCAACTAGATATTATGCAAACGGTAGAAAATGTACAACATTTTTATAACACTTATTTAGTTATAACATCGCTTATTTGTGTTGCATGTATTTGCCTGCTATTAGTTTTTATAAAACAGTATTTACATAATCGCAACAACATTTCGTAGAAAGGAATGCATGTAAGCGAGAAGATTCGAACAGTGCACAAGGGATAATATAAAGGCGAGTCAATAAATTTGATGGAAAACCATCAGGATGTAAATAGTTTCTATTTCAAAGAATTATTAAGCAACTCTATCATTTTTAAAAAATAATCCATGGCATATTGAACAAATTCAACAAATTTTTACAAAATGTCAGAAGCCACTTTGTAACTTTGTTGTGATTTAATTAATAATAATCTTATTAAATATATTACAATTCTATTTGCTATTATTGATGTTCGTTAAATTTGTTGAATTTCTTACATAAAAACTTTTATACTGTTTGTATTATTTTAACATAAACTAGAATAAAAAGAAAAATTAAACTGTTTTATATGAAAAACTAAACATGATTCTGTAAAATAATAAAACACTTACATCTGCACATTTTGATTTACTTTCTACATGGAATATCTAAGTTAAAACTTCAACACTAAATTGTTTCATTGCTCACTGATTTTTTAGAGAAGTTTTAATAATTCTCATTAGTTTTAAAACAAATGAGTAAAATAATATGTGAACCCAAATATTTTTGAAACGTTTAAAAAAATGCAACTTTTTCATTTATCTCAGAATATGTATAATTGTATAAGACCTACAACTTTCTCTTTAAAAAGTTTTTTCTGTTCACAACTGTATCGAAGATACTTAATATTTAAAATGTTTTGTCTAATTTAACCGACTTTGTATCTCTTACTGTTTATGAGATCGGTGTAACACAAATGAAAAGTGTTGTTTACTTTTATTGCTAAATGTGTTTTGTAAAGTTACAATTTTCTTGCATTAGATAAAAGCTTAAGACAAGATGATTATTGTATTAAATTATTAAAAGACTGGAAATAAAATTTAAAATCCAAACCACTTACATTTTTATCAGTAAGAAAAAATTGTTAGAAAAGGTTGTTGCTTTGAAAAAATATTTTGAAGAAAGTGTAAGCCAGTGGTCTTCAACCTTTAGTTGAACATCACTGTTTATATTAAATTCTAACATATTATAATAAAAGTAAATATCTTCCGAAAATTAATGATTAAAAATATAAAATCGAGATCGACTATTTAGGACGTCGTGACCGACGGTTGAAGACCACTGGTGTAAACAACCAATTCTATATTTTTAAAAAATTACTGAATAATATTGGCTTTTTTTAAAATTATTGATACTTAACAATAAGACCACGGTAATTACTATAAAATTTTTGAAAATAGTTATGATACTCGACAACTTCAACAATTTTGTTTAGATAGATATTGAAGTTTCATAACAGTACTAATTTTATAAAAAATCACAATTTTTGGAACTCTTAAGTAAAATTTTCAAATTGCACAAATAGTATGTAACATCATTTTATTCAGAATTTCTTGAATTATCTTTTTAAGCTAAAATCCAGTATGGCGTCCAAAATGAACAATAAAGCTAATGATGGTTTGAAACAGACGAACAGTTTGACATAAAATTTAATTATATCAGCGTATAGATAATAAAAAGTTACTTCAGGAAAGCCTTTATAGGTTTTTAATATCTCTAAACACGAGATAACAACTGTAGTTAAAAAAACCATATAGTTTAATATTAGATATTCAAGTGTTTACCATAAGTTCCCTTGGGATTGCTCTTAGATAAAATGTTGATTATACAAACTCAACAGTGGTGACTTTTAGCAGTCTTAAAATGTCCGCTATATATTACATATTGGTTATTTGCAGTGTTTCAAGATATATTTTTGTGAATTGTAAAACCTGTGTGAGATATTCCTCTAATTCTGCTACAGATTATCAACTGAGATGCAGAAATGTATCGGCTTTTCCTCTAGATCTCAAAAATGTGGTCGTAATGTCATGTGATGAATGTTACTTGCCAGTACTTGATGAAAATGTGGTAACAATGTTTGACGGGAGTTACTTTAAGGTGACAAAAAGTCAAGTTTATAATATCACCGCTACAGCCTTTAAACATTTCACTAGACCTTTGTACAATATTATTCTCTCCAACAACGAAATCGAGTTTATTGAAGGTAACACATTTACAAAAAGTTCAAAAACAACAACCATTGATTTAAACCAAAACAAATTAACAAATCTACAAGAGTCAGCTTTTCGAGATGTAAGTGCATACTCGTTAGATTTATCACAAAATCAATTAACAGATATAACAACCTCTTTCAATGGACTATACCTAGCGCATTTTAACATGAGCTACAATAAAATTAAAGTTTTAAGAAACAACACATTCAAAAATACAGGAATATATAAACAAGGATACAGTTTTCACAACCAAATTCTCGATTTATCGCACAATGTAATAGAAATAATAGAAAGAGGTGCACTAGTATTTTCAAAACAGAGTAGATTAAAAGATCTACATCTAGAAAACAATAAATTAACTCATATACAAAACAATACGTTTATAACTCTCCACAATCTTTTAAATTTATATCTTCAAGTAAATCACATTTCTATGATAGAATCAAACTCATTTAATGGGCTGGCACAACTTGTTACATTACAAATAGATCGTAACGAATTAGAAGAAATTCCAGCAAGCACATTTGGATATCTTAAAAACCTCCGAAATTTAAATCTCACTTCTAATAGAATAAAAAGCCTCCAAAGAAATACATTCAATGGACTCGTGCTATTGGAAAGATTATATATAAGTGATAACAAACTTCAGGTAATAGACAGCTCTTCACTATTACCCATGGGGCATTTACTTTTTCTCGATATAAGTAATAACAGAGTCACCGAATTTGATATTGATGAAATATTAAGTCACCATAATCGATTAAGTATTTTAAAACTAAGTAATAACTTCTGGACTTGTCACGACTTAATAAAGATTTACAAAGGTATGAAACAGAAAGGTAACATTGACATTCATCCATTTACACCTCATTATGATGTGCCGAATTTTCAAGGAATAGCTTGTTCTCAAAATCATATTAAAAATGATTCAATGACATTCAACCACTTTTTGAAACTAATTGCCGATGATAAAGATTTCCATGTTACTTACAATGTAACGAAAGAAGATCGCAATATGTACATTGGGACCTTGAAGAGAATAACGGTTTCTACGAATAATCTGTTTTGGATATATTTTATCATTCTCATCTCGTTACTAACGATATTTGTTAATATGTGTGTGAAAGTGATAAACATTTATTTACGTAAACGTAAAAATACATCAAGCAGAAAGTTTAGTTTAATGTATCTATTAAAGTAAAAATTATGGATAGTGTTAAATTGTTGCGTAAAAATAATTATAAAATCGCATGTATTTTATTTTAATCTAAAAACGCTGTTCACTTTTAGTAGTTTACACAGTCTGACAATAAACTTTGTAGAATGGTGCTGTAAAGTGAAAATAAAAGTGCTCTTTTTAGTTTTTTATTCAAATTATTGTGAAAATTTATTAAGAGATCCTCTAAATCGCAGGAATCTAATTATGTAAAAATGATTACCAAAATGTTTAGACTTTTTAATTAAATGACTATAGTAGTTAAACATAAAACAACGATCATTTGTTTTGTTGTAGTTATGCACAGTGTACTGCGATTAACAGGATCTCTTAATAAATTTTCACAATAAAATGAAGTTTTTGAAGCAAACTCTTAATAAAAATACAAGTTATTGGTATCGACGGATTCGTTAGAAGATGCTCCATTTAAATAACCGCCAGTACCAGCATGGTTCCATTTAAAAAAATTGACTTTTTGTCAAAAAACCGATTCCGCAACCTTCAAAGCCGATTAAAGTAACCTAAATGTCATTTAAAATTTAGAAAATGGTTTTTTGGACAATTGTTGACATAATAAAAATCAAATTGTGCAGGTCACGGCACCCTTAATAAAAAACTAAATTTTGTTTAAAAAAAATTTTGAGGTTATAAAAATTAAACAAAATAGTGCATTTGTATCCAAAATCGCTTTCTTTTTCCAAAAATGTAAAAATATACAGGGTGTTCCATTTAAAATAACAAAGTTGGGGTCATTTCCGGCGAAACCGGAAGTGAAACAAATGTGTGCAATGGCTCAAAAAGCCAGGTTTTTTGCACATATCATATGTCTAAATTTTCATTTATCTAAAATCAAAACTAAAGAAAAAAAAGGGGGTGTACCACACTTCATTTACACCCGGTATGTACAGTGGAATCTCTCATAGGCGGACATCACTAGTCGCCGATTGTATGTCCGCTTATAGGAGGTGTCTGCCTAATAGAAATACATTATATGTGCTAATGTACACTCTTTTCTGAGTTTTTCTTAGTCATAAACTTTAATCACTTTTAATTTTTCTCTTAACGTTAACATGCATTTCTTTGGTGCCATCCTTACTACACAACATTAACACAAACTATATAATCTGACAAAAAAAAACTACCTTACTTTATTAGTTAACAAACTAATGCAACATAATAAGAACTGCCAGCTGGAGGTAGAGTTACCAACTGTATGCTATTGGGGCGTTTTCGTAAGAAAATAATATTGCATACGCTATATGCATGCCTTTACTTGCGTCCGTACAAGAAATATTTTATCAAAAAAGGAAGGCAAACTAAGTGTCCGTGTCCGTTTAAAGGAGAGTCGGCCTAATAGAGTAACATTTATTAGAAGTATCAATATCAAAATGTCGGTTCCTGTAAAATCGTCCGATTAAGACAGGTGGCCGTTTATCGGAGGTGTCCGTTAAGAGATATTTCACTGTAATCTCCTTTTAATTTACATGTTGTTACATGGATCTAAAAGCGATTTAAATAATTTTTTCAACTCATTTTGTGGTAGTCCAATAAACATGTAAATTCTGTTTGAATGCTGTCAATTTTACCAAAATACTTTCCTTTTTCAAAAACATTTTGAGTTTTGGAAAGAGAAAGAAGTTGCACGGTGCTAAGTCTGACGAATAGGGTGTACGATTTAGCACACAGACTTGATTTTTAACCAACTGCCGAACAATTGATAAATTGTGACTCAGTGCATTATCATGAAGCAAACACCAATTATCATATTCACCACATTCTGGTGTAATACGACTAATTAATTCTTGCCGTCAAATGCTTCAAAACTATTTAATAAAATTAACCAGTGACTGTTTGACCTTGTGTAAATATTTTTTTTGTAAATAATGCCTTTGTTAACAAAATTTAAATTTTTAATAAAAAACAGGCAAGAAATGTATAACATCTAAATATTACTGGGACACCGTTATGGAACACTGTTGCCAAGAGCGCGAAATGCATCTTGCACATACAGCTGAACGTGCGCTTGTTCAATACTGCAAAAGACGTATTTTTTTGTACCGTGCACTCCCGTTTTAGTAGGCTAAAATAAGTTAAAAGTGTATGTATAACAGGTGAGATTTTATGGTAGGTAGATATTTGCTATTAGCTAAAAGCGAAAAGGACTTGCAATTTGATCTAGAAGTATGGGCAGATAGATACATTAAATAGATATAATATGAATATTAATATAACAAAGACAAAGGTTATTATTATAGCAAAAAATCATGAACAGTAACAATTATGCTAGACCAAAAAAAGATAGAGCAGATAGCAAATTTTAAATATTTAGGAACAATAATTGCAGAAAATGGTAAATTGGAGTAAGATCTGAATAACAGAACAGCGGCAGCGACGAAATTTTACTACGCCACTAATAAATGTTTGATAAGTACGGAGATATCAAGAGAAACGAAAATGCGAGTTTTCAATGCAGTGTACGTACCCATTCTCACGTACAGTTCAGAAACTTGGACATTAACTCAAAAAAAAAAAAAAAAAACAGGTATAGGAAATGAGATTTCTGAGAAGAATACAGGGATGTAGACTGATCGATAAAATCAGTAACGGAAAAATTCGAAATAACCTAGGAGTAACAGATATTACGAAAAAGATTGAGACGAATCAATTAAGGTGGCTTGGACATCTACTACGCATGCCAGATAGTAGATACGCGAAAATAGGATGGAAAATGCAGGTAGAGGGAAAAGAAATACAGGAAGACCAAGAATAAAATGGGAAAAAGAAGTGAGGCAGAGACTAGAAGAAAAAGGAGTCAGCTGGAGGAATGTGCCACAATTAGCTAACGATAAGTAGAAGTGGAGAAACATAACACAGAAATAGAAAAGCATACCTCGACACCGAAATGTACAAGAGGAATCAATTAAGAAGAAGAAAAAGAAGGTTTAAATTTGCCTACAATCTTTTGCTATTTCGGTTTTCATCAACACAAAACAGCAATGACAAAATACTAATGAGTTCTCTATAAATATAGTGATAAATATTGCCAGTAAGAACATTTGGAAATTGAAAAAAATAATAATACAAATATAAAAAATTTAAAACCAATTCAACCGGTTGTGTGCCATAGATGTAATATTAACGCTGGCAATTTAAATCCTGCGATCCTAGCATTTTTAACCTTGTTCTATATTACTGCTTTCACAGTGATGACATCCACAAAAAAAAAAAAATCTTAAATCAGTATTTAAGGTAATAATAGTGTTATTTATAAGTTTTTATACGGAAACTACACAGAAAACATTCATATTTTATTGTCATGTGAAACACCACGTCACAATTTTTTGTGTTAATCCGTGTGTCTTACATTGCACCAAAGTCCAACCGGTTGATTGATGACGTCATTCACCGGTGGATTTATGGTTGCTCGAAAGCAGCGGTTGAATGTAGGATGCAAACGGTAGAACCGTGATTGTTTCTAACCTAACTTCACCTGTCGTCGTATAAGACACTACGATGAACAATAATGGCCTTCCACAATTCACCAGAAAAACACCGGCTTCAAGTTCGGTGGATTAAATGGTTGCCGATGGCACCAAAAACTCCCCACGGTGTAATATAAGTGGGACGCGGTGTTCCCACCACACTTCAACCGGTTGAATGTAAGACAGTTTTTGACTGTTTTGGTGGCACTGGTGGAATGTAAGACACACGGAATTTGAATAGTTTAATTACCAGCTTTTTTTTACGAATAAAGTATATTTATACTTATAAAATAGAGTAGTATACAAGAACACTTACCTCTTCAATTGTTAGTCCAAAGCTATTAGGTACCACTTTTCTATATTTGAATCTACACGGAATATCTCCTATGATGTCTTCACAATCCAATTTATAATATTCATCAACATATTCTTCAAAAGTTTTGTCATTGGGATCAAATACAGGCTTTTCTTGACTGACTACTTTTGCAAATTTTGACTTTCGTTTACGTCTCTTTTTGCTTCTGCTGTTTTCTATTAGCTCCTTCTGTACATTTGCAGGATCATAATCACAATCCATCTGTAAAAGCAGATGATAAAAACTGCTTAAGTAAAAAATTGGTTTACATACATTGAAGTTATCATCTTCACAATGTAGGTAGCCTTGTTCAGTAACTTCATTTTCAACTGCAGAAACTTCTTCATTGCCTTTAGTACCATGCCACCTGTCCCAGTTTTCTAAAATACATAAAATATAATATATTATGCAAAACTGTGCCATTGATTAATGATACACTTTATATAAAAACTATCTGCTATAAGAAAGTAATGTCTCATTAGTCTCATACAATCTAATGAATTGTACAGATGATTTTCAAGTTTGTTAATATTGAAGCAAATACTTTTAAAAGTCAGTCATCATATACAGGGTGTGTAAAAATTGGCGGAAGCGCTACACGTGGCGATGTTCTTCGTAAAATTCTAAGTCGAAAATGTTGTACCATTCTTGCTGTGTCTGCAAGAGGTCCTCAAAGTTTTGACATTTAGTCCTTTAATAAGCGTTATTATTTAATACTTGCTAATGAAAAAGCTGCAATTTGGAATAAAAATAAATTTCGAATAGTATTTTTTCCTAGATATTGTGTTCTTCTTTTCAAAAATTGGTGTTGAAAATATGTAAATCACTGATTTGAATGAAAATAATACATATGGCAACATTGTCATTAGCTGTCATCTCTGTTTTTCTCGTAATTATTTCTAGTTTGTGTTTTACGATACCCAAAAGGTTGCAGCTATGTTTACGAACTGAAGGCTTTCAGTTCGAACAAAAAATGTAAATACCTAAGTAAAAATTGTTGATAAAAAAATGTCCAAATGCAAATCAATGTATGCAATGTTGCCAATTTTTTTTTTCTTTAAATGGTTCGAGGCCATAGGAAGCATGGTACAACATTTTCGTATTAAGATTTTCGACTTAGAATTTTACGAAGAACATCGCCACGTGTAGCGCTTCCGCCAATTTTTACACACCCTGTATACAGTCTGTTCTACAAAATGGGCCCAAGAGTTTTATGGCGAAACCGCATATATTCTCCAACTTCTGTCGCAGTTAGGTTATGCAAGTCAATAGAGGCTACATTTTAAAAATATTTTCAAACATACAGGGTGCTCCAAAAAAGAGTGGCTTATCAAATTCATACTTTTTCTTATGGAACACCCTGTATATTTTTACATTTTTGGATTCCTCTTTAAATTTAATTCAAAAAATGTATAAGGTTATACGCAATTTTCACGAAAATACAGTATTTTCAAAAAATTTCAACATTTAAAAACTTTGAGAAGTCTGAAGAAATTCGCTTGGAGATAAGATTGACAATAGATTATGTAACACTTTGCACCACCTACATTTTAAAAATATTATACAGGGCGTTTTTTACGCTTGGTCAAACTTGTGAAACTTTAAACATCGATAACTCATTTTTTTAAAATACAACACCCTATATTTTTTTACACCGTCTTATAGAAAATTTAATTCTCTTTCGAAAACATTAAGGCTGTTTTTCACCTAAAATTGATATTTTCCGAGATATTGCGATTTTATTGTTAATTATTAGGGCAAAGTAATATTTTCAAGTAGGCTATGAAGGTAGACAGCGGTAGTTTGAAACAATTGAAAGAAAACACAAGACACTTATAATTTTATCGTTTGACTACACACTTTTGACATATTTTTATAGGAAAGTTGGAGTTTTACCATACTTACGTTTAAATAGAGATTTTTTAAAATTATTTATGCATTTATTGATTGGACCAGTGTTATAAGATAATTACTAAATCCTATAAACCATTTTTTGTCTATTTACGATACGATACTACGACACTCTACCGAAAACAGTACCAATCATGTTTTTTTTTTTAAATGTAAAATTAGACAAATCAGTATTACTTTTTTTTTTAAATCAGCGTTCCGTTCTCGTGCCTAATACATTATCAATCGGTTTTTAGGACTTGGCAAACGATCAAACTCAATTATATGAAAAATATTGTGGCCCTGATGACAAACCTATATTTAAACGTAAAAATGGTAAATCTACAACTTTCTTATAAAAAAATGTCAAAAATGTGTAGTCAAACTATAAAATTATGTGTCTTGTTTTGTCTTTCAATTGTTTCAAATTACCGCTGTCTACCTTCATGGCCTACTTGAAAATATTACTTTGCCCTAATAATTAACAATAAAATCGCAATATCTCGAAAAATATCAATTTTAGGTGAAAAACAGCCTTAATGTTTTCGAAAGAGAATTAAATTTTCTATAAGACGGTGTAAAAAAATATAGGGTGTTGTATTTAAAAAAAAATGAGTTATCGATGTTTAAAGTTTCACAAGTTTGACCAAGCGTAAAAAACGCCCTGTATAATATTTTTAAAATGTAGGTGGTGCAAAGTGTTACATAATCTATTGTCAATCTTATCTCCAAGCGAATTTCTTCAGACTTCTTAAAGTTTATAAATATTGAAAATTTTTGAAAATACTGTATTTTCATGAAAATGCAATTTTCACGAGAACGGTTGACTTTAGACCCGTATAACCTTATACATTTTTTGAATTAAATTTAAAGAGGAATCCAAAAATGTAAAAATATACAGGGTGTTCCATAAGAAAAAGTATGAATTTGATAAGCCACTCTTTTTTGGAGCACCCTGTATGTTTGAAAATATTTTTAAAATGTAGCCTCTATTGACTTGCATAACCTAACTGCGACAGAAGTTGGAGAATATATGCGGTTTCGCCATAAAACTCTTGGGCCCATTTTGTAGAACAGACTGTATACATAATAATCCATTTTATTGCAAAACTCTAGAGATCAAATTGGTCTCTTAATCTAAAGCATGTCTTAGTCACACCAACTTCATCTCTCTATTTTTGCTACTACAACTGAAACTGTTTTATTTATAATCTATATCAATATTATTATTAAAATAATATTGCATTACTTTTTATCATTTATCTCTAGGGTCTTTTGCATTGAATTAAATATTTACCGACTATTAAAAATTATCTATTTATAGTCTATATTAAAAAACCCAATTCCAAAGACACTAATAAAAAAGTTTTATAGAACCCCAACATAGACTACAATTTTATACAAACAAAATATTTTTATCTATTACCGTTTTCTTAAATTTTAGATTAATGCTATAACTTTTTATTTAAAAAAAAAAAACAGTTCCTATAAGGAAATTTTGAACGAGAGCAAGTGCTGCAGCATGTGACTTGTCGAGTTCAACGGCGTTTGCATTTACAGTAAGGGGCCCATTTTTTCTCTCAAGTTTCGGGGATGCTAACCTAGGGTTACCAAAATAATAAAACATCATTGACTAACATTCATGAAAATCATGCCAATTCAAATAAAAGAGCGGAAAGTAAAATACCCGGACATTTTTGTACTTTTCAAAACTTCTCCCACTCCAGTTTTCATATGCAATGAGAGGTTACACTGTTACAATGTTGCTAGATTATCAAATTTGCATAATTTGGCAACAATATTTTGTACAGTATTGTATTTATTAATTACTTTAAAACTTTATAAGAAAATTATAAAAATCAGGGATAAGAATAATCCGGGACTTGAGTCTTGTTTCGGGGACGAATGATCAACTTATTATCCGTGCCGTCGGCCGTCACGGCAATTTTGCCAGACGGCGCTACGCGTGAAAGCATCCATTTAATTACATTGCATGCGACACCAGCTGCGGCAATGGCAGCGGTTTTGCCCTCGTGTGTGAAAACGGCCTTACTGTTTTTAATATAATTTTATGTAGTCAAGAAAAATAAAATGTTGCATACGAAAAATATTCTATCGCTTTTTTTACCCACCAAACAGCTGATTACCGATTGGTATCATTTTCGTAAATGCCTTATGATTCAATGTTTACATATTCAAGTGAGAACATGGCTTAGTTATAGAGAATAGATGCTGTACTTTGTGTTTAGGAATAAAAAAAGTTTTATTACAGACCAAGTTCTAACTCTTCATCCAAGTCTGGAAATTCTGGTTTCTGTTCCTCTTCAGGACCTTGATAAAACTCGTTGTTAAAAAGATTTTGCATTCGTCTGTCATGTTCCTCTGGATCAAAATCATCGTCTATATCTCCAACCTAAATTAAGTTTTTTTTATAATAATGGATTATAATATTGATTTAAAATAACTTACTTCAAAAGCAATTTCCGTATTTCCAGTAATCTCTCGAAGTTTTTGAATTTTTTCTTCAATTTCCTTCCGTTTCAATGTTTTTAATTGTTTTATTTCTTCCATTTTTTTTTGTTTTTCTTGTTTCTTTCTCTCTTTAACTTCTACTCGTTTTAATTTTCTCCTATCATCTGATTTTCTTAAAGAGTTTTCCATAGTTCGAGGAAATCGTTTTATCTATCAGTATAAAAAACTCTAATAAGTTTTTATACACAATCAAAATGATACTTTATGGAATATTTTTATTACGTCTACATATTATAAATAATACAAAATACAGGTTACTTACAAATTCTTGATCCGGTTCTTCAAATCGAAAGTTATATTTATGTTCAAATTCTTCTTGCGTATCCAATACTTTTTCGTCTTCTGAAAGACCTTCATCTGAATCATGAACCATTTCTTCATATGTGGGAATATAGTCAGCATCTTCTGTATCCATGAACCTACAATGTATCACATAAAATTTAAACTATAACTGCATCACTAAACAATGATTAGCCTCACTTTTTATTGAGAATGTAATCTCTTAAAAATTTTTCTTCATCATCTAAATTTGGATTTGACCAATAATTCTTAAGAGGCTCCAACGTGGTTTTAATTGCTTCATCCTTAATTTGTTCTTGTCGACCTGCAAGCCAAGATTTATACTCCTGTTCTTCTTTAGTTGCTTCTTCTGTAGTTTTTTCCCTTGCCTTGAACATTCCACCCCACTCTTCTCCATCATCTTCAACATCTTCCAAGACATTTTTTAAATTTTCTTTTAAATTTTGTTGTTCTTCAATATATGTTGGAGACCTGTAAAACATATTGTATAACATATGTAAATTTAGCTTCACTAAACTAATATTACTTAGGACGTTCAATTTCTTCATCGTTTTCGCTAACATGGCCTTCATTCTCTAATAAAATTTTACGTTCATAATCTTTAATAAACATGGGTTGCGACTTGTTTTTCTTCTTGCCCTTAGGATATGAAGCTGAAGTTTCAGCAGCCTCAAAGAAATTAACATTTGTGTCGTAAATACGAGGATCTTTGTTTTTTAAACATGCCAGTGTGGTAAAAAAATCTTTTTCTATGACCGCATCATATTCACCTTCATCCTCATCAGAAGAACTACTTGAACCTGATTCTCCTTCATTTAACGTAATATCTTCTCCATATTTAGTTTTTACTGTAAAATTATACATGTTTGTATACGACTGTCTCTGTTTCACGTCATCATATGTACTTACATTTATTTAATTCCTCTTTTTGTCTCCATGTGTTATAACTGGAGGCATAATTATTATCTGTTTTTAAATCGCTGTCTGAATCAGAATTATATTCATTATCAAAAAGCTTATTTTTCAACATTATAATTTCTATACCACTTTTTAGACTTACGTTAACTTTGCAGACACATGTCACAAATAAAATACACGTTCCAAAACCAAATTTCAGATTGCAGTAAAATATCGGGTGATCAACAACTACTGATGCCCGCTAACCTCAGACCGAAAATAAAATAACCAAGTTTTAGTTGGTATCTCAGTGTAAAACTCATTGAATAAAAAGATAAAGGAAGGAGCTTTTAATATTATACTGCAGCGTTTCTCGGCGACGGAAATGACGACATAAAAGGCCTCTGATAGCGGCCGGTTTTGACAGATCAAACAGTCAAGAAATTTAGGCCCGATTGCATGGGATTCGGATCAAACCAGTGCTACCTAGCACTGGGCTAAATACCTAGCACCACTTGGGTTGCCGCAGACGACCGAAAGCGTTCACACGCCCGTGTTAGTTAGCCCGGCGATCATCGTCAGATATAGGAAAATATCGTACTGTTGGTACTAAATGACAGCTACGCTAATTTCACGTTTATTTTTGTTTTTTGTTACTTTTACGTGTCCAAAATGAGGTAGGAACTTTTCTGTAACTGAAAAACAGGGTTTGATCGCGATAGTTGACAAGTAAATAGTTTTAAATGTTATAAGTAAGGTAAGTAATCAGATTCTTACAATTTATTATAAAATTTATTTAATTAAATTAATAACTACATATCATATACACAACTATCTTTCAACTCATGTCCAATAATTATTTTAAACATAACTTAATACAGCATGTATTCTTTTACAATTAAACAAACTAGTTAAGATGCTAAAAATAAACATCTGATATTGTTTTTTACTTCATGTAGATATAAAACAGCGAAACGACCTGTGGTGACGAAGCAGAGACGATGTGTATGACAAGGAAGTAAGAAAATTTTAAAAGTTTTTGAAAGAAAAATAGTGAGAAAAATTTATGGGGCGAGAAAATGGGAGGAGGACTACATAACAATCTATAGGAAGTGAAAGAACAGAAATAGCGGAGTGACTATCCGAAAAATAATAGGTCAGTAGGGCTCCAAAGAGAGGCTTTTATTCCAATATGGAATGCACAGCCTTTTATAATAATAAGATATAAAACAGTCATTGAATGCAAGACGACAGATAGCTGGATCATTAGGAAAAAAGGGAGACCTGGAAACAGTTAACTAAGGAGTTTAATGCAGTTAGAGCAACTCGAGTCAGAATAGCGGGCCAGCTTAGGCAGTTTTATAAAAATCAAAGGCAAAATGTTGGAACTGAGCAAAACGTAATTGCAAGATATTTGAAAAATGTATAATTTTTTTACTTGTACAACTTAACATACATGTCAGCTATCATGGAAGTTGATGAAATAATAGAAAAATATGAAGAAATGAAGAAGACAGCCATAGAACATTACAAAAAAGATCAGGTAATTGTTTATTATGTCAGACACTTTAAAATATTTTGTTAATACAATTTTTTATTTAACAGCTTGCAATAAAGAAAACTGGGGGTGGCTCGCCCGTGACTCTTATTAACAGCTGCTGGCAATAATAATGGAAAATCAAACGACACCTTTAAGCAATGTGTTTGATTCCGCCACAAACTACTTCGAAGACAGTATTTACTTATTTGTTGCTTTTAACTTAAAAAATTATAACTAAAATACAATTCAAAGATATTTAAATACACTGGGCCTTTCAAACAAAATGAGAAATTAAAATGTTACTTCTTTAAAAAAAAAAGATAACTACCATCAACTATAACCAAACCACCCTCTTCAGCCGTAAGCCATTCAATACAGGATTCTTCTATAAACCACCTTCTTCAAATATAAGGCAACCATCTTCTTCAGGTATTGGTCAACCACCTTCAGCTGTACATGAACATTCGCCAACTATAAACAATATAAAGACTGAAATTTCAAAAAAATCTAATTTCAGTTTGATTTTAAAGCATTTAGGTCTTAGGTAGTAGTATTATGTTAATTTAATGCAAGCACACACACACACAAAAATTGTAATATCTAATACGATGTATTGTGTATTAGCTGTTTAAAAAGTTGAATGAATAAATTATTTTCTTGATGTTAATATGTATTGCTTTATTATTTATTGAAGTATTAACCTTTTCTGTCTATAAAATTAATACTTTGGTTTGAAAGAAGTAAACACACAATATTGCCCTTATGAAGGGTGTTAGGTGAAAACAACGATTGTCAATTTTTATTGGATCTTTACAATTCAATTTTAATGTTACTATTTTTTTAAGAGCTGCATCAACCAAACTTTATTTTACTATGGATTATATTATTATAAATGAGTATTAATCAATGAATGTGAAAAATAATTTTTATAAAACTAATAATTAGTTCAATATCTCAAAATCAGTTAAAAATAATATTCCTTGTTTTTACCCAACACCCTTCATATACGTATTTGAAAAAAAACGGAAGGTGGTTTGAATATAATACAGTTAATAGGCACATCACGTTTCTTTAGATAAATGGGATTAGTCCCTACAATAAATCCCATTTTTATTTTGTTCTTAATAATTTTAAGTTACAATACTATTTATACAGGGTGGGGTAGAATGACCTCCTCGATTTGTGAGGGGCGTGGTTAGAAGCGGAGTGGGGGTACAGCAATGACGAGTGCACGAAATGACAGCTGTCATCTTGCCATTTGCGGTTCACATCGTGGCTTGGTCGGAAATACATCGCGCTTTCGTTGTCGAGGAATTTATTCAAAACGGCGGTTCGCCGATATTGACGCATCGTGCTTTTCGCATTCGTTTCGCTCTCGGCCGACACGATCCCGTTCCCGATAAAAAAAAACAATTCGTATTTGGGTGTCAAACTTCAGGCAAACAGGTTCAGCATTAAAACGACCATCTACTGGCCGTCCTCGGAGTGTACCAGGACCAGAAAATGTGGCTGCTGTGAGAGCTTCGATTGAACAATCTCCACAGCGTTCTGCACGGAAACATGCCGCTGCCCTACAGTTATCTAATCGAAGTCTTCGGATAATTTTGCACCGAGATCTTAATATGCACCCTTACAAAATTGCAATTGCACAAGAACTGAGTGAAAGAGATTGGGAAACCCGCACAACTATGTGTCGAGAACTTCGAAACCTGCCTCGCAGATATGTTTTGCTCTTTACGGACGAAGCACACTTCCATCTTGCAGGTACGGTCAATAAACAAAATTTACGTTATTGGGCAGAAAATAACCCTCGGGAACTTCACCAACGACCACTCCACAGCCCTAAGGTTACAGTATGGTGTGCCGTTTTTGAGTTCGGTGTATTGGGTCCATATTTTTTTGAAGAAAACGGTGTTACTGTAACAGTGACTTCTGATCGGTATTGTGCAATGCTCGAGAACTTTCTGCGTCCTAGATTGGGTGATCTTTTTAATGTACATGGACAGGAAAATGTGTGGTTCCAACAAGACGGTGCGACAGCCCACACATCTCGCCGTTCACTCGGAATTCTAAGAGAAATGTTTCCTGGGCATGTTATCTCCTTGCGTGGTGACATCGGGTGGCCCTCTCGTTCTCCCGATTTGACCCCGTGCGATTTTTTTCTCTGGGGCTACCTGAAATCCAAGGTATACCAACATCGTCCTCAAACTTTGGAGGTTCTTAGGGAGATAATTACCCAAGAAGTTGCTGCTATTCCACCCGAAATGACCCGCAGGGTCCTGCAAAACTATCAGGAGAGACTAAATCAGTGTATCGAAAATGGAGGTCGACACTTGAGTGATGTCATTTTTAAATAACGTTAATCTAAAACTGCATTATGTGTACTATTCAGAAATATATAAGTTTTTTTTGTAGCTTTCTTGGTATGGTTTTTATTAGCTTCCCAAATCGGGGAGGTCATTCCGCCCCACCCTGTATATCACAATAATTATAAAAATAGATGATTTATTAAACTCTTTTTTTGCTTATTTTACTGATATTTCTTAATGTAAACTAATTTGCCTGGTTCAGTTCAAGCTTTATTGACTGTAAATCACATCAAAATCCTTAAACAATACATAAATATACATTTTACTTACCCATTTTGAAAATAAACACGTTGTTCTGTAGCCGGTAACTCGTGGTCGGACTAGAGTTACAATATTTGGCACCGATCAAGCGCAATTCGGAATCACCTACGGACCATGCAACGCATATTCGCGTCCAACCGCGGTCAACTCAGTGCTATCTGTAGGTCGAGTTAATGCGAAAATAGCACCGATATCAAGCTGATCGCGTTGTGTTGCCGTGCTAAACGCGTTCACACCGGTGCAAACTACGGTGTTAGCGACTCTGCAACCGGGCCTTAGAGTTTTGTGTGCTACAATGGTTAGCTGCAGATCTTGTAGTCTTACTACGTCCAAAAATGTTGAAGAATAAAAGATTACATTTCATAGATAAGTAGACATTAATATTTTGTAGTGTAATCATGTATTAAAAATTTGATGTGGTTGGTCAAAAAGGTATGTCATATCAGTGGCGTGCATTTTTGTACAGCATACTTTTTAACTCTCATAATAAACAATGCAAATATTGATGTGTGCTGTCGTTTTTTTAATTCCCTCAACCACAAAACAAGAAATAAATAATAAACAGGCTCAAGTTAAAACAAAGCAAATATTTACATTATTCAATACATATTTAAAAATGTTAGATACGCCACTGAGAAGCGGAAACATGCATCCGCCATATTGAGAGGCTAACCTGGACGCCTTAAGATCGCTAAAATGCTCCTTCCTTTATCTTTTTATTCAATGGTAAAACTAGGATATCAGTGGCGTAGTATCATTGATGTTTTCTGTGACGTTCAGGTTGACCTGTTATTTCGTGTGCGATTAGTAGCTACTTCTATGGTTAGTAGCTTTTCGTTTTAATTTGCATCTTCTCGTAAAAATCAGTTATCAGTTTTTCGTTTTTTGTGCCCTGGGTCGGTATTCCGAACTCGCTCGCGTTGAAGAGGAGTGCTACATAAAGCGAGCGTCTCGATTACGAGTGGAGCGGTCGCTTTTGTATTCTCATCTACCTCTCCCTTTGTAATTCTTCGACGCGAGTGGGTAGATGTTGCAACATTGGAATTTTGCATGGGCTGTCACTTTAACGTCAGTTTTTGTATGTTCTGTGGTTTTTGTTTTGATTGATAATGGGGAAATGAACGGAGCAGCAGAAAGCAGCATTAGTAGAAAAGCGTAGGGAGAATAGTAAATTATTAAGTGGCAAATTTTCACAAAATTTTACATATAACGATGCCCAAAAGCAATGGAGTGTAATTGCTACAAATTTAAATGGTTATTAAAATATATCACTTATTTGGTTGCATGATTTCCTTTAACGTAACCAAAAAGTTTATTTGTTGATTTGGTTAAGTTTAAGAAATATTTACCATTATTTGAATGACTATACACACTTTTTATTATGAAATTTATAACCTAATATTATTTTATTTAATTCATAAGAATGATAATGGATTTATACACAATATAATAATGCATAGCTAATTACAACTTAATTAACTGCCTGAGATATACTATTTTACAAGACTGTATGGCAAATGTTTATAAATTCAATATAATCCATAATAAAAGAAAACACGACACCAGAACATGCGATTTGGGTGCAAAGCGAGCTGTATTTGCCAAAAGGAGTGGGTATACCCACTCGCTTCCAACGCGAATGGAGCGCCTGCTAGTAAAATTTCTATTTATGGATATTATACACTTGAAAAAGGTATAACATACAAAGTTGAAGATACGGATACGTTGCGTATGATTGTATTCTTTCATATTAATTTCTATGAGTTTCTGAACGTTTTTATGGTGGTTATGTTGGTGAAATCTATGATCTAAGGTTGTGGAACGTTCTCTAGTGGTGGGGAAAAACAAAACACATGACGTTAGATACGTAAATAACCGTTCTGTGAAATAACCTCAAAGTTCAATTATTTTTTATCTACGTTAATTTATGAGCTATTTATTTGAAATTTGTATATTTTTACGAATGTTAACTGAAAATAAGTAAATAAGAATTGTAGGCGTTTTATATCATAATGTTATTTTAAATGTTTATATTATCAGTTTCTATTAGCCTTCGTATTTAATGTACATAATATCAAGGTATGTATTATAATCTTATAATTAAAAACTTATATTAGAAAATAGATATTACATTATGATATCATTTTAGATGCATTTATTATGGCTGGTTCTTGCATCTCTGTTTAATATTTTATATTGCGAAGTACACAATGTTACTATGCTAGCTAAAACTCGAACTACAGATTTGGACAAGTATTACGGTTATCATGATGTTAATCTGTTGCATTTCAACGTACCTGAAAACATAGCCTTTATTTCATATAAATTTCAAGCAGAGGAGACGGACTTATCAGTTTATGGTATGTAATTATAATTCTTAATTTTATCCCAACATGTTTATAATTAAAATTCTGTGTTTGTCAATTTTCGTATGAGACATAATCGGGCTAGTGTTACTTGTATTGAACATCTAACAAGTATGAGAACACAGACGTAGATCTGTGGGAGTAGGATAAGTAATGGCATTAGTATTAGCAGGTTGACTGCCAAAACAAACTGTCAAAAAAGACCCCTGTTGCCAAGTTAATTAAAAGGTACTGAAAGTCCAATAGTTAAATGTTGTAATTTTTTGAAATAGCCGTTATTTAAAAAAATATTCAGTAGTCGTTAACGCCTATCGGCGTTGTAACTGATATTACAAACAACTTCTGGCTCAGTAAAGACGGAAATACTTCAGCGGTTGTATACGACCGCTTGGCAGATAAGACTAGAATAGCGGGTGGGCATATACGAACGCCAGGCAGTCAATCTGTGAGAAGGTTACATGTTTTGTGGCAGACCTAGGCATGAATATTATCAGGAGATCTTTTAGCAATTAATTAAATTAATTGTTTGAAATAAAATTGTTTTCTTATCATAAATTATTTAGTCATGTACCAATTTTATTTTATTTGGTTGTGTGAGGTTATTCACAATGTATATTTAGTTATTTACTATTGTTGTTGACAATCGAGACATGTTTAAATTAAACATTTAAACTAGTTAAAACAATGGCTACACAATGCAGTAATTTTTTTAAATAAACAATCGCAAACAGTTTATATTGTTTTTTCATAAAATGTAGCAATAGTTTTTATATTAAATAAAATTTAATTGATTAGGAATTTTTTAAATTTATTAATTATAGCTTAAAATTTGAAGAGTAAAAATGTTTTTTTTTTGTAAAGTAAATATATACCTATTGTAAAATTTTATAATAAAAACCAGACAGATTTTTTGTGTAATAATTATTGTGCAGGGTGTATGTTAGTAACAAAAATAATTCATTCATACTAAAATTGTTAACCTTTTTTTTTTGTAGGGTGTGATCCAAAAGATGTAAATGTGTATTTAAAAGAGGGCGCACCGCCAGTAATCAATCCAGATGGTTCAAAATTTCCTAATGGATTTTTGAATGTGAGTAGAGTTAAGCCAATTTTGTTGGAGTTTCGCTCAAATAGGTCTATAAATTATCTTAATATAACATCACCCACTCCTGGATCATATTTTGTTGCTGCTTTCATAAAATATACAGATCCAAGAAATGAAGGAATTACACAGCAAGGTAAAAATATTTTATTTCGTAAATTGATGTGAGGAGGAAGAAAAAATTGCATGTTTATCTGTGCCTGTTATAAAAGTATTTGTTTAATCTTGTATAGTTAATGCAAGCTTATTTTTGCTTGTGTGATTACGATTACTACCAAAATAAACCTGAAAATCATTTGATGCTATAATGTATCTTATAGATAAAATTTACGTAAATATAGATAACAGTATATTTTTCATGAGATGTATACATTTGTAGTGATAAAACAAACTACAATAAAAATTAGCTAATGACGCGTTAATCTCTTAGTTTCTGACAGTGATTTATAATACAGCTATTATCAATACAAATAGTAACCTAACCTTATACCGGATGATTCAGTTTGTATGTCAAGCCCTTTTAATTTTGTTGTTGTGAGAAAAACCCTCAACAAACGTTATATTTGTGTATACTATATTTCGGGAGATGTATGTCAACCCAATGATAGTCAGCTATTTTTTTTTTGTAAATTATGTGTAAATTATTATTTTTTAAATAAATGCATACAGCCATATGGGTGGCCGTAATCTACATGTGTTGTGTACGGGTAACTTTGTTATTATAAGAGTTACATGGTTATATTAGCAAAGTTGGGCAGAATTTCAAAACAAATTTAATGCCTTTGTGACATTTCACCTACACCTTCAACTTTTTTAAATATTTTGAAAAAACTAAACACAGGCGATTTTTTCAATGTTAAATAGTTCCATAGCCACCCCACCTATGGTAAAACCAAACTGTAAACTAATTCCTGTAGATAATTGTACGTAGAATTAGAAAAAAATATCTAAAAAGTCATGGCACAATCGGTTTTTGAGATATAAGCCAAACTTGCTTTTTTTTAAATGGCAACCATAGTTGGCTGTGGATTCATTAAAAAGCTTATTTTTTTTGCTGTTTCAAAAATGTATAGGTTGTCATATCTATTTTTATTTCTTTTCTTAAAATTTGCAAATAACCAAAATTATTACTAAATAGTATAAGGGTGCCTTGGATTTTGACAACAACAGATCATCTATTGCAAGGGTGGCCAAGACGTCGACCGCGGTCGACTGGTCGACCGCGGTCGACTAGTCGACCGCAATGCCTCTGGAAGTCACCCGTGAAGCTGACTTAAAAATTGACAAATTATAGTGATAAATTCAGAGCGTACTTGAATTTAAAAAATTATTCAAAATTATTTTCTGCAAATAATGGATACACAAAATACACATTTAAAATCAATGGCTTCAAATGAAAGCTTCTGGAAATTAATAAGCAGGGATAAATATTCAAATATTTGGATAGTTTGTTGCATATTTCAATGCCTTTTTTGGTTCGACATATTTGTAAGATTAGCATTTTCCTGCATAAATGGGATGAAAACTAAACAGGTCACAATTATCTGATCTACATTGGGAATTGTGTTTAAGAATTAGTTTAAGTTCATACGAGCCAAATTTTGACAAACTGGTCAAAACTATGCATTGCCAAGTGTCATCAAAATAAAAATTCTATTGTTTTGTTTTTTTTGTGAAACTTGCTTTTAATTTATTTTAATACAATAATAATTGTAAAACAATAATTTTTTTCCCCTGTATTTTCTTGAACTTTTTAAAATTCAAAACCAGTGCTAGAAAATAGTTATTTATAGGTAATTTTATAGTAGTCATAGTAAAATGTCTTCACCAGTTTGTGTCTTTTAGAAAAAAATGTCATCATTTCGTAAGTATCTAAAATTTCATTTAAAAAAAAAAACAGTTCGTAAGTATCTTCTAATCCAGGCGTTCCCAAACTGTGGTACGCGTACCGGTTTCGGTACGCGAATGTCGAGCTACTGGTACGCGATAAGCAAATGAAATAATAATTTTTTAAATTATTTTATATAGCATCTTTGTTATGTGATATCACATGTGTGTACAAGAAGATGATAGTGACAGATTTGTAGACACATAAATATGTACATTTAAAATAATTATCGGTTTATATCGGGTGATCGAAAATGATTGATGCCCGCTAATTTCAGACCGAAAATAAAATAACCAATCATTGCTTAATATTGGGTCTGATGTCTGCACTGATAAAAAGTAAACAGGCGCAACCCTCACATTAATTACAATAATTACAATTATTATTATATCTATATATGATACACATTATATTTAGTGTAATAAAAGTACTTAAGAATTAAATTGTTTTTATTACAATTGTACATACAGGGTTCTCGTTTTTCGCGGGCCACTATGGGGATCTCGTAAACGGTAAGAGTTACGACTTCGGTTAAATTGGGGCAAAGTTGTATATTCAGGTGCTTAATAATTTGACGCAAACAGAACTTATCTAGCTCTTTTAGTTTTTGAGATATAGGGAAAAAAGTAAAAAAGTGGATTTTTGTTTTTTGCCCGTAACTTTTTCATTTGATGTCAAACTTCATTTTTGTAAAAACATTTTGATTGCCACTTTTTGCAAGGAATCAAATTCCCCAATTATATTTACCGTGCGACGTTTCGTTTTTTTAAAACCATCATCAGGTCAATTTTTTCTTATGGATGCTGTATCTGATTTTAACGCCAATTTGTTGGGCATTCTTTTCTGAATTCGACAATGTAAAACACTTGTGACTTTTTTGAAACAATTGTTGTTAAAAATGGCGAAAACAAATATTTTATTTAAAACAAATCCTAATCGACATGGTAAATAATTGTCTTTGTCCCTTTTTCCTTGGAAGAACGTAAGTAAACCGTATGAAATTACTATTAAAGGGATTTAATTAAAAAAATAGGTAATATTAAATATTTAGGAATGCATTAACATTGTTCACTTATTAGCAAATATTTCTAGAATATTTTCTTTGGTTAAGTAATAAATTTCTCTATAATGTGTATTTAATCCGTGTTTGGCATACAATTATTTGTAACAAAATTTTTGTAATCAAATAATATAAGTGTTCATAGTTTACAAAAAAACAACCAGAAATCTGTTTACGCTTTTTGTTTATTAGAAGTCATTACCGCAGATAAAAGGCATAACTGGTTATTTTTTATTACAAATAATTGTATGTCAAATAAGGATTAAATATACATTTTAGAGAAATTTATTACTTTACCAAAGAAAATATTCTAAAAATATTTGCTAATAAGTGAACAATGTTAATGCATTCGTAACATATTTATTAATACCTATTTTTTTAATTAAATCCCTTTAATAGTAATTCCATGCGGTTTACTTACGTGCATCTAAGAAAAAAGGGACAAAGACAATTATTTACCATGCCGATTAGGATTTGTTTTAAATAAAATATTTGTTTTTGCTATTTTTAACAACAATTGTTTCAAAAAAATTTCAAGTGTTATACATTTTTGAATTCAGAATAAAATTCTCTACAAATTGGCGTTAAAATCAGATATAGCGTCCATAAGAAAAAATTGACCTGATGATGGTTTAAAAAAAGCGAAACGTCGCACGGATAATATAATTGGGGATTATGATTCCTTGCAAGAAAAGGCCATAAAAAAGTGTTTACAGAAATGAATTCGACATTAAATGAAAAAGTTATGGGCAAAAAACAAAAGTCCACTTTTTTACTTTTTCCCCTATATCTCAAAAACTAAAAAGGCTAGATAACTTCTGTTTGCGTAAAAATGTTAAGCACCTGAATATACAACTTTGCCCCAATTTAACCGAAGTCGTAACTCTTACCGTTTACGAGATCCCCATAGTGGCCCTCGAAAAACGAGAACCCTGTATATTAATAAATATTAGTTACTAAAGTGATAAAGTTGGATATATAAGTAAGGTGATTGATTGAGACCGGTACTTAAAAATATATGAAGAATGAAAAAGGGTATGAATCTGAAATTAAGGTTATGACCATAATGGCATCTGATCTGTTTATTGAAAATATTTTCAATTTGGCGACACTTCCGGAAATACCGGAAGTGTCGCCAAATTGAAAATATTTTTAATAAACATATCAGATGCCATTATGGTCATAACCTTAATTTCAGATTATACCCTTTTTCATTCTTCATATATTTTTAAGTACCGGTCTCAATCAATCACCCTGTATAGAATGATTGGTCACAAAGCTAAATGAAGATTTGTTATTTGTTAATATTAAAGGCACATATTTTTTAGGTCTAACACCAAACTGTCAGACATTTATGGATGTAACTTTGTATGCAACCCTGTCGCAAGAAGTACAAATTATTACTACAAGTAAAATTTTTACAGGAAATACTGAGATTCTGTATAAATTTTACGTACCGATATTTATCGACCATGTTGTTTTAACGGTTTACAATGTTACATTCTGTGACAACTGTAAAGATTTATTAGTTCGTATTCAAGCCCACAACGTACCTAGCAAAAACAATATGCTAAAAACTAGTGTAAAACAAAAAACAGATGGACAAGGACCACTTTTTGTGAGATTTTCTGCACAAGATAGCAGTTGGCATTATGTAACTTTTCAATACTTAGATGTTCATGGGAATGAGACGAGTGTTCCACAATTAACTTTTGCTTTCGACATTTCATATTTTCCTTCTTCTACAATAACAGATGTCATGAGAAAGACAGCAGAAACTCAAATAAAATCTAATAATTCGGAGTTTTACAAAGGTGCCACTAGTAAATACGATATTGGTGATACACTGGGTAAATCTATGTTTTATCATCAGTATGATTTAATGAGGTATGGAAATGGCGAAAGTTTTCGTTATTCTTTTGGTAGGCCAGGTAGACCAGGTGAAAATTACACAAATCCTTTAACAATAAATCTCACCAGTTCAACACCCGCTGTTTTAAAATTTGCACTTAATCCTGCTATTGATTCAGGTGGTACCTTGCAGATTGATATAGCATTTACACCTACCATAACCATTTCTAAAAAAAAACTAATAATCACAAAAGAACCTGAAGATCATGTCATAGTGGCCTGTATAAGAAATAAAGTACGTGACATTCCTGCATGGCCCTATTACTGCGCCTATGAAGAAGAACTAAATTTGTCACCATTAATTTTAAATAAAACTAAGGATTATTCATCTATTTACATACCATTTCCAGAAGCAGGTGTATGGTATATATCATTTAAACTATTTTGTGGTGATTTGGAAAAATGTCAGTGTTCAAAAAAGTGTCAAGAACAGTATAGAAATTGTACTCAAACATGTGATCTTACAAACACTGATCCAGTTGCTTATGATGCTTGTATAAGCAATTGTGAAGTAACAATAACAATACAGAAAGATTGTGCCGGGTGTGACTGTGATGGGCTAAGCAGGAAATCGAAGAGTAATTGCAATTCTTCTTTTATATTTATTATCAGTTCTTATCCATGTGTTGAAGGAAACTGTGGACCAAATGGGCGTTGTGTGTTTATGGTTTCAGAAGGATTTGCTTATACAACATGCGTTTGCCAGAACAGTTATAGGGGTAAGTACGTTGCCTACCCCATCAATTGTTTGTAGTTTTATGTTAGAAAACAAGTACAAACTTCAAACAAGTTTAAAATTACACATTTTGACCTATTTGTTTGAGTAGAGAGTAGAGACAAAATTGCAGCTTTTAAAATTGTTTTATAGACAATAAAACCAAAACTGTTTTTAAAGTTACCAATTTACTGGTCTCACATAAAGTCTTAATAAACTCTTAATGTTTTTTATTATTTGATAACTTGTGAAAAATTATTTAACAATAAGTAAAAATTTATTTAAAGTCTTCACTAAACTGTTAAGCCTTGTTCTTGTTAGTCAAGTAACTTGACTTCAAGTTTGTGTTCATATAATGACAAGTTTATTGAAGCCAGTAGATATTAAAAATGGCGTCGAAACAGTTGGTGCATTTTTATCGCAATATTCATCGTCGCCTATGTTCCACAGAACATAACTTTATATATTTCCAGGAATTTACTAATTTCTTTCACCAATGTCACTCAGCTGTGTCAAATCTGTATAAAAAACAATTGCATTATTCAAGTTGTCAGTGAACAGTTAAAAGGTTCTCTACCTTACTTGAAAGTCAACATTAAGTTAACTTTTATATCAGGTTCTCATTGGTAAAGTGCTTTCAAGTTACTTGAACTCACGTAACTTGACTAATGAGAATGAAGCTTTAGGAATGGAAATACCTGAAGACATCTATTTATTTTTTACTACTTTTTAATAGATGTAATGTTTTATCTCGTCATTTTATGTGTATGACATATTAATTGAAAAAAGTTCTAGCAAAACGTAGGCTTTCAAATAATATGTTTAAAAATAAGGGGTAGAATTAAAAGACCTAAATATACTGAAAGTAACATTTTAAAATTTTAAGTCTCCTAAACGGTTCGATGTATGTACAGGGTGGTCCAAATTTGATGGGATTACATGGATATCTCACTTAATATTCAAGATACAGAAACTGTCAAACTACCAAAATCGTGCAGTTTTTTGGAGACAAATATTCTGTAATTTCCAGTTTTTGAGTTGTTAAAAAAAAACTGTTTTTTTGTCATATTATAATGTGTCATAAATCCGTTATTGTTGTAAATATCAAAAAAATGTATGCGTAGTAATTTTAGATATTTTTATGTAAAGTTGAATGGTACTAAATCAAATTTATTACTCACCATAAATAACTTATGACAAACTTTTTTTTCTTGTAGTATGACTCATTTACATTCTTTTTTTTTCTCATTTAAATATATCAGGATTGATGTAGTTATTTTCAATAATACGCAAGTAAGTTTATAATAATGAGCGTGATTTTTTTTTCTAGTAGGTATCCAATTTTACATTAAAATATCTAAACATAATATGCATAATGCATTTATATTTTTTATATTTACAACAATAAGAGAGATGTCACATTATAAATATTACAAAAAAAACAGTTTTTTTTTCCTAATAACTCAAAAACTGTAAATGATAAAATATTTTTGAAAACGGTTTTGAGTTTGTCCCAAAAAACTGTACATTTTTGATAATTTAACTGTTTCTCTATTTTGAATTTTAAGTAAGATACCAATGTATTCCCATCAAATTTGGACAACGCTGTACAGGGTGGACCAAATTTGAATGTTTTACCTGGTATTGCACTTACCATGTAGTTACCAAAAATGTAATATCTGCCTCTTGGGTTACTATTTTGAGATAAAGACGCCTGTGTTTCCAGAATTTATATAACACTTACCACTTTGGCACTACCGACGATAATGAAATTTTATAATTTTTGAAAATTTACCATAACTTTTTTATTTATAAAAATAAAACTAAATGTTATGAAGTTTTTTTTTTTATAAATTTTTAAATGCTTAATAAAAAAGGTTTCAAAAAAATTTTAACGACCTTGGCTTTTGAGATATGAAGTAAAATTTGTATTTTTTTAAAACAGAAAGTCTAGTAGGCCATAACTTTATATGAAAGAGCATTTTTTTAGCTCTTCAAAATGTATACAGGGTGAGTCACGACGGACGCGTCGGAGTTTTATGGCGAAACGGTTTATATTTGTTGTCAATTCCACCAGCAAGCGTCTGCTGCTGCATATTTGGGAAATAAAATAAGAAGTAGACTAAATGACAATACTTTAGATGCACTACTATTGCTCCGAGCACATTTTCAAAAAGAAAAAGAGAATAAATAGTTAAATGTTCAAATAATGTGAATATAATTTTGTGTTATTATTATTTACAATTATGTTAATAAAAATAAATGGTAATATTACTAAATTATTCAATAATTATGTAAATAATTTGTAATTCTAAAAAAAAAATATATATACACTGCATTAGCTTCTGTTTTTAAGCAAATACTTCACATTATATAAATAATCCCGGGATCCCGGGATTAAACCATCTTCAATCCTGAAATCCCGGGATCGTAAAATTTGATCGGATTGCAATCCCTACCTGTAACACATTCAAATTTGGTCCACCATGTACATTCCACATACAAATTCAAATAAAACTTGTGACTCTCTTAATAGTTTCTAAACACCAAAGCCTTTTACTTTTAAAATAAAGAAATTATTGAGCTTGGAAGTTTTTGTAACACTACAAAAATTATAAATATGAAAAGGTTTGGCATGATTTTTTAAGTTCGTTTGTCTGAGTGCATTATTTCAATTATTAAAAAATTTATTTTGCAGGATGGGATTGTTCTGATGATTCTCTAGCCAATTCGTTCGCAATGGTGGTGCTGGAATTATTGCTTCTAGTGCTAAGTAACTTAATGTTTATCCCAGCTGTCTACGTAGCAGTGAGAAGAGAATATTATGTAGAATCCATAGTATATTTTTCAACTTGTTTCTTCTCAACTTTTTATCACGCATGTGATTCAGGGGAAAACATAATAAGTTTTTGTTTGGTACGATTAGATGTATTACAATTTTCTGATTTTTTTAGTGCCTTATATTCTATTTGGGTAACTCTAATAGCAATGGCACATTTACCACAATTTTGGCCGCCCGTTTTGCAAGTTGTAGGTGCTATCGTTTTAGCCTTCGGTACAACTGTAAATAAAAGATCACTCTGGGTATTCCTGATACCATGCGTTATTGGACTTGTGATAGTCGGATTAAGTTGGAGTTACAGATTAAAACAATTACGAACTTGGTTTCCTTATAAACGATATGTAACAATTTTTCTACCTATTGGATTATCGGTAGTTTTTTCCGGTTTAGTAATGTATTCTCTCTTCCAAACACAGTCCAATTATAAATATATTCATAGTATGTGGCACATACTTATGGCTGTAGGTGTCTTGATATTACTGCCTAAGAAAAAAGTATTATTATATGTTATACCGGCATCTCTCGATGCCGACCTTGAACAATAAGTTAGAAGAAATATCTTAGATAAATTGTCATGATAACTTATCCAGCAACATTCCATTGATTATTCGTATTTGTTCATAAAATATTCTTAAGATTTCTGGTAAAAACGTGACTTCTATGGAGTATTATTTTTCGCCTTAAGGCAAATTACTTGGGAGCGTGTAATAAGCAGAGAATCTAACCAAAATTTTTTTCGTTCCAGTTTACGGTTACATTCCGAGTAAATATTTTAGTTTCAGTTTCGGTTTGAATAACAATCCGTGCCGTTTTACCCTAGTGCAAAAAAATTTGTCCATTACTAATGCTTTTAACCCATTGACTGCCATGGCTATCATTTCTGATAGCCAGTGATGTTTCCCTGGGGGCCATGGCTATCAAATATGATAGCCATTGTATTTGCTCACGTTAGGCCATGGCTATCAAATATGATATCTGTTACATACAAATCGTTTGTGAGTTTGAATGCTGGGAGCCTCACAAAGTGTTGCGAATACGTGGTTTGCGCAAATTGATGAAGGTATAGATTTTATGAACATTGTTTCATGATAAACAAAAAATTTGTAAAATTCAAATAAACTGTACAAAAGTACGTATAAAGTTTTATGTATTTTGGAATATAATTCATTTTGTAAACGTATCCTATAACTTAAATTAAATATAATTCTAAATTTCATTTTATTTAAGTTAAATTTAATTCTAGAAAAAAAAATATTTTTATAAACTTATCCTAATACTTAAATTTTGTTATATTCACAAACTTCACAAGAAGATACTCCATATTTTATAACTTAAATTCAATTTGGGAAACAATTCACTTTATATAATCTTATATTATAACTTATTAATCAATGATAGCTGTTAAAGCATTCATGACACATCTGTGGTTTTTTAGGACATGTGTCACAGTATAAGTAACTTAACTTAGCCCGTTTTCTCGCTTCTTCACGACCTTCCGTTTTGGAAATGTTGGTATAGCAAACATTACATTTACGTCGTAACTTTTTACTGTTTTCATCAACCCTTTCAATGAGATGGTGCGTTTTCGCTGGTGTTTGGTTCGTAGTCGTTGCGACGCTTGTTTGATCCGATCCTATATGTATATTTAGCAACTGAGCAACCAAGCTCTCCCTGAATTTTCGAATTTGCATTTTAGATTTTGTGACATGAGCATGCACAACCCATGCAATGACTACTGCAACTCCCAACAGTAATTCTATTCCAAGTTTCTTGTACCACTTAACACCTTTTCTTAGGGTTGTGGCATAAGAACCCATCTGATCAGATAAGTCTATGCCAGCTTTGCCTTTGTTGTATGCTAATATTGCTTCTGATTTTAACAAAGCCCTTCGATATGGTCGTCTTGATGGCGTTGTGCTGGTTGGAGTAGCGACTGCAGATTGATTTATGCTGGTAGATGATATGCTTTGTGGAAGGCTTTGGCTGGTTGGAGTAGTGTCAGCACGTAGATTTGTATTGGCCAATTGGAGAATTCGCGATCTTCTGCTTTGCCTATTTGGCACCGAAACTAATGTGGGAGCGTGTTTTGTGCTCAATATGCGCACATCACGGGTGTCCTTCCACTTTAATACGACAATGCCATTCTCATCTTCTTTGGAAATAATTTCTCCTTTCTTCAATTTGGTTTGGAGAACGTCCCTTAGAATATTTTTTTTATTTGCCCTTAGGGTTCCAACACCATGCGTTTTTTTTTTCTAACAAACACTGTGCCAATTCGTAGCTGGTGTAAAAATTGTCTATATACAGAGTTCTACCTTCATTAAGAAGTAATTCCGATAGTTCCATGCAGATATTTTTTGCCAGTCCGGTTTTACGCTCTCCAGATGCAGACTTCCCGGTGTAGACTTTAAGACTCCATGTGTAACCATCAGTTGAACACAGTTTGAACAGCTTAACTCCATAGCGGTGGGTTTTATTCCATGGCACGAGAGTTTCGTCTATAACGAAATCTTCCCCTGGGTAAAAAATAGCTTTGAAATTTTTTTGAGCATGTCAATGAGCTGGTGTATTTTTCGCAGCCTGTTACCTGTATCGTTTATTTCATTGTTGCTGAAATGAAGCATAGATAGTAATGCCTGAAAACGATTGCGAGGCATTACCGCACGTGGGGCTGTCATATTGTACATTTTGTTTTGTGACCAATAGTTTTCCAATCGTCCGAGTGGTACCAAGCCCATCCACATCATCAACCCAAGAAATTTTTTAATTTCTTCAGGGCCCGTTTCAATCCATCGATTCATTCTGGCATGCTTAGATTTTGGTTCCGATGCAATATTTTGTTGAGCGAACCTATTTGTTTCAACAACAATATGATTAATTACCTCATCATCAACAAATAGTGAGAATAAATCTAATGGTGTGCTCTGAGGTAAAATGTCTGATTGTAAACCATGCTTGCCGGCGAAGTCAAATACTTTATGTCTTCCCACATATTCCGTCCACCGTGAAGTTCCTTGGGTAGTGGTGTTGTTGTTTTCTTGGTGATCATTACCAAGCAATTCTATCAAATCCTCATTTTCTTCCTCTATTGACATAGCTTCAATAATATCTTCAATATCATCTGTATCACTTTCGTCGGATAAGTTTCCAGGGGAATATTCAGCATCGCTGTCACATTCAAACGAAGCAAAATCATCGTTATCACACGATTTCATCGTAGCAGCTTTAATTTCCATCAAAGTTAACTTTCGGTTACTCCTAGTAAAAAACACTTGTACACACTTATACCCTTCAATCAAACCAAATAAACTTGTGTGATTGTATATTTGTGGGTATTTGATAACAATATATGTCAGAATAACGTTTCTGCATGTGTTTATAACATACCTGTATGAGCTACCACGCATTCTTGAATAAATATTAAATTATTTCGTAATTTTAAAATTTACCTACCTACCAAAAAAAGTTGTTACGGTTTTTTATTGACCTCAACATTGACTACAAACAACCTACAACTACATTAACAGAGCATTTTTATCTATTACCGTTAAAAGTAATTTTGGATTAACGTTACAACTTAAATACTCTGTATATTAGTTATTATTTGAAAAATCAAATAAATGTGCACGCTTTGTAATATATTTTTAAAGACTCTATAAACCAATCGAATTCTACATAAAAATAACCAAAAATTATCTTCATACATTTTTTCAATATTTGGAACAATAACGAAAATATGACACATTATAAAAATAACAAAAAAAAACGTTTTTTCTCTAATAACTCAGAAACCGGAAATGATAAAATATTTTTGAAAACGGTTCTGAGTTTGTCTCAAAAAACTGCACATTTTTGGTAATTTAACCGTTTCTCTATCTTGCTTATTAAGCGAGATACCCATGCAATCCCATCGAATTTGGACCACCCTGTACATACGACAAAAGTAAAAAAAAAATTGAACATAAATAAATGTTTTTAGTGGTGAATATCAAATTCAACTAGCTATCAAATATCATAGCTATGGCCTATAATCAAAAAAATTGCACTAATTTTCTTGGGGTGCCGCGGCTATCATATTTGATAGCCAGGACGAAATTCGTCCCGTGCCTTCAAAATTTAGTCTATTTGAAAACTATGACTTTTATATAGAGTTTTAAGTTGAAAAAACACGATTTACAAAATAAAATTATATTGGCCTGCTGGTGAACATTTGCAAAATTGGCTTGGCAGTCAATGGGTTAAACTGTTGGCAACTTAAAAAAACATCCTCCCCAGCCTTCCGTGTTCTCCCTCCATCTTGATAACAAGTTAAAATCAAGTCAAATATTAATTCCATGCTGGTATAAGTTTTGTTATTAATTTTTTTATCGATTTTCTTAATCTTGTTTTAAATTTTAGAATTATAAATATTAACAAAAAAATGTGAACCTCATATAAAGATTGCTTATGTTTATTGATAAAAACGAAAACAAAATACAATTCAATAATATATTAAATTATAATATAATAATACAAAATAAAATTATTGAAAAACAAATCGTTTATGTAAAATATAATTCATTGGGATAAGATTTTTCATGTTGACAAAATATAATTTCAAATAAAAATTAATCTAAAACTCCATATTTAGGTGGCACATAAAGCTATTTTTAAAATTTTTTGTTGGACAGATTCATCGTTTCATCAGTATTAATTTTAATACAGAAAATTTGTTTTTATACTGACCTGTGTAGCTGGAATAGCTAATATTATTTTAGCAAGATTTGCCATTTTGGAAAAGATAGCTTTTCTCCGAACAATATTTTAAGACATTAATGTTTTTTTGTTTTCTAACTGGATGAACATTTGATGGGATAAAGGAACTGAATTGTTGCAAATACTTTGTGGATTCACTTCTTTTTTATTCATGGTGTTTTCTAGTTCCTTTTCCTTTTCTACAAGATAAATTTCAAGATCTGATAAAGTATTATTTTGGGAACGCATTCATGCATTTCAATGGAGGTGGGTCGTCTTTTATATGGGGGCGTTACACCAGATTTTGCTTTTTATCTAAATGGGTAATAGCACTCGCTAATACAATATTTGTAATTCCGACAATAACTAGTCCTTGGCAACTAAGCCGATTGTCAGTGTGCAACACCGTTGGTAGGGGTAGTCATTGCTCTGAACCAGTACTCTACGAAAATCAAAATTCTTGTATTTTGTTAAGAACATTGTATTATAAAGCGAAAAAAATTGTTTTAAAATCGAAATAACTCTTATTTGTTTTTCGTTCGAACCAGAATTAACCGTAATAAAATTTCATTCCGGTTATTGTTTTCAAACTGCAGTTTTCGTTCCGATCCAGTTTCGGTTTTGTTGAAAATTTCGGTTTGGCTCTCTGGTAATAAGTGATTGCTTTGATTATAGTTCAGTTTCATAATTTGCCTTAAAAATTATTTAAAATACAGTGCCTTGTATATTACCAAATAATGTATTTTCAGAAATAAATCAGTTTTACTTTGGCAGAATGAGAAAGATTTCTAAAATTTTCCTTATGTAAAAAATCAGTTTTTAGAGTAATTCAGCAATTATAGTATACAAAAAAGTACTAAATGAAATTATGCTGGTTCCAATGTTCTAACTAATCTAAAATAACTAAATATTATGTAGTCAGTCTAGGGTTGCCAAATTTGTGAATATCATAACCAGTACAAGAGGGGATTTGTGTTTTCCCTCAGCCCAGGAGAAGGAACGAGTAAATTAAAAAACAATTTTAAAGATATTTAAATTTAGGATAAAAATCGTTTAAGGGTATGATTGCACCTGTCACTGAACTTATGCAATTCTTGACGTACTAATAGGGTTGCCAACTTTTGATTTGTCGAAAAGCATACAGAGATTGAAACAAAAATTGTGGGGGTGATAAAATGTTCCGTAGATGATTTTTTTGAATTTTAGAAGTTAAAACGTGTTTTAATGCATGGTTAGATAATGTAGAGTACTTTACCACCATCATCCAGAACAACAATTTTATGAAAGAACCTTTTCGGATTTTTATATTTTTTAAATCAGATCGCTCCCTGTCCACACGAAATTATTTTTAATAAGGGTAATAATTTTCACTATTTCCATTTAGATAATGGAACATATTCCTAATATATTTAGCAAAATTACAAAAATTGATAATATAAAAATAAACATTAAATTAACAAAAATTTTATAAAAGTAACTTTATTTGAGCCTAAAATTTAAGAAAAAAACAGTAAAAGATCAGTTAATGCTTTGAATTTATATTTTTGTAGCTTGTTCGAATAGCTTAAAAGTTTCTTCTTCTTAATCGGTTCCTCTAGTACCTTTCGGTGTCGAGGTATGCTTTTCTATTTCTGTTTTCTGTATTATGTTTCTCCACTCCTTCCTATCGTTAGCTACTTGTGGCACATCTCTCCAGCTGACTCCTTTTTCTTCTAGTCTCTTCCTCACTTCTTTTTCCCATTTTATTGTTGGTCTTCCTCTATTTCTTTTTCCCTCTATCTGCATTTTCCATCCTAAAAGTTTGAATGACCATACATTAGTATGCATTTTTTTAAAGGCTAGCATATTGCATACACTTAAATGTTTTCCTACGAAAAAGCGTACAGTCGGCAATTTGCTGGATTTTTTTACTAGTTTTGATAAATCGGCATATTCGACAGTTCCTGAAACTTTTTTCGGGACACAGCGATTTAAGGCCCTAAATTGGGATAATCTCGAAAAACTGCCAACCCTAAGTCAGTCACCACCTGCATCTATATATACTTCGGTGTAATGTTCAATGTACTTTTTTTTAAAATTTACACACATGTATCAGGTGCTGTGAAAAACTGTAGTCATTTAACAACTTTGTGTGTCACTTTCTAGAAAACTGTTATGATTTCAGTTCGACCACAAAGTCAATAGTGGAGAAGCATTGTTGTTACTTCCCGTTTCTAATTTTTTTTAACCCTATAAATCTTTTCATTTAATTAATTTGAAATATTTATTGTAACTGGATATATTTTTAAATTTAAATTATGTTTACAACCAATTTCTTCAACTTCACTTTTATTTTTTGAAAATAAGAATTTGACGAGCATATAGATTATAAAACAAATGGACAACATTATATTCAGTTCAAAGTTGTTGTACATCTAAACTTTAGTTCACATCCGTTATACATAGTTACTTAAAAGTTACCATGTCAGTACATGACATACCCTATGGGAATAAATCATAAATTGAGAATTATAAAGATAAAGTCTCATGGAACCCCATGAAACTCATAAATGTAAAATTTTATGAAAAGGGCTGTGAAAAGTTGAGTGCCATAATCACCTGAAAATCTGTTTCAGTGTTTAATTTTTAACTTATATTGCTGTTTGTAAGACTAGTGTTAAAGCGAAAGTCTGTCTGTTATTTGTGTTAAAACCAGTAGCAATGAGAATTTTAAAAATTCTTTGAACATTTTTAGTATTTAATTTTAGTTTATTTAGAAACATTTGTGATAAGAATTTTTAATTTATATTCCAAAGTCTAATTTAATTATTATGCAGTGTACGTATTGATGTTGAATGTTTAAACACTATTAATAATATTGTTTTAATGGTGTGTGTTAAAGTGATTGTTGTTTAAAAGTATGTAATGAAACGTAAAATACAAATTAGTTTAATATTAATATAAATTCGACCTTTAGGAAATCAACTGCATTATTGTTCTGCCATTAAAACAATATTATGTGTATTATTCCATTGTTTGTCGTAAATAAAATTGTAAATAAGTAGCAAAAAAAATACATAAGTTTTTATTAACACGTTAAGTGCCACAATGTTAACCAAAAAGAAGATCTCTGGGGCCAAACGTATTTAAACACATGTTTTGTTTAATTAATTTCTCATACATAATATAAAAAATCATAGGCCAAAAGCAGTACCTGAACCCACAGGCCAATATAGTTAAGACTACATGATACTCTTATGGATGTGCGAGACCACTGCTGTCTCCCATGGCTCGGAAATAAAAATGACGTGAGAGACGTACCGCGTCTCACGCGGCCTGAGAGGAAAAAAAAGTGTGAGACAAATGTTCTCATATGGCACTTAACATGTTAATATGTATTATACTTTTTATTATCTTATTTCTTTATAGATTAATATACCAAAAAGGATGTTAACCTCCATAATGAACGATTCTAATTATTACTGTTAAAGTTAGTTACCATTCCTGAATGAAATTTTGTGTTCTTACGGCTAGTTTTTAATATTTTTTAAATATTTGATGTGATAATAAGATGCATAAAAGAAAACAATTTTCTACGTAATAAAACAGTTCATGGAGAGTTTCACAAAGAATATTAATTGATTTAACAATTAGTTTTCATTTTATTTATTAGAATTGAATTGTAAATTATTTCCAAGTAGAGCATGACTGTAGATAGTGTTGGGGAAGGACAGACGAAAAAATGTTAAGTTACATCTGTCTGATAAAGCTGAAAAGTCAATAGCTTGATCGTTTTTTGAGAACTGAATCATAACTGAATGACAATAGACCCTCCATCATATCAAGTGACAATAAAAATTGGCAGTCATAAATATTTTCCGACATATTTATGGAATGGTGACTTTATTTAGGGTTCTTAGTTAAATAAGTGTTGAAAAAGCTGATAAAAAAGTCTGAAACTGCAGTCATTATGTGTAACTTTAAGTGTTTATATATAATGTTGAAATAAATTTTTACAAATGGAAAATTATGTTAGTGTTTTTTTTCCACATCTAAAAAATTAATAAAAGTGAAGCAGTGAATATTTTGACGTCTCTGTACAGTCTATACAAAATAGATTATTTAACGAGATAGATACAGCTTAAAATAAAAAAATAGTCATTATTTCAAGGTTTGTATCTGATATGTTCATTTACATTTAAAAAATGAATTTAATGCTTACTTAGCAGTCTATGGATTCCTATATTTTAATAACTAATTGAAAAATTATTATCTTTATGCTGTTTTTGTTTCTCAGAATTCTCTTACACTGTTGAGTACAATTTGGTTTTACAATGCAGCGAAAGGGTTTTAAAATTTTGTAAAATGAAAATCGCTGATTTTAATATCGTATATTCGCATCAGCTATGCGCCATTCCCGTCCAAATTTCAAGTCGATATCTCTAATAAAGACGGCTGAGCTACGAGCAAAAGCGGTTTTGACTCAAGTGGAAAGACACCATAACTGTAAAATTTTTATTGTAAAAAATATAGACTTGTGATATAGACATTTTATATCAATTAACAAAAAAACTAAATAAAAACATAATAAATACACAATACATAGGGCTACTATAACTAAAACATACTTCTATAATTTATTTTATAAATAGTACAATAATTATAAACATAACTTTTTCAATTTACATAATAGCCCAATGTGTAAATCATTGCGGCAGTTTGAAATTTTTACCTGCTTGCAGGATAGAATTTCCTTGAGCTAACTTTTGATATTTCATAAATAAGTCTAGTATAAAGCACACAGCTTCCATGAATACATAATGCAGCATACTATTTATTCACTCCTGGACAAATATTTTTATGTTAGCATTTAAACTTGCAGACAGTAGTCTTAAAATAACTAAACTACAATAAATTATTTTTTGGTAGTACCTCGGAGAATGCAGTGTCAACACTTTTAATAAAAGAATGAAAACAATTATAAGAAATGCATTCAGTTGTAATAGTTGTTGATATAAATTATATTACTAAAATTGTCTGTAACTAGGGTGTCCATATTTCCATAAGGCCTAACCGGGACACACGACAAAAAAAAAAAATTCATTGGAGATTACTGTATATTTCAGTATGAATTATGAAATAAAAAAATCACAAAATGACAGTTACAAAATAATACGCATGCTCTAGATCTGTTTCTGTTTCACAGCCTCGATCTTTATCGCACCTCACGCAACGTGCAAAATGAAAAATTGCATATTTATAAGGTGCTGATAATGAGTGGTTAACATTACCGGGACAATAAGCTGTCCCGAAAAAATATATCGGGACACCGGGACAGGAGAGATAAAACCGGGATAAATCCTGGAAAACCGGGACGTATGGACACCCTATCTGTAACTGATGTAAAATCTAACGAATATTTGCAGGACCATATCTGATTTCCCGTTCAAATTGTTCTGCTTTCAAAGTTCCATCAATACTTTCACAGTTTTTGTTAAATACAGAATAAGCACTAACTTCATTACCTTTTCTTGGACCCGTTCGTGTGTTTAAATACATAGCAATAAGACCAGATATTAAAAAATACACCATTCCAAATTGCAGTTGTATAAAAATGGCAAAAAGTGTTAGCCATAATACAAAAACTAGCATGTAATATAGCCAGTCCATGTACGAACACTTTATAATTATTTCATCATCTGTTTCGCTTGCAATAGAATCATCACAGTCACTTTGTTGTTGTTCACATGCTTTTGTTGTTGGAATGTTGCTAATATCGTTTTCAAGATTTTCGTACTTTATTTTAGCAGATGGTAGGGTAAAAAATGTTTTAATTTTTTCTTTGATTTTGTTGACATTCTCTTCTTTGCGTTTTTGTGCCCGATAAGCTTCTAACTTTTTTTCCATGTTTCTTAAACTGTTAATTTAGCTTTTAACTTATTTTTCTTATAATGGTACACGTACGAACCATCGAATTTGGTATAATACACACGTATATATATTCTGAGAAAACGTACTAAAAAACATACTAAAAATTCGAAACACTGACAACCATAGAAGCTAACAGCGTTGTCTTGCATTTGTCTTGTTGTCTATGCTGACAGCTGTTTTTGCTGTATTATTAAGTGGGGTTAGAACATTTGGTAGCAGGTTAACCAACATATATTTTATTGACATTCAAAAACACTAAACTCATACTAAACTCTGTGCACCAACATACACAAACATATGACATAGAAGAAGACACTAATAGCCAAAATACACTAAAGTGGGCATGCTACTACTACTATTTTAACCTAACTTTTTTTATCTTCAAAGGTTGTGTTGTTCTGTGGTAGTGTTGCACAGTATTGCATCATTGGTGTTAGTTCATCCTTAAATCCTTTGATAGTTACTGTCGGCGTAATGAAATTAATCTGCAACAAGAATAATCCACCACTTGGTATGTATTTTTAGTGTTAATTTGTATTACATTATATTTTATAATAACAATCTAGGTGGAATAATAACTGCACAGTATGTTACTTTAAATTCACCAGTTGTTCAACAAGTAACGATTGATTGGGGTAATGAAACAATTGTTGAACTGGTTTCAAATAAAATCGTTTGTGATAGCAGCAATGATGTTATGAGAATTATTGCTCGTAGTCTTCCCCAACTTAATTTATATGGAACAAGTGTGGGTGAAAAAACTGAAGTTGATCACTGGTTGACTTTTGCAATAGGCCCAGTTTCATCAAAAAATGGTTTTCTGGAAATAATTCAGCACTTAAATAAGTTACTCGGTCCTGTGACTTATTTAGTTGCGAAGCATTTAACCATTGCTGATTTTGCTGTGTTTTCTACTTTGTATGGTAAGTTTAAAATAAATTTCATCAGTTATTATGTAGAAATATTATAAAAGTTAATAAAAATTTAAAATGTCGAGTCAATATTGAATGTTATTTTGAATAGAGTAACGGGATAGTGGTCCTTAGGTTTATAAAGAAAACTCTTTACATCAGCTAAATATTTCGGATCTTTATTTGATTCTTCATCAGTAGCTATAAACAAAATACACAGTGTCCTTAAAATTTTAATTTAAGAGTCTAATAAGGTGCTACTCACCGATGAGCGAGGATGTTCGAAAGCAACAATAAGGTGAACATTAAAAATTTCTCGAAGATGAAATGGTTAAAATTGATGAAAGTACTTCATTAAAATTTGCTTGAATTTTTAATCGTCGACACATGTGTTTTCTCTCGATGAAAAATAAATTGAAATTTGAAAAATTGAAATTGAATGTTATATTTAATGATATTGAATATCACAATTCTTTGATTAAAATGGTTTTTATTTAAGTATGCTTTAATTAATTTCTGTAATGTAGTGAATAAACAATGGCAAGGAATGGTTTCAAAAAAAGAAGCACCAGTAAATGTATTACGTTGGTATAATTATATTAAGTCTCAAGAACCTGTAAAGAGGACATTAGAATTATTACCAGCTGATGCTAAAGCTGCTCTTAATCCTCAGCCTTCAAGTAGAACATCTGTAGAAAAAACTACAGGCAGTAGAGCTCAAGAGGGAAAATTCGTTGATCTTCCAGGAGCAGAAATTGGCAAGGTTGTTGTACGTTTTCCACCTGAAGCTTCTGGGTATGTTTAAAATCATTATATTTTTTTACACATTAGATGATTGGTGTTAAAGGTATTATTTAGGAATCTTTGTAAATCTACCGTGAATTCCAAATATATGATATAGTGCAAATCTCATTAAATATTGTTTTTATGTATCTACTCAGTATAATAAACAAAGTTGGTAAAAACAAATGATTCTAACTTTTGGTGATGATCAACTTTTATCATTGTTAAAAGTGGAAAAAAATCTATGCATTTTAATTTTTGTGTTCAACAAATCACAGCCTACCTACTATTTTTAAATATTTGGTGTTGCCTTTGTTTTTAAAGGCTGAAAGTAAATACAGGGTTCTCGTTTTTCGAGGGCCACTATGGGGATCTCGTAAATGGTAAGAGTTACAACTTCGGTTAAATTAGGGCAAAGTTGTATATTCAGGTGCTTAATAATTCGATGCAAACAGAAACTTATCTAGCTCTTTTAGCTTTTGAGATAAAAGGGGAAAAGTAAAAAAGTGGATTTTTGTTTTTTGCCCGTAACTTTTTCATTTGATGTCGAATTTCATTTCTGTAACAACTTTTCTGTAGCCATTTTTTGCAAGGAATCAGAATCCCCAATTAAATTTTCCGTGCGACGTTTCGTTTTTTTTAAACCATCATCAGGTCAAGTGTTTCTTATTAACGCTATATTTGATTTTAACTCCAATTTGTGGAGCATTTTTTTCTGTTTTCGACAATGTATAACACTTGGCACATTTTTGAAGTAATTGTTGTTAAAAATGGCTAAAACAAAAATTTTATTTAAAACAAATCCTAATCGGCATGGTAAATAATTGTCTTTGTCCCTTTTTCCTTGGAAGCACGTAAGTAAACCGCATGAAATTACTAATTAAGGGATTTAATTTACAAAATAGGTATTAATAAATGTTAGGAATTTATTAACATTGTTCACTTATTAGCAAATATATTAGAATATTTTCTTTGGTTAAGTAATAAATTTCTCTAAAATGTGTATTTAATCCTTATTTGGCACACAATTATTTGTAACAAAAAATAATGAGATGCCTTTTATCTGCGTTAATGACTTCTAATCAGCAAAAAGCGTAAACAGATTTCTGGACGTTTTTTGTAACCTATGAACACTTATATTATTTGATTACGAAAATTTTGTTACAAATAATTGTATCTCAAATAAGGGATTAAATACACATTTTAGAGAAATTTATCACTTAACCAAAGAAAATATTCTAAAAATATTTGCTAATAAGTGAACAATGTTGATGCATTTCCTAACATATTTATTATTACCTATTTTTTTAATTAAATCCCTTTAATAGTAATTTCATGCAGTAAACTTACGTGCTTCCAAGGACAAAGGGACTAAGACAATTATTTACCATTCCGATTGGGATTGGTTTTAAATAAAATATTTGTTTTGGCCATTTTTAACAACAATTGTTTCAAAAATGTGCCAAGTGTTATACATTGTCGAAAACAGAAAAAAATGCTTTACAAATTGGCGTTAAAATAAGATATAGCGTCCATAAGAAACAATTTACCTGATGATGGTTAAAAAAAAAACGAAACGTCGCACGGAAAATTTAATTGGGGATTCTGATTCCTTGCAAAAAGTGGCCATATAAAAGTTGTATAGAAATGAAATTCGACATCAAACGAAAAAGTTACGGGCAAAAAACTAAAATCCACATTTTTACTTTTCCCCCTATATCTCAAAATTAAAAGAGCTAGATAAGTTCTGTTTGCATCAAATTATTAAGCACCTGAATATACAACATAGCCCTAATTTAACTGAAGTCGTAACTCTTACCGTTTACAAGATCCCCATAGTGGCCCTCGAAAAACGAGAACCATGTATATCATACCATTACATCTGATTTTGCTAAAATTCAAATGGGCTATTTAAAAAAATGCAGGTATTTGTAGATATTTACATATCGGTCATGCAAAGGCTGCCTTACTAAATCAGTACTATCAGCAAGCGTTTAATGGAAAATTGATTATGAGATTTGATGATACCAATCCAGCAAAAGAAAACGTTCATTTTGAGAAAGTTATCTTGGAGGATGTGGAAATGCTGGAAATTAAACCAGACATGTTTACCCATACTTCACAGTATTTTGATATTATGCTGGTTTATTGTGAGAGAATGCTAAAAGAAGGAAAGGCATATGTTGATGATACTGAACCAGAACTAATGAAACAACAACGTGAACAAAAGATTGAATCATCCAGTAGAAAAAATTGTAAGTAGGATTATGTTACAAAGTTTTTGTTTTTGTAATATTTTGTCGTTTATTTAACTTTTTTGGTTTGTAATTCATTTTACTTCAGAATACTTATTAGTGTCAATAGCTGAATAATAATTATTGTTTATGTTTTTTTTTTTTTAATTGAATCTGCAAAATTTATTAGATAATCATGTTGCAAGACGTAAACAAACTAATGTATATTCTATTAGCTGCTTGTATTAAATACCAACTTAAGTGTTTTTTAGTATGAATTATTTATTTTTATAGTCTGTATGTTCAACTGTTAACAAAATTTTAATGCAAGTTGACCTCTTCATAATGTTTTTTGCATTAAATGTAAATAGATTGCGGAATAACCTATAAAAATATTACCAAACTTTGTACATTTAATATATTTTTATCATAAAGTTAAAAAAGTGTTTCATCTAGTTACATACAGTACCTGTTTATAGAATCCTAGATATATCAATGCATGTTCAAAAAAATTACATGAAATTACACTCGGTAATCTTCAAGCAGTGGTAACCCTATAAGTTAATGTGTACCTCAGACATTTCTGTGTCGATTACGAATGTTAGGTTCACAAAACACCAATTTTCTTTACGAGGCCATAGATATCTGTAAGGTCTTTAGTGGCTCGCATGTGACTAAAATCTAATTTGACTAAATAATCTATATATATAAAAGAGCTTGTTTGTGTGTTTGTTTGTTTGCTATAGAATCCTAGGTCCGTTGACCGATCGGGACCAAACTTTGCACATTTACTATTTAGGACCTGACGGTTCAAACGTCGTATAAAGAACGGCCGAAAATGCCCGGGAACGGCCGGAAACGTCCGCTGAGCGCGGAGCGCCCAGTAGTCTGTAATTGAACGTTTGGGAACGTCCACCGGGCGCGATCGCGGAGTGCGATTAGTCTGTGATTTATAAAAGAGAATTGTAATCACCCGTGCAACGCCGGGTAAATCGCCTAGTGAACTATATTTTTACACAAAAATACATTTATTAGTTATACAACTTTATAACTTTAGCATCAAAGTAAAATCTAGTTAAAAAAATTATTTTTGTTAATAGAATTACGAAAGTTCTAAACTTGTGTGCGGGCCGCACAAATTGACGTCACTGGCCGTAATTTACTAGCCGCTACTTTAACCTGACCCCTTATTACTGAGCAAACGAATGACGGTCATGTTAAAGGTCGGCTAAAGTATTTTTTTAAAAGAAAACAAACGGTATTTGGGATCCTAGCACTCATATTTGACACGAAAACATCTGAAGTACTTTTGATCTACTATGACCCATTCTGGTTACTGCCGCTTGAAGATTGCCTTACATTCTTATCCCGGGATCGGTCGCTAATGTGTCCAAAAGACTGACAAATATAAAATTTGCGCAAAACTCACAACTTACGCATGCGTCAACGCCTTGCATCTAGTTATGCTTCAAAAACGTACTAATGCTTTTAATAGGTACATTAATAAAAAATTAGAAATTTCTGATTAAATTTTTATATTAATTTTTTATTTTGTTGGACTAATTACTAGTGTGTAGTAGAGTTTAATTTGTAATAATGTGTGTATAAATATAAAAATAAATTTTAAGCTACTTAAGTCATTTTTTACCTGTATAACATCATCTTCTGCATTTGTAATAATAAGGCTTACGTTATTTGGTCGAAGTGACCGGACCGCGACCGCTCTTGTAAAATTTCAATATGCGACCGATCCCGGGTTATTAGAAGTCTAAAATAATGTTTATACAATAACGAAACGATTTAAAACATTATTCCATCCCTGATTTTAAGAAGTTTAGTCAGAACTTCATTAATTAATAGTCAACATGAATATATCAGCCAATATTGTTTATTATTTTTAAAGCATATGAGCAAAACTATGCACTATGGCAAGAAATGAAGAAAGGTTCAGGAAAAGGACAAAAGTGTTGTGTTAGAGCAAAGATTGATATGCAGTCTCTTAATGGTTGTATGAGAGATCCAACCATCTACAGATGCAAGAACGAACCACATCCTCGAACAGGCGAACAGTACAAGTAAGTAATACATAATAAATTACATTGCTGTATTATTCAAATCATATTTAATCCATTATATAGTAAAAATGTAGTTAAAAATGCATTTGAGGAATAGTGTATTATTATTGTAGGGTTTATCCAACATATGATTTTGCTTGTCCAATAGTAGATGCTATCGAGGGAGTAACTCATACATTACGTACGATGGAATACCATGATAGAGATGCACAATTCTATTGGTTTATAGAAGCTTTAGGTTTAAGAAAACCGTATATATGGGAATACAGCAGATTATCTATGACCAATACTGTTTTAAGTAAACGAAAACTGACATGGTTTGTCGAAAATAACTTAGTGGATGGATGGTATGTATATATGTTTTACTATATTAAGTATTAACACCAAAGTAAAGTTTGACAATCTTAAATTTGTGTGAGTTAAAAGTTGTTTTAAATTATTTTTGGAAGTACAGTAGTATTTCAGTATCCCAGACTATGATTTTCTGTCTTGTTCAATTTGTGACATTCATATATTTTTTATTGTTGATTTTATAACAAACGTGTAATTTACCATTTTGTGATATACATATATATATATATTTGCACGCCTATCTTACTCGCCTCCATACGTACAAAGGACGCACAGGCCTCCACCTTAAGGGATCGATTAATCTGTGTGTATTCTGCAGAAAATAATTAAATAATGTAGCACTAATGCCGGTGGCAAAAGAGGGGAAAGGATTTTTCATTTTTATTATATACAAAAAAAGTGATAAACACAAAATAGTAACTGAACTCCACTCATAGAATGGTTAAGTCGCCTCCGGAGTATATAAAACACTAAAGATGTATGTTAAAGTTGCCTCCAGCAACGTTGCCATCATTCTGCAAGCTTAGTAGCATTGAGAAGCTATGTATCATATCCCAATCGGTGAATATATGCTTGACGCGCGAATTGTAAACAATCAAGTAGGTAGGTAATTTCGATTGTGATTGTTGGATAATTCGTGTCAATTAATAGTTTTGAACTATGTACGTAATATTTTATTTTAATAACGCACCGTAGGTCACGTATTTGTTAAACCTTCAACTGAACAAATTATATGCAAACTTTTTAGTGACAGTTATGTAAATTATAAAGGAGATATTTTAATTATACCGATTTTGACTTATCAATATTTTTACATACAGGATGTCTTTTTTTGATAGTATCAGGGATGGAAAACGTAACGTAACGATACCCGATAACGTTATAATAACGATTCAACTTTCATTTTTTATACAATAACGTAACGATATTTTTATAACGTTATACAGGGTGGTGCTTTTTTCGATGCTCACCATTGCTATCTTGGAAACGGTAAGAGATACAAGGTCGGTTAAATTAGAGAAAAGTTGCACATTTTTATGGCGATTAAGAATCTGAAAAGAAATCCTAGATATTTTGATTCGTTTTTGATTTATTACAAAAAAACTGAAAAATGTGATTTTAGAAAAGTATTATTATCTTCCCTACCACTGACTCTATTTCATTTAAACTTGGTCACTCTATGTTTTTGACCGTCCTGGGTTTGATGACGTCAACAGAAATTTTCTAAGCCTTCTAGATTTCAAGTTGCGATAGTCAACTTTTTTATTTCTTATGGCCGCCACATTGGATTTTTGCACCATCAGACAGACAAAAAAATTAGCTTTTCAAATTGGTAACCAAAATACCTTTTTTCTTTCAAAAAAACTTGTCGAAATTTGAAAATTTGTATAAATAATCTACAAAATCGAGAATGCTCTGAAAAACAATTGAAACTATGATATCAATAATAGTGACAGATTGCGTGCAAGTGACGTACGTAGAGTTTCTTTATCGTCTTTTTTGATTATCAAGATGTTTACGAATGAAGAAAAGCAGGAAATGTATGATGTCTACATTCGAAACCGTAAAAACTCTCTTTAAGCGTCTGAAAATTACGCAAATTTATATCCAGAGAGAGAGAGCAACCCCACAGGATAATGTTTACGAGGATTTCAAGAAGTTTGGGTAATTATGGCATGTTTAAAAGACCGCGAGGGCCGTATAGGAAAAGGATTAATGTTAATGAAGTGAATGTGTTGGCTCAAATAGCAATTAATCCAGAAAACTCCACCCGGAAAATTGCTTAAGAGTGTAGTATTAATGATGCATATGCCAGAAAAATAATAAAAAAACATAACTACCACGATTATAAATTCTCAAGGGTACAAACTCTTCATCCTGGTGATACTAACAGATGATTGAACTTTTGTTATTAGTTTCGGCAAAAACTGCAACAAGACCCACATTTTTCCAGAAAAATACTATGGACTGACGAGTCCTTACTCACAAACTCGGGAATGTTTAACAGGAAAAATGTTCATCATTACGCTACAGTGAATCCCCATTTAATAAGAGAGACTAGGCCGCAAATTCGATATTGGCTGAACGTATGGGCTGGTCTTTAAGATAATACGATTCTGGGTCCCTTTTTCATCGATGGACATTTGGATGGGCCTGGATATTTAAGATTGTTGGAAACAAATTTAGAAGATATGTTAGATGAATTGCCATTATTAACCATTCAAAATCTTCAATGGTTTCAGCAAGATGGAGCTGGTCCTCACAACGCCCGAATTGTAAGAGAATATTTAAATGCACGCTTTCAAAATTGGCTTGGTACGTTTGGTCCTGTTTATTGGCCTCCACGATCGCCATGTTTAACGCCCATGGATTACTTTTTGTGGGGCAATGTAAAACATGTTGTTTATGCAACCCCCACGGATAATATTGAACATCTTCGTCGTAAAATAAAAAATGCATTTGACTCAATTCCGCGACAGACTATCCTAAAGGCAGTGGACGAAATGAATTTAAAAACTGACCTCTGTATAATACATAACGGCGGACACTTTGAACAGTTTAAATAATTACTTATATCTGGTGTTTTAAATTTATTTTCAATTTGTTATCATTAGACCAATAAAATGTTCAATCTTTTATTTATATCATAGTTTCAATTTGTTTTTCAGAGCATTCTCGATTTTGTAGATTATTTATACAAATTTTCAAATTTCGACAAGTTTTTTGAAAGAAAAAAGGTATTTTGGTTACCAATTTGAAAAGCTAATTTTTTTGTCTGTCTGATGGTGCAAAAATCCAATATGGCGGCCATAAGAAATAAAAAAGTTGACTATCGCAACTTGAAATCTAGAAGGCTTAGAAAATTTCTGTTGACGTCATCAAACCCAGGACGGTCAAAAACATAAAGTGATTAAGTTTAAATGAAATAGAGTCAGTGGTAGGAAAGATAATAATACTTTTCTAAAATCACATTTTTCAGTTTTTTTGTAATAAATCAAAAACGAATCAAAATATCTAGGATTTCTTTTTAGATTCTCAGTCGCCATAAAAATGTGCAACTTTTCTCTAATTTAACCGACCTTGTATCTCTTACCGTTTCCAAGATAGCAATGGTGAGCATCGAAAAAAGCACCACCCTGTATAACGTTAAAATAACCGATAACGTTTCATTAAAAGTTATTTTATATCGTTATTTTCTATAAATTAAATTTTTATATGGCAATCTTTTTATTTTCAGAAGATATAATATTTTGTCTCTATTTTAAAAATTAAAATGAAAATAATAATATCTCAACGTAATTTTGTACTATTTTTTAAATTTACTTTTCAGATTCCAAAAATAATTTCAGAGTTACAACTAAAAATTATTTTTGTACAGCATGTTTCTTAAATAATGCGAAAAAATTCTGGAGGTGATTCCTTATCGAAAATTAAGAGGGGTCTTTCATATAATTTTTTTTTCTTTAGGATCTCCTTTCGGAGTAATACCCCATTAAAGGAGATCGGTAAAATTGGGTTTTTAGTTTATTTCTCAAATTTGGGTTTATGTAGGAAAATGATATTTGGTAGATGTTTTATACTTATTAAAAGGTTTCCCATATTAATATTTTTAATCATTTCCCATCTTCACAGGGGGTTGAAAAGTGCGACCAATGTTGTTTTTTTTATTAGAACGTTTTGGCAGGTTGAAATCTAGCAATGTATTTTTTTTTTGAAAACTTGATTTATTTAGAAGTTTTTTTTTTCTTTAATTTTTTTCTTTAAACCTACAGTTTTTGTGAATGAATATGAACCATCAAATATTCCAATATAAAACGATTCATTTTGGTGGTTACCATGGTTTGTTTATGTTGTAGGATTTACGAGAAAAACTAAAGAATAAAAAAATGTTCTAAATAAATTAAACTTACAAAAAAAAGTTTAAATCAACAGGGGTCGCACTTTTCAGCCCCCTGTGGAGGTGGGAGATGATTAAAAATATTACTATGGGAAACCTTTTAATAAGTATAAAACATCTACCGAATATCATTATCTTACATTTATCTAAATTTGAGAAATAAAATGAAAACCTAATTTTACCGATCCCCTTTAGGGGAGACGTCTAAGAAAAAAATTTTATATAAAAACCCCACTTAATCTTCGATAAGGAATATATAACATAACGTTATATAACATAACAATTCATTTTTTTAATGTTATTTATAACGTTATGTAACGAAAACCAATAATAAATAACGTTATTCAATAACGTAACGATTTAAAACGTTATTCCATCCCTGGATAGTATTATGAACAGCTAATCCCACTCAACATTTCTAATCTAATATTAAACAATTAAACAATTAAGAGAATTAAAAAAAAAGAAAAATTAATTTTTTTTCTTAAAAAACCAGATATATTAAAAAACGAATAACGTTTCATTACTAGTTAACTATTAAGAATATTTATTTAACAATAAAATAAATAACTAACTAACTCTTATTTCATTCGGGTAAACTATCTCAAAAATTTCCATTTAATAAACCCTGATACACAAGGTACGAAAAATCAATTCTTCTTATAAACATTTGAATTTTCAAAATATTTAAATTTTTAATCACTTTACTAATAAACTATAATTTTTAAATTTTTTTATATCTAAATAACAAAACAAAAAAATCATTTAATTAAAACAAATAAAAATAAATTAAAAAATTAAAATTAAATTGAATTGCACAATTAATTTTTTAATGTAAATAAAAAAACTTTCTAACAAGCTCTAATCTGATCATTCTAGGTACACTTTCCAGTACACCTACTTTGTTACGACTTATCTCAAATTAAATGAGAGCGACGGGCGATATGTACATATTTTAGAGCTTAAATCAAACTGCTTAATTAAACATTTTTACTTTCAAATCCAATTTAATGATAAATATTTCAATTATTAAACCATTTAAATAAATTTATTGTAACCCATTTCTTCTTTAAATTTTTATTTTAAAAATTGAACATTAAAATTCTTATAAAATATTTAAAACAACGACGATATACAAATTATTAAAGTAAGTAAAGTAAATCTCGTCAAAAGTAATGTTTAATTTTTAAATTACTACAAAAATTATTGTTCCTATTTCTTTTGAAAAGAAAAGTTAGTGACCCCTTCCACAAACTGATTTTTTTTAAATTCCAAGTTCCAATCTACATCACCTATTTCTTTTGTCAATAAATAATGACTATTACAGCAAAAGTTGTTTCATTTTATACCATAACATTTGAACAAATAAATTATAATCATTTTACACAATTTTAGTATCACTTAGATCGGATGCTTCGAATTTTCTAACAAACCAATACATAAACAACAAATTGCATAAAAATTAACTAACATTTGAAGAGTTTCAACTCAAAACCCGCTTTAAATTTTTCACTAGTTTTTTTTAACTGTAGAAAAAATAATTTATATTATTTTTTTATTTAATTTAATAATCAAGTTCAGTAACGTTTTTAAATTAATACTTTATTACGAATATCTAGAAACAGAATTAAGATAAAATTCTTTTGTTTTCATCATCTAAATTGCAAATATTTATTAGCAGATTTTGGATCTAAAAAGTCACATAGCGGGCTTTAAATCTAGACACCTCATTTGTTAGATGTTAAAAGATTAATTTCTTATTAATTGCTCTAATTTGGAAGTTGTTTACTAAGGATTACTCGTTTTTAGTAAGTATTGATCAATTTGCATCCAGAATATAATTTTGTGTGATACCACTAAGTCCTAATTTTAAATGTGCTCCCGCCACTTGTTTTACGCTATTCCACTTAAAACCCTCTTCAAACACCACAATGGTTATTTTTGATAAGCATACATACAAAATACTAATGTGCCTCCTTGCGCGTTTGCCAAGTTTCGGACGCAAGAAAGTGTGTTGTGTGTGTGGAGGTCTGTCAGTCAAGCATGTCTATGGACATGTATATGTGTATTAGTTGGTGGCGCCACCTAATAACATTTCTGTTAACTCAAGTGTATAACTGTATATGTATAACCATCGAACTAGCCTCCACCATAAAATTCGCTATGCGCTTGTCCGTGATGTCTTTAAGCATTTAAATCACATATACACGGGGATACCTAGTCGCCTCCGATTTTACTTACTCGCCTCCGTTTTCGGAGGCGAGTAATACTTTTACACGTATACATACGGAGGCAAGTTTGACGTTTTGCATATATATATATATATATATTGTGTTTCCTCTAGGGATGATCCACGTTTTCCAACAGTGAGAGGTGTATTGAGACGTGGTATGACTGTGGAAGGACTAAAACAATTTATTATTGCACAAGGATCAAGCCGTTCAGTAGTGTTTATGGAGTGGGATAAAATTTGGGCGTTTAATAAAAAGGCAAGTTTTAATAGCAATTTTAATTTATCTCTGTTTTTGTATACTAAAATTAGATGATTTGTAAAAAATCAAACAATATTTTCCTTTTTGATGAAGGGATTTTAACTCTTGAAGAATGTTGTGCATTGTATCGGTTTAAGACAAACTATAAATGATATAAGATTTATAAAGTTGTAGTAGTGATTTTTAAAATTTTATTTGTCATTGTCTCCCGAGACTTATTTTTTTTGCATATGCCATTTTGCTTGTAACGGTTTAAAAGCCGTGTACAGATTTGGCAACCCAGCACCTGTATTTCAAATTATGATTTAGACGTGACAACGTCTCATCTTTAAATTAAAATTGTTGAGTTAGACGTGGCAACGTCGCTTTTGCAAATTTCTCAGTTTAGCGTGGGTAAAAATAGGACTTCCGACCGGGCGGTGTCAGCTAAACGACACGGGCTCTGGGGCAAGCGTGAGTTTAACACGCGGTGTGATCTAAAGTATGTAAGTTATCTTATTCAGAGGACAAGTGTGCTGAATAGATAACCGCCAGTGGTAGATCGTAGTGCAATCTATTACTTTGAATGTACTTGTAGCAGTAGAATTTGAGTGGTTGTGCGAATAGTGGAATCTAGCGTACGAAATTGAACCTTATTGTACCTGTACGGGGACGTGCACCGTCAGCTGGTCATCGAGCAAGTAATCGTAAAGATTTGGCGAAGTGCTACTTGGAATAGTCGCTAGTGATAAAGGCGATAGTTAAATCTAGCGTGCGTAGTGGGACGTTATTGTGCAGGTACGATGACGTGTCCCGTCCGCTGTTCATCGAGAAAGTGATTGCAGTTCGGCGAAGTGCCACGGGCGTTATTACGCCACTCACCGAGCCACGAGTATGCAAAAATAGCGTATACTCGAACCAACTCCATCGGAACGACATCTTCCCGCTGGATCAGCAACCACGTGCACCAACGTTTGAGGGTAGCAATAAGTTGTCAAGGCCTAGTAGGGTAATTGTACAAAACCTTTTTTTAGTTTTTAATACCTTTCATGTTCAGATAATTTTTTTGTTTTGTTATTGAAATTGAACTAAATCTGGTAGTGTGTAAGACATTCCAATGTTCAGATTTTTGTTTGGTATTGTAATTGTACTAGATTTATTTGGTGTGTAATACATTTCAATGTTTAGTGATTTTTGTTTAGTTATTCGTTAGATAATCAAATAACTTGGCGCCCTATATTTTATTGATTTATTAAATTGTTTATTTAGATTAGTTTTTTTGAACCCACGTCCCTTGCCACCGACCAAGAGCCCGGTCATTTAACACTGAGAGGGTGTCAAAGTGTTACATGCTGTACATTTACTTATCACTATTAAAATTATATTTTAAGTTCTATATCCTTCAGCAATCCCAAATTTGAATTCGTTTCAGTAATTACAAAGTTTTAAGCGTTAACTTTGTTTCATTTCAAAAAATGTATTGCAGTTTTATTTAATTTTAAAGTTGACATGTGATATGGAACTAAACAACTCCAGAGCGATGAATTATCAAATGTTGCAAAATAAAATTAAAACTCAAAGTAAATACTCCCAAGCAATATTTACATGATTCGAAAAACAAAAATACTAAACAGGGTGTTTCTTAAGTATTGCAAAAAAAATCGGGAGGTGATTCCTTATCGAAAATTAAGGTGGTCTTTTATATACAATTTTTTCCTTAGACGTGTCCTTTCGGAGTTACACCCCCCTAAAGGGGAGCGGTAAAATTAGGTTTTTATTTTATTTCTCAAATTTGGATATATGTAGGAGAATGATAATTGGTAGATGTTTTCCCATAGTTAAATTTTTAATCATCTCCCACCTTCACAGGGGGCTGAAAAGTGGGACCCCTGTTGGTTTTTTTTATTAGAACTTTTTGGTGGGTTAACATTTTGCAATTTAAAATTTTATTTTTGAAAGCTTGATTTATTTAAAAACTTTTTTTGTTCTTTAGTTGTTCTCGTAAAACCTACAGTTTTTGAGTAAAAAACAAATATGTAAACATGCACCATTAAATATTCCTATATAAAACTATTCATTTTGGTGGTTGCCATGGTTTGTGTATGTTCATATTGAGTAGAACTGAAGGGCATGTTAGCGTTGTTCGCTCGTAAACGTGGAAATGAATTACACCCGTCAATTCTACCCAATATAAAGATAAAAAAACCATGGCAACTACCAAAATGGATCGTTTTATATTGGAATATTTGATGGTTCCTGTTTACTTATTTTATTTTTTATTTAAAAACTGTAGGTTTTACGAAAAAAGTTAAAAAACAAAAAAAGTTTCTCAATAAATCAAGCTTATAAAAAAATATTTTTTAGTTGCAAAATTTTAAGCCTCCAAAAAGTTCTGTTAAAAAAACCAACAGGAGTCACACTTTTCAATTTCCTGTGAAGGTGGGAGATAATTGAAAATATTACTATGAGAAATCTTTTAATAAGTATAAAACATCTACCAAATATCATTCTCCTACATATATCCAAATTTGAGAAATAAAATGAAAACCTAATTTTATCGCTCCCCTTTAGGGAGGTGTAACTACGAAAGAAGACGTCTAAGGAATTTTTTTTTATAAAGACCACCTTAATTTTCAATAAGGAATCATCTCCCAAATTTTTTTGCAATACTTAAGAAACATCCTGTATACTATGCTGTCAGATATTATGCATAGACAGACCTTAATTACACCCTCCTGCAAAACAAAACCCCAAATTTAGGATATTTTTTTTTGGAATATAAAAATATATCAAATATAAACATTTTTGATTCGAAAATGTTCCATGTCCAAGCATTAGACAAAAATGCATATGTTTACTTACTAGATGACGCAATTAGGGATTGTAAATTTACCGACTTTTTGAATTACCGGTAATTCGGTAAAACTGTCAATCAAAACCGGTTTACCGGTAATTTACCGGTAAATCATATTATTATATATATTTATATTATATTGTTTTTTTAAAGATTTTTTGCGGTTACTAACATTTTTAATGTAGTTTTCGGAGTTTATCCGCGTCTCCCCTATAGTGGGAGCTTGCCGAAACGTCGAGCCAATTTAAATATTACCCGGATAAACTCCGAAAACCATATTAAAAATAAATATATTTATATAAATTTATTTATTATGGAACTGATTGAGATAGTTGAAGCCTAAACCATCCCAATTAGTTTCATACAATATATTAGTTAACAGCCATTAACGAATTTAATATATTTTTATGTAATATTAATATAACACAATATAAAATGACAATATATAATATATAAAATAAAAATATTACACAAAATATAATCCAGCATTACAAAAAACACATGAAAATAAAACTATTCTGAACATAAAATATAAAATGATTTAACATAATATACCTATGTTGTCAAACTATTAACAATATTTTTTATTTTAAACTTTTCTTAAAAAATAACCACGTAGAAAATATAATTTATCTTAACTATCGGCTCCTAATTGCGACCTAATTTTTGTACAAAATAATCCAGCCGCGGAAAAAGCTTTTTCGGATTCTACTACACTTGTTGGTCGAGTAGTGAGTAAACAATCAAACAATCATATGCCATTTGTATGCTTTCCCCTTATTTTTTCTCTTTGAAAATACTTCAATTTTTTTTCTATTATTTGATTTAGATTTTTATCATGATTAGAAAGATATTGAAAATTACCGGAATTACCGGTAAAAAACTGGCAAATTACCGGTTAAATTTGAAAAGCATTTTTTGCGATTTATTACAATCCCTAGTCGTGTAGTGAGTAAACAATCATATGCCATTTGTATGATTTCCCCTTTTTTTCTCTTTGAAAATACGTCAATTTTTTTTCAATTATTTGATTTAGATTTTTATCATGATTAAAAAGATATTGTAAAATTACCGGAATTACCGGTAAAAAACTGGAAAATTACCGGTAAAATTTGAAGAGCATTTTTTGCGATTTACCTGGTTTACCGGTATTACAATCCCTAGACGCAATGGCTCTAGAAGGGTAATAATATCGGTTGCTATGGAAGGTTGTGACCAATGTTCACTCTAATTTGAAAAACCATATGTACGCTACAGTACAGTATAATATATCATCATGAGCAATTTTTAATTTATATAAAAAAAATTGTGCAGCAAAAATTACATCTAGAATTTAATTTTTTATTTGTCTTACTAAACACTCGGTTAAATGTTTGTCCAAATTTTGCAATTATCAAAAGAAAATTTTGTGTGCGCGCTACCATTACGCTTCTGCGCTGTTTTTTTGACTGGTGCACACATGCATAGCTTAGAGTAAACACTGCTTGTGACCCAGTTGTTTGGAGCAATGGACTCAAATTATGTTGTATAAATACCTATATTGCACATTTCCTATCTACACAATGAGTGGTGACTGAAGCCGACGGAGTGAAATAAAAGTATATTTCTCTTTCAAACGTGTACTTAGACAGTTGGCAATAATCATAGAAAATCAAATAAAACTTGAATTATTAACAAAATCTGCTTGAAAATTGTTGATGTTATGTTACAAAACTTGATTTTTGCAAATTACGTGTGCAGACACCAATGTTTAGCAATCCTAGTTGAATTAATTACTACAAACCTTAAAACAGAATTTGGTAAATCTATTTTAGTTTTTACAAACCGTAGATCATCAGCATCAAATGTCATATTTTTAAACTGAAAAAATGTTACCATTTGGTAAATATTTTTTTAATGTGGTAAATCCAAATTGTAATGCAAAATAAGCTAATGTTAATGGATTGTATCATATTATTATGGTGTTTGACAAAGATATAATTTTATGTAATATTTTGGATAATTAATTATGTTTTGTGTTTGTTGTAGGTTATTGATCCTATAGCACCTCGTTATATGGTGGTCGATTTCGATTCATCGGTTTCTGTTTTTGTAAAAAATGTTAAAGAAGAAAAGCTAATGATACCTAAACACCCTAAAAATGCAGATATTGGAAATAAGGAAGTTTGGGTTGGCCCTAAAATTCTTATAGATCAAGCTGATGCTGAGTGTCTCAAAGAAAATGAAAATACAACTTTTATTAATTGGGGAAATCTTCTCATTAAAAAAATTATTAGGTAATTCTTATTATGCATAGCATTTGTATCATTCTCATTTATTATATTCATTTACATTTGTCGTTCAAACTAGGGCTGTGGAGTCGGAGTTTAGGAGAAATTTCTGGTCAGTGGAGTCGGAGTCGGAAAAATGTACCGATTCCGACTCCGAGTACAACAAAAAATTGCGAGGTGGTCCTTTGCCGAAAAATTAAAACTCAAATTTTAAATAATTTGTTTATACTTATTTATTTTTTTCTTATATTACACACCATAAAATGTCTTAGTATTTAATTTTGCCAGAGTCGGAGTCGACCTACTAAAATTATCAGGAGTCGGAGTCTGAGTCGGAGTCGACTTTTTTTTTCCCGACTCCGCAGCCTTGGTTCAAAACCTTGTACAGTTTTATTTAATTAACTCTTAATCAATGTGTTGTTATATTTATTTATGTTTAAAAGCGTAGATTTAATATTAAAATGATTTTGATTAGAGAGAATGGTAGAATTGTATCGGTGGAAGCAGAACCAAACTTAGAAAACAAGGATTATAAGAAGACTTTAAAACTGACTTGGTTAGCACAGACTGGTAATGCCAAATTTACCCCTACTTGGTGCGTATACTTCGATCACATTATCAGTAAACCATTATTGGGGAAAGACGAAGATTTCAAACAATATGTAGGACATGATACAAGGGTGTGTATCGAAAACATGTTTATTATGATTATATCATAGCACCATCGTATTGAAATTTTAAATTTCTTTAATTACTTGTACAAGTAATTGGTGTTACTGCTATGAGGCAAATCTAGAAATTAAGTACAGATATAGATTAGCAAAATATAGAAAAACAATATTTTAATTTTTATTTATCATAGTTATGTTGTGTTGGTGCCCAAGTATTTTGTATACTCATCAGAAAACTGTTTTTTTGTGCGATCGTACTAGAAACAGCTGTTTGACGGACGCGTTAGCAACCATAAAGTACTGCATTACCGGCCCCATCCTTAAGCTTAGTTTAGACCAGGGTTGAGCAGATTTAAATCAATTGATTTAAATCACGATTTAAATCACGATTTAAATCAAGTGATTTTTTTAAAAAAATCATCGATTTAAATCAAATGATTTTTTTAAATAAATTATCAATTTAAATTACAGATTATATGAGTACAATATAATATTTATAATAAAACAAAATTGTATTACTATTAGTAATTTGATGACTGGGTTCCAAGTTAAAATAATCAACGATAAAAACATAAAAATTAATGTCTCGGATGGAGAAAGCTACCGAGCTCTCGCGAAGGCACTAAGTGAGAAAGACTATTCATGGCACTCCTATGAGAATAAACAAAACCGACCAATTAAAGTAATGGCTACCAAACTTCACCATTCTTGTGATCCAGATCATATAGCCTGTGAACTTAGAAAAAGAGGATACAAACTAATTGATGTAACTAGGAAGCTAAAATACAAAACAAAACAGCCTCTGAACATGTTCATGCTATCATTCAGACACGAAGAAGATGTTAACAAAATCTTCAGTATAAAGGACATCATGGGTATAAGGGTCGAAATTCAGCCTATTATAAAAACAAAATTAGTACCGCAGTGTAAAAACTGCCAGTCATTTGGACATACGAAAAGATATTGCTCAAAGGAACCGAGGTGTGTCAGATGCACAGGGAAGCACCTAACAGTGGAGTGTGACAAACCGAAAAACGCCACTCCAAAGTGTGTCCATTGTGGAGAAGGCCACCCAGCAAATTACCGTGGCTGCACAATAGCTAAGGAATTTCAGAAAATTAAAAACAGACAAATGAAAAAGCCAAACCTGCCTGCTCAACCCCATCGAGAAAACAAGCAAATAAGCAACAACAAAAACGATCCACAGAAACAAACTTACAGAGACAATCAAAACAAAACATACAGCCAAGCAGTAGTGGGAAATGTAGCAAAAAATAACAAAAAACCTCAATCCCAACAGCCAGCTCAACAAAAAACAGGCATTGATGATTCACTCAAACTAATATTGGACAAACTAGAGAAGATGGATGAGCGTATCTCAAAGCTGGAATATTGCCCTAAAGGAGCGATTCCTAAAGTCAGAAATGGCTAATCAACTAAGAATACTTGAATGGAACGCCAATGGACTGCTGCAGCACCAGCAAGAGCTGCAAGCAGTTTTGGACATAGAAAAAATTGATGTAGGTCTCATAGCTGAGACTCATTTTACCAAGGAATCATACATCAAATTCAAGGGATACAAGACTTACCACACTACCCACCCAGACAACACAGCAAAAGGCGGAAGTGCAATCATCGTGAAGGAATCCATTCTACACCATCAGGAAATAAGCTACCAAACAATAGAAATACAGGCCACATCTGTTACTATCAAAACTAAAACTTACGAGGTTGTAGTCACAGCATTGTATTGCCCACCGAGACATGCTTTGAAGAAAGACCAATATATTCACTTTCTGGACAGCCAAGGATATAGATTTATAGCAGGAGGTGATTTCAATGCAAAGCACACTTACTGGGGGTCTAGGCTGACAACAACTAAAGGTAAGGAACTTCTAGCAGCATGCAATCAGCTTAAATGTCAAACATTGTCAACCGGAAAGCCAACATACTGGCCCACAGATCCGAGCAAAATTCCTGACCTCATAGATTTCTTTATAGTCAGGAACGTCTCCCCAAACTACGTGCATGTTGAGGAAGCATGGGACATGAACTCAGATCATTCTCCCATACTCCTTACATTGGGCGAAAGCGTAATCCAGAAAGAAAACTCACCCAAATTAGTCAACAATAGGACAGATTGGCAAAGCTTCGCAATTAAGCTTGAAGAACTAATTAATCTCTCGGTCCCGCTGAGAACAGAGGAACAGCTAGCTAGATGATGAAGCTGATCTGTTCGTCAAAAATATTCAACAGGCCGCTTGGGAAAACACTCCGGTGATTACATACAGAGCAAAAGGAAACAATTATTCAAAAGAGATCAGAGACCTTATCTCAGAAAAAAGAAAAATTAGAAGAAAATGGCATCAGTCTAGAGCACCAGCTGATAAAAAAGCGCTGAATAATGCAACACAGCGGTTGAAACGTGAAATCCAGCGTATTAAAAATGAATCAATTAGTGACTACTTGAATGAACGAACTAACGATAATAGTACAGATTATTCGATATGGAAAGCTACCAAGCGGTTAAAAAGGCCTATCTTACTAAATCCCCCCATCAGAAATGCGGATAGAAGTTGGGCTCGAAATAGCATTCAAAAAGCGCGCAGATTCGCAGAACATCTAGAGCGGACTTTTCAGCCGAATGATGGAGAAGACAGTCAAGACTGGCCTGAACCAGAACCAGAACAAGAAAATGCTGCCATTAGACCTACTTCTCCAAAAGAAATTTTTACTGAAATTAAAACAAACATCAATCCGAAAAAAGCCCCTGGGTTTGATTTGATTACAGGGGAAGTTTTGAAACGGCTCCCAAGGAAAGCTATTATAAAACTTACCAATCTTTTTAACGCCTCATTTAGATTAAGGTATGTTCCTATGATGTGGAAGGTGGCAGAAGTCATTATGATCCCCAAACCTGGCAAAGCTCCGCATGAAGCTTCATCATATAGACCCATTTCTCTTCTGCCTGTTATCTCGAAACTCTATGAAAAATTACTGCTTAAGAGATTAATACCGATAATCGAAGAAAAGGAATTGATTCCCTCCCACCAGTTTGGATTCAGAAAAAGCCACTCGACTATTGAACAAGTCCATAGGATCACAGACATCATTGAGAAGTCATTGGAAGAAAAGAAAGTGCTCCACTATCTTTCTGGATGTGGCGCAGGCTTTTGATAAAGTATGGCACGAAGGCCTGTTTCACAAGCTGAACATGATTCTGCCACTGCAATATTCTCAACTTTTGAAATCCTATCTAACAGAAAGACACTTTAGAATAAAACAAGAGGAGGCTTATTCTGATCTAAGTGAAATTAAAGCAGGGGTGCCCCAAGGTAGCGTATTAGGTCCATTGCTCTATCTACTATATACTAGAGACATTCCTGACCTTGACAACGGTACAATCGCCACCTTCGCTGATGACACGGCAATAATGGCTGTTGGAAAAGATCACGAAGAAGCTGCCAGAAAGTTACAAAAATCCATTGACAAGATCCACACCTGGACCAAAACGTGGCGTATCAAGTTGAATGACGGCAAATCTGTTCATGTCAACTTTACTTACAAACGAAATCAACATCTACCCGTCAAAATAAATGATGCTCAGATTCCCTACGCTAATGCAGCAAAATATCTGGGTATGACCCTCGATGCTAGACTCTGCTGGAGAGCCCATGTCAAAAAGAAACGAGAAGAGCTTAATATAAAATTCAAAAAAATGTATTGGCTCCTAGGGAGAAACTCCAGGTTGTCTACAGATAATAAATTGCTTCTATATAAGCAGATATTGAAGCCCGTGTGGACGTACGGCATCCAGCTCTGGGGTTGTGCCAGCAACAGCAACATCCAAGTTATACAACGCTATCAGAACAAAGTACTAAGAAACATCTTTGATACTCCCTGGTACTGCCGAAACACCGATATCCATCGGGACATCAAAATGGAGACTGTCGATCAAACCGTCACCAGATTTGCCAGTAGCCATGAACAGCGGCTGCTCCGTCACGTGAACGTCGAGGCCATCCAGCTCCTGGACAACACAAAGTAGTGCGAAGACTCAAAAGGACGAAGCCCTTTGAGTTAGTTTAGTGATTATGTTAGTAAAAGCAGAGCACAGTGCAGTTTTGTAGTACACGGTAAATTAGTGTAATTAAGTTGTTAGATCCTACGGTACGCTAGTGAGTATGACCTTAGTTTTAGGATTATTAAACCATAGATAAATTAGGTTAGAACAAAATTATTCATTGATCCTATTTTGATCAGATTATAATATTAGCAAATACCCCGAGGGGATTTACTTATAATAAAAAAAAAAAAAAAAAAAACTATTAGTAATTAAATACACGAAATGGTGAATAAACCATATCAATTTGCTCTTGTAAAGTAATATTCATTGTGGAAATGCAATAATTCAAAAAATAAATGACAAGTTTTTGACGTTAGCGAAGTGAACAGTCAGTTTTTTCGATTTCCACGGCACTCTAATTATTGCTTCAATAACGATTAGAAGAAAAATGTCGAATATCTCAAAAAGTACGAGTTTTGGGTATAGAACATACTTAACAAAATATGAAGCTCTTTTAAAGTCGAATTCGATGACATAAATAAATACAGGGGTTTGCATTTGAAAAAATTGAGTTACGTGCTTTTGAAAATCATGGAAGTTGCCACCTATTTATAAACACTCCTGTATGTGTCATTCAAATTTTTTCATATCGAGCGAACAGAGAATTTTTTTCTGCATGTCCATACCAAATTACAACTCTGTACATCAAAATAACCTCAGGAGAATTTTTTAAATAAAGACTTAAAACCTTGAAAAATTTAGAAAATTAATTTTTTTTTTACAACGCCGTATAAAAACCAGTAGTTTTTTATATTAATGCAAAGCTAAAATTAAGGCGGTCAAAAATATTAAATAAAAAATTGGGTGTTGTATTTGAAATATAAAAGTTGCTATTAGTTCCAGAGAGATGACTCACCCTGTATATTTGAAAATATTTTTATCGTGTTCGGAAGAAAAAACTGTATGAAATAGCGTTTTAATCAACTTTATATCTCAAGCCGTTTAGCCAAAATCGACCGATCCCGCACTAATGACTCACCCTGTATATAATTAATTAAACATCACTATTTAGCACTGATTTTTTCAAAATTCTTAATCATTATATTAAATTTTTCATTTTGACAAAAATTCACCACTGAATTAAATATATTGGTTATTAAAAATATATTAACACAAAACAGAAATAGCATGTGAATATGTCACTAAATTCGATAATATGGTACATTTGATTTAAATCAAAAAAATCTGATTTAAATAAAATAAATCGATTTTTTTGATTTTTTTTAAAAAATCATGATTTTTATCAACCCTGGTTTAGACCAGCGATGGCAAATAGGTGGCACGCGTGCCAAACTTGGCGCGCGAGAGATTTTCGACGGCACCCTAAAGAATTCTATGAATAAATTTGTTTTTAAAATTTTAACTTTTTTTTGAAATGTTTTATTTATTTTTAATTAGTATGCTAATTATCTACAACTACATGTTATTTAAATATCAAAAAATTAAAAATACCAAAAAATAACAACTCTTCTTATATCGATACAATAATTTGATCATTACTATACATATAAAATACCAACTGTAGCGATGCACGGAACTTTTGATTGCATAAATGTATTTAGTGACACTTAAAATCATGACGTTGGCAATACTGAACGAAATAACTGACGGTTTTTTCTGGTTGGTTAGGTTAGGTTAGGTTAGGTTAGGTTAGGTCAGGTTAGGTTAGGTACTGGCACGGGGAAAAATTTGTATTCAATTTTATTTTATTTTGGCACCCTGATCAAATCCTATTTGCCATCCCTGGTTTAGACGGTTCAAGTACTCGGCCGAGTTATAAAAGTCGTCGAGTGACTGTTTACACGTAAAAGGCTAGTAGCAAAGATGTATCGTAACCGTGCTCTAATGAAAAGAGTTTTTAAACACTATTCCAATATTATTATATCAGAAATAATAGAAAACCTTGAAAATGAGTTTAATAATAAACAAAAACGACTTTGGGTTAAAAAATGGTTGCTTAGGAGAGACACTCTTGGAGGTTCAGTTGGACTACCACCCCTATCAATTCTTTCTTTGTAATCTGTACTTCTACCATCAATACTCTTTCTGATATACTCTTTTTTTTCTTTTTTCACTCCATTATTTTCTTACTACGCAGGCTACCCCAGCTTTAGCAAATTCCGTTTATTTTACTCCACTATATATTTATCAATAATTATGAACTATGAAATTTATTAGTGTAGGCCTTTATTAAAAGCTGAATACGTCAATGTGTACCTATAATTGCATGGTGGGGGTAGTCACTCGGCCGAGTGAATACAACTGGTTTCTATCTACTCTCCTCGCCCATCTACTCGTCCGATTACTCGCTCTAGTACTAAAACATGTGTTTACACAGAGCGAGTCGAGTACTCCAACCGTCTAAACTACGCTTTAGCAACGGGCGTAAAAGTTACTTTTCAGGCCGTTACTCTTAGCAACGGCCGAAAAAGTAACTTTTACGGCCGTTGCTAAGGAGAGGGCCGGTAATGCAGTACATACGCCGTCATCTGTCAGTGACAGAATGTCACGTAGTTTCTAACCTAAAATTTTGAAAATTACTAAAAATTTAAATTGTTTTTAATTCGTTCGCACAAAAAATGTAATATGCACCTCGGCCAAAACGTACTTTTTGGCCTTGATACATAAATAACTATTATTTAACATAAAAATAATTCTGAAAATGTTTACACTGCAAATGTTTTGTATTAATTTTATGTAGTAAAAACAAAAACTTGCAGACAATATTTAGTCAGTGAATTACCTGTTCGTAAAATTTTTTATTTTCTAGAACAAAATGTTACAGTTTTTTTTTCCATTGTCTCATAATTTTTTAACTTATCTCGTTTTCCATTTGAATTTCACAAAATTGCTGTTAATTTTTTTTTGTCTTAAAAATTTTATTACGAATGTAACATCTTAAAATTGGCTTTTTAAAAAAAATAGTTTTAACACGTTTACCGCCGTGTGCATTACGGACGATTCGCACTACATTTGTTCAATGTGCTGCGTGAATCACAGTTGCTTCCCACCAAAATGTTACTTTCAGCCGCGCAATTCACCCGTGATTCATGTCATAATGAAATGCTTATGGGTAATGGAAATGTGTGGCCTGGTGAACAGATTTATATAGTTAGCGCGGTCGAATTTAAACTACTTTGTACTAAATGGCTTTTATAGAGGGTTATGTTTTACAGGGTGGCCCGGTAACCAAACACTTTTTTAACATTGCGGCGGTTAACGTGTTAACTGTTTTAAGATAAGTTGACCAGTAAATTAATAGCAAAAATTGAGTGTCTTAAGATTCTTTATTATTGAAACCTTGACAGATGTTACTGCCACCGTGGTAGATATTGCATGCAGTCGAAACTTAGTTCCTGAATTCGCCTCATACATGGCAATTTTTTGCCACCAATTTTTAATTATTATTACTAACTTAGTGAAGTAATGCTAATTCAAACTTAAATAGTATAATTTTTTCTAGACTGAAATGCAGATGTTAGGAGACCCTGAATTAAAAAAACTGAAGAAAGGTGATATAATTCAGTTGCAAAGACGTGGATTTTTCAAGGTAGATGTAGCATACGAACAGATGGACCTTCATACTTGCAAAGAGAGACCCATTATATTATTCTCCATCCCAGATGGCCACACTAAAGAAAATCCTACAAGTGGGGTACCCAAGGCAACCACACAGCAACAGGTATGTTTAAAATATAAATGTTATAGAATTCATGTGGTAGCATTTAAAAACACTAACTTCTTTTGTTTTTGTAATTCAAATTGTTAAAAATTGAATTTGACTCATTATAACCTATAAAACATGTATATTTACTTTAGCCATATATAGTATGTAGCAGGGATGGAATAACGTTTTAAATCGTTCCGTTATTGTATAACGTTATTTATTATTTGTTTCGTTACATAACGTTATAAATAACATTAAAATATTGAATTGTTGTGTTATACAGGGTGTTCCAGATTACATTTCCAGCATGGGGATCTCGCTTATTATAAGAGATACAGGTTTGTTTAAATTAGATGAATTATTCCGTAGTATGAGAGGAGCCACAATCAATTTTTAAAAGTACAAAATTTCTCGTGTTTCAGATGTTATAGCAAAAAATATGAAAATGTCGAATTTCTTTTTTCTCTCATAACTTTTTTGTCATAATCGTTAGACCAATTTTATTTGTACTTTCCTAACGTACTTTTTAATGGAGAATGTAACAGTTATTTTAGATTTTTTTTTAACACCTACCATTTTTGAGATATTACCTCTAATTTCATTTTTTCTTATGGGTGTCAAAGTTGGCTATGGAATAGTTAAATGTGCTTCTTTTTCTCTTTTAAATGAGATATTACTTGCTATATCTATTTTTATAATTAAGTCACAAAATGAAGAAAAATCGTATTTTACCCATCAATGATCAAGCTATCTATGAAAATAAAAACAAAAAACAACTAATTAAAGGGCAAATGACAGTTACTATTTGTCTGCGGTATCAAATTTGACATTTTGGGATGCTACATTCTTTACCATAAAATCTGTGTAGAAGCTGAGCGAATATGCTTGGAGCTATATCCCGAGAAAAGGCAATGAAGGGTGGGTGCGTAATTACAGAAATTTTAAAATAAATTTAAAAGAATATGGTTTTTTCGAGAAACCAACCAAAAATCCAAAACAAATCAATAATTAATTAGAATTATCTATTTTACACAGTTTCTATTGCAAATAATGTAACATTTCAACATTTAAAATTTTTAATTAGTTGTAAATGTGCCAATAATTACATGATAACAAATTTGCTTAAAAGACTATCGAATTACACAACAATACTATAAAACTCTAATAAATGATGCCGAACAAATAGTAACTATCATTTGACATTTAATTAGTTGTTTCTTGTTTTTATTTTCATAGATAGCTTGATAAGTGATGGGTAAAATACGATTTTTCTTCATTTTGTGATTTATTTATAAAAATAGATATAGCAAGTAATATCTCATTTAAAAGAGAGAAAAAAATCACATTTAACTATTCCATAGCCAACTTTGACGCCCATAAGAAAAAATGAAATTAGAGGTAATATCTCAAAAATGGCAGGTGTTAAAAAAAATCTAAAATAACTGTTACATTCTCCATTAAAAAGTACGTTAGGAAAGAACAAATAAAATTGGTCTAACGATTATGACAAAAAAGTTATGAGAGAAAAAAGAAATTCGACATTTTCATATTTTTTGCTATAACATCTGAAGCACGAGGAATTTTGTACTTTTAAAAATTGATTGTGGCTCCTCTCATACTACGGAATAATTCATCTAATTTAAACAAACCTGTATCTCTTATAATAAGCGAGATCCCCATGCTGGAAATGTAATCTGGGACACCCTGTATATCGTTATATAACGTTACATAAATTATGGTATATAACGTTACAAAATTAATTTTTATTTGTAACTCTCTGCAAAATGTAAATTTAAAAAATAGTACTTCTACAAAATTACGTTAAAATATTTTATTTCACTTTTATTTATAAAAGACAAACAAAATATATCTTCTTCGGAAAATAAAAAGAATGCTATATTAAATTTTTAATTTATAGAGAGTAACGATACAAAATAACTTTTCATGAAATGTTATTGGTCATTATAACGTTATATAACGTTATCAAAATATCGTTACGTTATTGTATTAGAGACTATAGTTGAATCGTTATTATAACGTTATTGGGTATCGTTATGTTACGTTTCCCATCCCTGGTATGTAGTGAACATTTCGAATTGAGGTCCTTTGAACATGTTTTAACTATTTTCGTGATGACTTTCATGTGTGTACGTGCGTGTAGTTATGCCAGATGTAATTGTACATTTTTGAGATTAGTTATCGATAAGAGTCTAAAACAGCATATTAACATATTACAAAGTGTCTGCATTTAGTTGATATCTCAAATAATAACTAATATACAGGGTGTTATATACACATACACAGTTAATTGAAAATTACAAATGGTAATAAATAAAATAGCACTGTGCGTAACTGCAACAAAACCAATTATCGTACGTTTATGTTCAACTACTATAGTTGTTTAATTTAAAAAATCTAAAAATTTTCGTAATAACTACTTGCGGTTAACCAACAGTATATTACGATTAACAGGATATTTTAATAAGTTTTTATAATGTTTTAAGTCTGAAGCAGTCTTCCAACACAAATATAAGTTATCGGTATCGTTAAATTTGTCAGAAAATGCTCTAATTAACTAAATGCCGTTTCATTTAAAAAAATTGACTGTTGTCAAAAAACCGCTGCTGCAACCTTCAAAGCCGATGAAAGTTATTAAAATATTAATTAAAATCAGGGCTAGAAACCGAAAAAAATTTTGGTTAACGGTTAACCGAATTCAAGAACTTTATTTTTATAACGGTTTCTGTTGAAAAACAGTTTTTTTTCCGTAAAAAACCGGTTTTGAAAAAACCGGTTAATTTAAGCGGTTTTTAACATTATTCAGATTTGGAATGCAAAGTATAAAAAGATATTATCTATTTATAATTTTATAATATATGTACAATCAAGCATTCAGTAATTACTTTTGGTAAACTAATCACATTTAATACAGATTTTGTATTTTTTCAAAATAATTTTTATTAAAAAGAGATGTTTAAAAAACCGGTTTTTTATTATTTTGGTTAAAGGTTACCGTTATTTTGCCTTTAAAAATAACGGTTTCGGTTAAAAATCACAATTTTGGACAAAAAATAAAGGTTAACCGGTTTTTTAAACCGGTTTAAAAAACCGGTTTCTTAAACCGGTTTCATGCCCTGATTAAAATCTACAAAAACGTATTTCGCACTCCTGTTGACATAATAAAATCCAATTTATGCAGGTCATGGCCACATTAAAGGTTTGTTCCTGCAGACGAATTCATGTACTGATACATAAACTGCGTCAACTATGTACTAAGAAATGGATTAGGTGGTGCTGGGGAATGCTTTAACGACATGCCTATCTGTGAATGACATTTGTGTCTGTTGGGTTCATAGAAATTTCGGTACCGCAAGCATCAACATCTTAAGAAACCAGTACTACATAGGGTGGGAAGGGCGATGCATAGCTAGCAGAGGCCACGTTAGTTGTAAACAGCACATGTGTGTAATAATCCCAGCATAGTTCTTGTCGTAATTCATGTACTGTTTTGACCGTCCGCAAACTAATGTAAAAGAAGTGAGAGTACAGCGGTAACAGCCGACTAACCGTTCAGTGAACTATCAGAAATGCTGCTGGAACGTGATATCGATACTGCACAAAATCATGATAGTTCATGGGATAGTAAATAGTGCTGCTGGAACAAACCTTAAAAAAAATAAACTTTCGTCCAAAAATAAGTTAGAGTCATTTCTGGCGAAACCGAAATAATAGTGTACATATGTTCAAGTAATCCAGATTTTTACACATATCATGTCTAAAATTTCATTCGGTTAAATACAAAACTAAAGGGAAAAAATCGGGTGTACCAGAATTCATTTACACCTGATATATAGATATGAACTTAAGTGCAAGTAGTTTGGTTTATTTTATTTATTTATAGGAACAATCGATATCATAAATGTACAAGTTATAGGAAATTTTAATTTATTAACGATATATTCTCATTCAAAATACCTGCATTGGTTGTGACCTTACACAAATCCCCCCCCCACCTGTTACTTAAGTGAAAGTAACTTAGTAAGTGAGTTAGGTTAGTTGTTAGTTCAACTTGCCATGTGGCTTTTGATGTGTCAGTACAATGAACTATTGACATATGTTCATATCTAAAAAATTATCAATTAACAGTTGTGTAGGTGTTTTTGTAAGGTATTTGTTGTTGTTAATTGTTTGTAATGAAGTTTGATATTGTTTAAGGATCGTAATTTTAAGTTGGTGATATACCTATCCTATACTTAAGTCTTTACAGATACTTTTTCATAATTAGGAAGTAATTTTTTGAATCTAATAAAATGTTAATGATATTTATAATATGAATTAAGTATGTTTAACATTTATGGTCAAAACATTAGGTAATTCGTTTTTTTAATGCAAACAATAGTGTTTTGCATTATTATAAATTGATTAAACCTTAATAGGTTTTATTCGTGAAATATCTGCAGTATTCTGTTGTTTAGTTTTGTTTCTTAAAATTGTATAATTTAAAATGTAACGAAAATAGTTGATAAAAATTCTTTGTAATAATAAAATAATTCAAATCATAAATTGCATCATTTTAATAATGTGGGTGAAGTAATATGATGCAATAATTGTGTTAAAAATATTATTAAAAGTTTATTGTATTTAATATTTTCTTTTTCTTTTGGTAAATATTTAAATTTATTATTTTGTTTTTTGAATGTTGCTTTTATTGAACATTTGTTTAAAATTATTTTATTAATTAGTTGTGTGGAATATTTATAAATGATATTGTAGATTTTGTAATCAAACTATCTTAGTAGTAAAAGTATTTTTTAATATTAGTTGTAATGATAAGAAATCATTTAATCCTGGTAGTAGTACAGTTTTATAATATATTTTTTTGATCCAGATAAAAGTGGAACGTTCATCTCCAGTAAAACTAAATACAGTTGTTAGAACACCAATACTTATTAATGGAGAAATAGAAAAACAAGGGGATACTGTTCGAAATTTAAAAGCACAAAAAGCTGCTAAAAGTGAAATTGATGCAGCTGTCAAGACACTTTTAGACCTGAAAGCAGAGTATAAAAAATTAACAAACTCAGAGTGGAAACCTGGTTGTGTTCAGTCGGAGGCTCCTTCAAGTGGTGGTAGTGGGGATGCAGATTTAATCGCTAAAATTGCTTCACAGGGTGAAAAGGTAAGCAATAAGTTTTTGTTTAATTTACTGCATCTTTGTAAAAAACCCTCGCCTATGCCTTTTTAAATATTTTATGTCTTGAGAAAAATTGTTGTGAGAAAATTAATCTATGTTTCTTTGGTGTTTTATCTTTTGTGTCATATTTGATTTAAGAGGAAATGATAATAAGTCGATTTAATAAATTGCAAGATACAGTTTGTACAAAAGGTAACGTAACGTGCCAATATCTCGTCTTGTGATATTTTTACAAAAAAAAAGTTTCGGATAAAAATGGTTTGTGGTCATTTACTACATAACCTTAAATTATTTTCAAATATACTCGTACAGTGTTTTGTTTTTGCGCCCCTTTACGTAACTTTGTTTTCTTAAATAGAACACCCTGTATATTTTGTGTCTTTTAGGCGTAAAATTAAATTCTTTTTCAAGAATGTACAAGGTTCTATGTATCTAAAATAAACTGTTTTTGAATTATTCAAGTTTTTTTGAAAATATTGACAGAAACAGGAATCTTAAAAAATATTAATAATTCACAACTTAGCAATGTTAAAATGAATTCCTTTGATACTGTAGTTGACAATAGTGTTATTGTGACTGCTGACTTGTTAAAATTTTAAAATAATACACAGGGTGTTTCTTATGTCCGGTCGTTGGCTAAACTTTAAACACAAATAAGTCAGTTTTTTTAAATGGTACACTCTCTATATTTTTACATTTTCTTATTGATAATTAAATTACCTTTAAAAATTATTTTGTCATTTATTTTTAAAATTAATACATCTCAAGTTACTGCGGTTTTAATGATAATTGACTGACACCAACACAATATTTAATAGAATAAAACTAGTAGGCTTTGGAAATATCTCGAAAATTTGCTTTGAGTGTCAATACAATGCTATTTTCATGTTTAAGCTGTATTTTTGCTGGATTATAAATTATTTAAAATAAATAGGAACATAAAAAAATCTTATAAAAACTTAAATAACTCGAAAATGATTCATTTTAGGTACATAAAACCTTGCACATTTTTGAAAAAGAATTTAATTTGGCACCTAAAAAACAAAAAACATATAGGGTGTTTATTTAAGGAAACAACGGTGTGCAAAAACAAAACACTTTGTACATTTGAAAATAATTTAAGGTTATGTATTAAATTTTTATAAAAAAAACTTAAGTCATTTATTTTAGAATATGAGCCATTTCTAGACAAACGAAGTTCACCATTTTGTACTGCATAAAAAACATCAATCTGAATTTTTTTACCAAGACTTCACTGATTAAATTTACATTGTATCATTAAATTTAAGTAGTGTTCATGCTGTCTCAAATTATGCACTGAACTAAATATTTTATAATATTAATTTTTAGGTAAGACAGCTAAAAGGAGAGAAAGCAGCAAAAGCCGTTATAGACACTGAAGTAAAATTACTGCTTAGTTTGAAAGCCAGTTTTAAAGAGTTAACTGGTAAAGATTGGACTCCCAATACTGCTGCAACAAAACCACTAGAAAGTGTAAACGTTAAGCCTAAAGAAGCAGTAAGTGAACAAGAAATTCTGAATAATATTACCACGAGAGGTGAAAAAATTCGCAAGTTAAAATCGCAAAAAGCTGGTAAAGAAGTGATAGATGTTGAAGTTAAAATTTTGTTATCATTAAAAGAAGATTATAAAAAATTAACTGGAAGTGATTGGAAACCTGGAATTGTTGCTAAAAGCTCTAATTTACCTGAGCAAGCTTCAGTTAAGCAAAACAATTCAGTCGATGAATCACTTTTGCTAAATAAAATTGCTGAACAGGGACACAAAGTTCGTCAGTTAAAAGAAGGTAGGTTTGTGTTTTTTAAAATAATTTTGTCTTGATCAGTAAAAAATTATTGCCAAATAATTACTGTCATTTAAAATTCTAATTATAATATAATTGTAGTATAAATAGATTGAGCCATGTGTAAAAGATAATCCACTAAAAAAGTTAATTACATAATTTTATATAAAGAAATGTGCTAAAATAATTAAAATGTCAATAAATGTTATGGATAAATGAAATGTCTATAGATCTAACGAACTTGTCAATTCACTTACTTAAAAATTATTGAGGGGTCTTTGAATTTGCCGCTAAATAATGTAATATGTTATAATAAATGTTTTTCTTTGTGTGTCAATAATTATCTAATTTGGATCATTTTGTACATAGCTTTGCATATGTAGACTATAACAATTAAATTTATGAATTAAAATGTATTTAATTATGCATTTAATTTAAGCAAAATCAGAAAAAGCACTTGTTGAGGCTGAAGTTAAAGTTTTGCTGGCATTAAAAGGAGAATTTAAAGCACTTACTGGTAAAGATTGGAAGCCTGGTATGCAAAGTGAAGTTTCTCCTCCAGCAGTAAATATGGAAAATTCTTTAAATAATGGACCACAAGTTGAACTCACTGCTAAAGTTAATGAACAAGGTGAAGTTGTTCGCAAGTTGAAAGCCAGTAATGCAGCAAAGGTATGTTTAATGTTAAACTAATCAAGTAATTTGTATTGTTTACTGACTTTCTAGATAGTGTTTAGTGATTTAAACTGCATTTGCCATAGATATTTTTAATTTAATCGAATCTCTATCTTTTACATTAAGTAAGATCTCCATAGCAACCTTAATTAAATAATTTACCTTGCACATATGTACATAAACAGTCACACATAATTTTAACCCCTTGGACGTTACATTAAATTCCTGGGTTTACGCATTCGACAATGTCGCGGCGGCAGAGGCTAACCTTTTTTTATATTGCTTCTGTAATTAGGCTGTGAGTTGAAAAATACAACAGTTAAGCTGTTCTCTATCAGCTCCTCAAAAAAAATTAATTTTTTGTTACAAAAATCACACGCAAAAACTGCGCGAACCCAACTTACCCAAATCTACCTGCATAAGATTTTTGGGTCAAGAAAAAAGAAGACTTTTGGCGTCGGTGACAAAGACCAACTTAATTTTTGTCTTTTTCCAACTTATAGCTTCAACACAGAGTGCACGTTAAAAAAAAAATTGGCTGCACCGCCGCCGATACTGTCGCGTGCATAAAACCGGCTCTAACGCGCGATCAACTGAAGTTATCCGCTTCGCGTGTACAAGGCCTCAAATCGTACAGCACGGCACAAACGCTATAAAACCGCTCGAACCCAGTTCGTAGAACAAGGTCAACGGTGCAAAAGCGGTAAAAATGCCCAAATTCAAATCGTAGAGCCTCAGTATTAGCACGAAAAGAACGCCCGAACTCAGTTCGTAGAGACCAGTCAAGGGGTTAATAAATTAAAGGGCTTATCTCTCATTCAAAAAATTTGATCTCTTGATGTGATTAATTTATTATAATTTTGTTTTAGAGTGAAATTGATGCTGCTGTGAAAACATTGCTACAGCTTAAGGCAGACTACAAAGCCCATACCGGTATCGATTTTCCAACAGCCGGTAAAACTCCCAGTAAAGCTTCAAAACCAAAAGATGATAAACCTAAAGAAAAGCCTGTAAAACAGAAACCCCAGGCGAAAGAAAAACAACCTGTTGATGTAAGTAGGGCTAATACAGATAAAATAATTAAAAATAAGATGTGTTAAGAAACTACACTTAGGGTTTTGAATGATTAAAAATGTGTATGGTATATTCCTAAAACCAATGAAAAGAAATTAGTCACTAACCAAGACAGTAGCGTTAAATCATTAGTACTGGGAAACACTAAACCAATATACAGGGTGTTTCTTAAGTATTGCAAAAAAATTCTGGAGGTGATTCCTGATCGAAAATTAAGAGGGGTCTTTCATATAATTTTTTTTTCATTAGACGTCTCCTTTCGGAGTTACACCCCCCTAAAGGGGAGCAGTAAAATTCGGTTTTTATTTTATTTCTTAAATTTGGATAAATGTAGGAGAATAATATTTGGTAGATGTTTTATACTTATTAAGAGGTTTCCCATAGTAATATTTTTAATTATCAGCCACCTTCACAGGGGGCTGAAAAGTGCGACCCCTGTTGTTTTTTTTATCAGAAATTTTTAGAAGCTTAAAAATGTTAATTTAAAAATTTGTTTTTTGAAAGCTTGATTTATTTTGAAACTTTTTTGATTCTTTAGTTTTTCTCGTTAAACCTACCGTTTTTGAGTAAAAAATAACACAAGTAAACACAAACCATCAAATATTCCAATATAAAACGATTCATTTTGGTGGTTGCCATGGTTTGTTTGTGTTCATATTGGGTAGAATTGACAGATGCTATTCATTTTTGCCGTTTACGCGGCGACAACGCTATAACGCCCGTCAATTTTACCCAATATGAACATAATCAAACCATGGCAACTAAGTCCCGGGAATTCCCGGGACATTCTTAGTCTCGAGTCCCGGGACATTTAGTTCGAGACTCGAGACGAGACTAAATGTTACAGAACACTGAAATTAATGATTTATACTTCTAATTTTTTAACAAACTTTACTGCCACGAGTTTAGCAAAAATATTTTTATGTTTTAAAGTTTAAGGAAAATTGCTAAGTTTATTAGTAAAAATATATTTTACTTATTCCTGTTATGTTTTAAAGTTTATGGAAAATTGTTAAGTTTATTTAAAATAGGTATTTACTTGGAAATATATATTTTATTTACTGTAAAATGAAGACTAAATTAAACATTATAATACTACTATCTACTACTACTACCATACTTTATTCATACCCACAGTAAATGCTTCAAAAACAAAATCCGTGAATATGGTTTGATTTAAAAAAAAATTATCATTTGCTGTTTATGGATGTGTGACGTATAAGTTAGCCAGCCGCGTTTTGTCAACTGTCACGACCGATTCACAATCACGACACGTCCAAAGAAGCAATTTTAAGTATGTAGCGGGTGCTTGCAGAAACAATGTCATTGTCAAGAAATAATTTATTTTTTACTGTGTTAATCGCCGTTGAATTTTCAGTATATGAATATTGCATCATATTTCTTGTAATTTATGAAATCTTCCGTAATTTTTGACAGGTTATACCACCATTTTCAAGTACAGAAATAAAATTCGTAAAAGTGTCGAAGTCCCGGGAATTCCCGGGACTTTGATAAAAAAAGTCTCGGGTCCCGGGACTTCAAAAATTGTCGAGACTCAGAATCCCTAATGGCAACCACCAAAATGAATCGTTTTATATGGAATATTTGATGGTTCGTGTTTACTTATGTTATTTTTTACTCAAAAACGGTAGGTTTAACGAGAAAAACTAAAGAATCAAAAAAGTTTCAAAATAAATCAAGCTTTCAAAAAACAAATTTTTAAATTAACATTTTTAAGCTTCTAAAAAGTTCTGATAAAAAACTAACAGGGGTCTCACTTTTCAGCCCCCTGTGAAGGAGGAAGATGATTGAAAATATTACTATGGGAAATAAGCATAAAACATCTACCAAATATCAATCTCCCATATTTATCCAAATTTGAGAAATAAAATAAAAACGTAATTTTACTGCTCCCCTTTAGAGGGTTGTAACTCCGAAAGGAGACGTCTAAGGAAAAAATGTTATATGAAAAACCCCCGTTAATTTTTGATAAGGAATCACCTCCTAAAGTTTTTTGCAATACTTAAGAAACACCCTGTATATTTTTAAAATCTGAATGTTCTAGAAAATTCTATTATTGATTGGTTACTAATTTTATTGTCAGGTTGATGAAAGTGGTGGTAAAAAACAAACTCGACTAGGATTGGAATGCAAAAAAGAAGAGAACTTGTCTGAGTGGTATTCACAAGTAATCACTAAAGGTGAATTAATAGAATACTACGATGTTTCTGGCTGTTATATCTACCGACCATGGTCCTATTCAATATGGGAGGTCATTAAAGATTGGTTCGATGCTGAGATAAAAAAACTAGGAGTGCAAAATTGTTATTTTCCTATGTTTGTGTCTCGCAGTGCACTCGAAAGGGAAAAAACTCATATTGCCGATTTTGCACCAGAGGTAAGAAAGAGCTTCATAGTTTATTATACGTTGCTTACATATTACGGAAAAAAAATTGCCTATTCTATTTAATTTTAAATAAAAGTGAATTATAATGTTAATTTGAATTACGGCATTTCCACATTGTTTTGCTAGTAATAAAATTAAACAATGTGTAAAAACAAAAATTTCCTTTATGTTGAATTTGACGTACATGTTTTAATTATATTTGGATCAAGTAACAGTAACTTAACCCCTTACCACATGACTTTAAATTTTCAAATAAAAAATTATGAATGTGTACAATATATTACAGAATGCTAAAAAAATTTCAAAAATAATTTATTTTTCTTTTAAGATACATTTTTTTAACTTTTCTGTTTTTATTTCTAATATGTAACACCATGCATAAATACGACATACATAATTTTTATTCGTAAAAATTAATTGATTTGGCATAAAGGATTTAAAAAAAATTACACGTCGAATTTATAATAGGTTTGTTCCAACAAGCCATTTGTACGGTTTAGTAAACGGTTTGAGTTTGCACAGTATCAATATCGCGTTCCAACACAAACTCGGACAGTTTACCGGACGGTCAGTAATCCGTTCCAACACATCTCAAATCAATTCGTGTACCGGTTTGCGGACGATCAGAACAGTACATGAACTGAAAGATGAATTGTTCCCAGGATTTTTAGACGCTTGCGCTGTTCATAACTAACGTGAGCTCAGCTAGCTATGCATCGGTCTTCAACCCACTGAGTGCTAGATTCTTAAGGTGTTTACCCTAGCGATGCGTACATTTGTATGAACCCAATAGACGCAAATGTCATTTACAGTTAGGCCAGTTGTAAAAGCGTTCCAACAACCCTTAATACTGTGCAGTAAATTTCGTAGTACATAGTTCACGCATGCGAATAAAACGGTTCATGAACTCATCAGAAAACCGATTTTAAACTGTTGTTGGAACAAACCTAATGTAAATAAATAAAATGCAATAACATAAACTTACCCAATTTGCATAAATGGCGGTAGTAGGCGGGAGGTGTAAAGCTCTTTGACGTTTTTAAATGTATATTTTCTGTAGTTCAACATAGATGGCGCAATTTTTCAAATATTACGCGTGAAACTGTGTAATATTAGTATACTACACTGTAGATGGCGCTACTATATGAGAACTATGGCTAATATCGCTTTATAGGGTACGTATCATATCTGATACAATATGCGGTAAGGGGTTAATAAATTAATAAAAAATAAAAAATTTCTGATTAAATTTTTATATTAATTTTTTATTTTGTTGGACTAATTACTAGGGTGTAGTAGAGTTTAATTTGTAATAATGTGTATATAAATATAAAAATAAATTTTAGGCTACTTACGTCATTTTTTACCTATATAACATCATCTTCTGCATTTGTTATAATAAGGCTTACGTTATTTGGTCGAAGTGACCGAACCGCGACCGCTCTCGTAAAATTTCAATGTGCGACCGATCCCGGGTTAAAATAAGGGCACTTTACTCCTGCGAATATTTCAAAAATCAGTAAAATCTAGTGTTCTTATAATTTCATTCACTTATCGCGTACCGTTAGCTTGACATTCGCGCACCGGGACCGGTACAGGTTGGGAACGCCTGATTGTAGACAATTATGAACATTTTGGTTTTTAGATTATAAATTTTATTTTTTTTTGTAACTTTAAAAAACATGTACACAAGTTTAAGTAGAAATAAAGGTATGAACAAGTAGTCGTGAGCATATCCTATTAAGCAATTATTTTTTATGTAGTATGTATTATTTAACAATGGTAATATTATTATATAGGTAGCGTGGGTAACCAAATCAGGTGAATCAGATTTGGCTGAACCAATTGCAGTTCGCCCAACATCAGAAACCGTAATGTATCCTGCATATGCCAAATGGATTCAGTCGTATAGGGATTTACCAGTTTTACTTAATCAGTGGAATAATGTTGTGGTAAGTGCATTCATTATTCAATATGTTAATGATTTAATAGGACAAAAGTCTTTAATATGTATGCATGCCGTCGTCTTTCATACTTTAAATGGTACTATTTCTGTGCTATTTATCATAAATGTATAAGCATAAGAGAAACATTTAAAAAAAACAAATACTAATTGTGCAATTTATTCATGTCTGTTTGCTTTAAAGTACTTGAGTTAAATATCAATTAAAGTTATTGCTGGAATAATACTAGGGGCTCTCTGTGATCTGTTTTACTTTATCGGAAAATTATACTTAATTACTTTTAAGCTTTTTTCGTACTCTGAACTAAAAAAATCCAAATTTGTGTAATGCAATGGAGGTTGGAGTGTAATTTTTTTTTTCCAAAGACTTGCACTGACACGACATTATGGAAAGAAACAATGAGATGAAGAAATCATATATGATGTTATGTTCTCCTACAAATGTAGTTAAATATTTAATAGAATTAGTGGTTCACTATTTTATTTACGAGACTAACCTTTGCTGAATTATATCTTGTTGAATAAAAAAAAAATACTGTTCACATTCAATTTAATTTAAAGCACCTTTTTTATACCACATTACTAAGAGTTTCATTGTTGTAAGACTTTTTTGATTGGTTTTTTGTTTTGATCGACACAAAATTCAGTCTGTAGTATTAGTTGATAGAAATTGCAGAAGCACAAAGTAGCTAACAATAAAACTAGTGGGTGTTGTACATCGTTTAACTCGTCAAAATCTACATCTTTCAAATAATTTTTGTTGTAGAGATGGGAATTTAAACATCCTCAACCTTTCCTAAGAACAAGAGAGTTTTTGTGGCAAGAAGGACATACTGCTCATGCCAATCAAAAGGATGCCGCTGATGAAGTTCAAACCATATTAAGTAAAAAAATAATTTTTGTTTTAATTTCTTTTAAATTTAGAGATAATGAAGATTTTATATTTCTTTGCTAGATTAGCAGTTTAAAATTACTGCTATGATAATAAACAAGTATTCATCCTAAAGTAAATGTAGCTATACAGCTAATTGTCAATCTTACAATACTTGCATAAAAAATTACGTTGCAGCAAAATCTTGCTCTGAAAGTCTAATAATTAGATCATGATTTGATGACAGTTTCATCATTTTATTTTCAAAGCTAAAAAACTGCCAAATGTTATTGTGAAAAAAAGTACATGCGTGGCACTCGCTGTTGACTGTCACTGGCTGTAAATAGGTAGATTTAAATTAAATATATGATTGTTAGAATTTTATTTTTGTTTAAAGAGTTTATATAAGTAGGAGGTTATAATTTAAGAAGTTTTAATGCAGAATTCAGTTGTAATCAGAACCGGTGCCAGCTTGATTGTGCCCGGGGCAAGACCAGGAAATTACACCCCTTTATTATAGTTTCAAAATACCTATAATGGTGTCTATTTATAAATATACAGGGTGTAGACTTGAACCATGCAAAATTTTAAAAGTCGTATATTATCTCCCCTAATTATTTTAGAAAAAAAGTGCAAATAGGTTTTTTGTAGAGAAAAAAATTCTGTGTCCATAAATGAAATCAATATTAATTTTTAGTTTTCCAATAACTGAAAATTAAGCAAATTAAAAACAGTGTTTTTACAAAAATCTGTAGTACCTTGGAACTATGTTATGACAACTGCCCAGCCTAATGTCAATTATACTGTCAGTTCGACACGAAGTTTATTCTTAATTATCATTTTTATTATTTCTTGGAATGAAAACATGGCTAATTGTATAAAATAAGTGTTTGCTAAAATATAAAGGATAATAATTATTATTAAGAATGAAAATCGCGTCAGTGACAGTACAAGTGACATTAGGCTGGGCAGTTGTCATAGCATAATTACAAGGCAGTACAGATTTTTGTCAAAACGCATTTTTTAATTTGCTTAATTTTAAGTGATTAGAAAACTAAAAATTAATATTGATTACATTTATGGATACAGATTTTTTTTCTCTACAAAAAACCTATTTGCACTATTTTCCAAAATAATTAGAGATAATGTACGATTTTTGAAATTTTACCATTGAAGTTGCTATGTTGCGTGATCCACGTCTACACACTGTATACAGGGTGTTTCATAATTGAATGCTGATCCTTAAGGGTGTTATTCCTTGGGTGATTTTAAGAAAAAAAGTTCATATCAATGTAGGTTCGCAACCGCCGTATTTTTGAGATACAGGGTGTTTTTTTAATTTTAGTAGGTAGGTAGTGACTAGGCATATGTCCTTGAATGTATTTACTTGATTATTAAAAATTAAAACTAAAGTGAAATGTACTCTTTTACCCTTCAAGAGTACCTAATAGCCTTTTATTTTTTACTCGAAAACCGTTCGTCGGACAAAAAAAAGTCAAGAGGCCATTTTTACTAAGAGATAAAGCAAAATTATAAAAATAACATTTACTTTGAAGAAAAACAGTGGCGTATCATTTTTTTCCTTAAAAATATTCAAGGACATGTTAGTACGGACGCCATTGGTAGAAAAAGAACAATTTTTTTTTCTGAAAAAAATGTGTTTTTATGCCTAGTTAGTACCTACTAAAATTCAAAAAAATATCTAAAGCGGTATCAAAGATATTACGAAAAAACCGATATTTTTTCAACTTTTAACACCCTGTATCTCAAAAATACGGCGGTAGCGGACCTACATTGATATGAACTTTTTTTCTTAAAATGATTCAAGGAATAATACCCTTAAGGATCAGCATTCAATTATGAAACACCCTACACTTGTTTTGGTGCCCCTTACAGCGGGGCAAACTCGGCCTGTTCCTTTCACCAACTCTGGTTGTAATATAGTTTTTTTATTGTTATAAAAATTGTTTTCCAGATCTTTATGCGAAGATCTATACAGATCTTTTAGCCATCCCAGTGATCAAAGGACGTAAGACAGAAAAAGAGCAATTTGCGGGAAGTGAATATTCCTACACAGTAGAGGCTTTTGTGGCAGCTAGTGGTCGAGGTATCCAAGGTGCTACTTCACATCACTTGGGTCAAAACTTTTCGAAAATGTTTGAAATCGTATTTGACGATCCTGAAACTCAAGAAAAAAAATATGTATACCAGAATTCTTGGGGAATAACAACTAGAAGTATAGGTAGGTGTGTTATAATTAGTTTTATTTATTTTGTGATAATATTGGTTTCTCCTGTTTCTTGATTAGGTTAAATTTAACTATGGTTTGCTGGTTCTAACAGGTTTATTTTTATTTTTTACTTATGGAAACGTCCTACATGTTTCGCTGGAACTAGGTTTTTTCAGCAGCCTCGGGGAAGTTTTAATGATGATGAAAAATTATTTTCGATAATGTTGAAATAATTGATAAGTTAAAATTTTGTTAATGTTGAAAAATATTGTTAAATTGAAATTGATAAAATTGAAAATTAAAATGATTTTGAAATTATATTATTAAAGAAGATTATCATTTACAAGTAAATTTTTAAGGTGTTGTGTCTCGTAAATTTGTGTTGTTTTACATAAATGTAGTTTTTAAAATGTTTAATTCCTTTTTGGTGCTAATCTTCTTGAATAATATAATATCAAAATCATTTTAATTTTCAATTTTATCAATTTCAACGTTAACAATATTTTTTACATAAACAAAATTTTAACTTACCAATTATTTCAACATTATCGAAAATAATTTTTCATCATTAAAAATTCCCTGAGGATGCTGAAAAAACCTAGTTTCAGCAAAACATGTAGGACGTTTTAATAAATAAAAATAAACCTGCAAACCATAGTTTAATTAATGTATTTCTTTGTTTATGTTTGCCAAGGATACTAAACTAAATAGGATGGTCCATTCCCATAAGACTAATATATCACTGGCCTATCCGGAAGTGACATTATTAATAGCGCCAAAATTTTTAGACCGATGTCTTAGATTTCATATTGCATGACAAGTTTCAGAGTATAGTTAGATGACATTAATTGAATAGCTCAACTAAAATAATCTTTTTTGTTAAATATGTTCTTGTTAATTCAATTGCCAAGTAAGATAAGGTATCTAGTAAACCAAATGAGTCGATTTACATAAATCTAAATGTTTTATACATGTGTGACATATGAAACATCTGTCACTTTATAAATAACATTTGTAGGACGTCATAGGTATTATTATTATTAATATCACTCTTTTGTCATCGACATGTTTACGAATTTCGTCAGATGGGCCATTCTATTAGTTTAGTATCCTTGCATGTTTACTGCGTGAAAATTATTACAACATGTATTGTTTTATGTCATAGGTGTTATGATTATGGTTCACGCCGATAACCAGGGACTTGTATTACCGCCAAGGGTGGCAAGTGTTCAAATTGTTATTGTTCCTTGTGGAATAACAGCCGGTTTAGCTGAAACTGATCGTTTGCAACTTCAGTCAGCTTGTGATGCTTTGGAAAATGAATTGAAACAAGCCGAAGTTCGTGTTAAAGGAGATTACAGAACGAATTATTCACCAGGATGGAAATTCAATCACTGGGAACTTAAGGTATGCATATAGGTCAGAAAATTTGTTAAGTAAAATTATCGTAGAACAAAAATTCTAACGGTAAATTTAATTTGCCCTTTTGAATTATATTAACTTTCGTGTTTTATTTTTATTTTTTTAAATTGTTTAGGGTGTCCCAATACGTGTGGAATTAGGACCAAAGGATATGAAGAATCAACAACTGGTTGCCGTGAGAAGAGATACAGGAGAAAAATTGACCATCAAGAGGAATACAGCTGCTAAAGATTTGACTTCTTTACTTGATGCCATACAGAAGAATTTATATGACAGGTATGATTTGTGGCAAATCATACTCTAATGTTTATTTTGCCGGAGTACTCATTACTTCTATTGATTTAATTTTTCTTCATAATTATCTTAAAAAGGTGGTCTACTGAGTCAAAATGATCTACAACTTAAGAGCAACTATTGTATGAAAAAAAAATTATAGTTTTTGTGCTATTGATAAAAATAAGCAAGTTAGCAAAAATAGAAAGCTTTTTTTTTTGTATTTTATGAATAGCAAAAACTACTGATTTAAAAAAACATTCAAAGAATAACTGCTCTTAAATCATAGATTATTTTGATGCATTTAACCAACTTTGTATCTTTTTAACATTTATAAGATCACAATGCTGTTCACGATAACTGGGACACCCTGTATTACATAGCAGGAGTTGTACGAAGCATATATATGAATAACTTCTGTACAACTCGAGTTTTGTGCTATATTTTTTCTATGGTCACATTATACATACAATTTTATTGTTTTTTTGGCGAATGGTTAACATACTTGTTAACTGTAAATTTTGACGTGAATCTACTTTGGTCATTTCTAGAAAACTGTGCTTTTTTGCTGACCGTGCATAATTTATACCCTCTTACTATGCATGCAGGCTGTACAGGGTGGTCTATTTTCGATGCCCATACAGGATATCTCGGTTATTATCAGGTAGAAAAAAACTAAAGTACGTAGTCTCGATTTCTTTTTTCGAGGGAAATTCATTGCCGTAAACAGATTTTTGATCTTTTTTAATTTTCGAAATATAGCCAAAAACCGATTTTTGTCAAATTTCAAAAATGTTAAATATCTCGCTTAAACAAAAAGATAGAGATAAACTTTAAGGACATTTTTGGCATATTTCATTGTCCTTAATAAGACAGCGATGTTCAATTTCTTTTTACTTATACGAATATTGATATATTACACCTAACTTTCTTATTTTAAAAGGCAACCATAAGCAAATTATATATTTTTGAAAAGTGCAAAAAATAAGCTTTCGATTGATGTCAAAGCCAACTATGGTTTCCATTTAAAATAAGAAAGTTAGATGTATATCAATATTTGTATGAGTAAAAAAAAATTGAACATCGCTATCTTATTAAGGACAGAAAACCATGCAAAAAATGTCCTTAAAGTTTTTCTCCATCTTTTCTTTTAAGCGAGATATTTAACATTTTTGAAAAGTGCCAAAAATGGTGTAGCTATATTTCGAGTATTAAAAAAGATATCAAAAATGTTAAATATTTCGCTTAAACAAAAAGATAGAAAAAAACTTTAAAATTATTTTTGGTATGGTTTTTGTCCTTAATTAGATGACGATATTCAATTTTTTTTAATCACACAAATATTGATATATTACACCTAACTTTCTTATTTTAAATGGAAACCATAGTTGGCTTTGACATCAATCGAAAGCTTATTTTTTGCACTTTTCATAAATATATCATTTGCTTATGGTATATAAGAAAGTTAGGTGTAATATATCAATATTCGTATGAGTAAAGAGAAATTGAACATTGCTGTCTTATTAAGGACAAAGAAATATGCCAAAAATGTCCTTAAAGTTTATCTCTATCTTTTCTTTTAAGCGAGATATTTAACATTTTTAAAAAGTGCCAAGAATCGGTTTTTGGCTATATTTGGTTATTATTTCAGAAACAGTTGTTTGTTAAAAAATTAAATACAACAAATTAATAAAGGCCTGATTTCTGAAATAAATAAAAATTTAAGGAGATTAAGTAGCTATCTTATCTTATTTTTTTAATATAATAATTGGCGAGACAATATTATTGAATGGATAATTGTTTTTAATTACAGTGCTTTGAAAGATTTGAACAACCACATAGTGCGTGTTACCAATTGGCCAGACTTTACTCCAAACTTGGATAAAAAGAACATTTTGTTGATTCCGTTTTGTGGAAAGGGTAGCTGTGAGGAAAAAATTAAAGCTGACAGTACAAGGTAAGTTTATTAGAATAAACATTTTATTGGCATAAACACTGCAAATTTTAAAATGATGGGATATGTACAAAATGATTTTGTGAATGTAAATTTATTATCGCAGAGATGAATCAGCTGAACCAGGGGCACCATCTATGGGGGCAAAATCATTGTGCATTCCGATTGATCAGCCTGAACCAATTAAACCCACTGATAAGTGTATTCATCCAGATTGTAAAAACAAACCTTTGTATTACACCTTGTTTGGCCGAAGTTATTAATGAAGCAAGTAACTAGTAATGTTGAGACGATTTACAAAACAGTTTGAAATTGTAAATAATTCATTCATTTGTTCATTGGCCAGACAACATTTTTACCTCGAAACAGTCACCAAGTGAAGCAGAATTTGTGTTTATTTATCTAGTTTGAATATTAACATATTAGAATTTTATTATTTAAAGAATTAAATAGTGTGCATTGCTAGTTTATTTCCTGATGAATAACCTATTATGAATGTTTATCAACATTAGCTTTCGTTTATACCATTTCATTTATTATGTTTAAATGTATGTTTGTGAAGTAAGAAGTTTGTTACATCTTAATAATTTATGATATTTATTTATATTATGAGCAACATTCATTTACATTAGCTTTGTATTGATGCCTTGAATAAATCATTTGTGCATATCAGTAGTTTTAATTTGTACCAATAATTTTATGAACTAATGCTGACAGTGTTGTGGGTTCATCATAATTCTTGCCATTGAAATTTTATTAAAAAGATCTGAAATAATTAAATAACTTAACATTATAATAGACAGTGCGCGACAAAAGTATGGAATTGATAGGATGCCTTTTTGAATAATTAATAAACTGGCATGTTGACTTCTTTAATTTACATGGTTCATATTATTTTACTTACAAATATAGTATTATTTATTAGGGTAATGAAACCCTATACATACTGTAAACACATGGGTACTCGAGGTAGGCACAGGCTGAAGCAAGCGGTCGGTGCAAAGGTGTATACGCCGTACATAAAACAAAGAAGCTTGTGCCATTGATAACAATTTAATATTAGCAAGAATTATCTACTTACCGGGGTGGAGTGCACCCCCGCGTATGATGCTGGATTCCCAGTGCTAACATGCGCCCAGCACCATATTACATTAACACATACATCTCCAATTAAGCCAAGCATAAAGCAACAAGGTGGTCTTACTCGCATATGAAACTGAAAGGCGCTCCACGCAGCATATAAATTAGCATGTGTATCAACATACACCCTGGATCTCAATCCAGTTCAACCCCTGGACAACACTCCGAATCAGCAACCTGGACAACCGTTCAGCTATCAGACTCTCTGGTCACGTTGGGTACTGTTGGCATGCTTTGATGGCACCTGGGTGGACACTCAGGTGTACATCCGGATTCCTATGCTTAAAGCGCCTCATCACTCAGGTGTACCCCACACAGGGGCACCTACGGCTGGGGGTGGACCAGCACTCAGCATGGGCCCACTACCCTCCAAGCACTCTGTATGGAGAAATGGAGAGAAATTAGTAGCATGATTAGTACAATTATTGCATACTACATGCACTACACAACCCTTTTTATGACCACACAGCATCACCTACACATAATATGTATATTTCTAACAGCATATACTGAGACTGTCCAAAGCGAACTGCCCTATATCTCAAATGCCCCTGTACCAGAGTGGCGACTGGCGAATACATATAAACATTTCTGGATGACTTCTACCTGCTTCTAACAAAACCAAGAACCAAATACGAATATACTATCTTTGTTTAAATGTAACATATGCTTCAGTGTATAATAAAAGTAATAATTATTACCATCTTAATTCCAAGAACTTATTTATCGTAGTTTATCGAATATCATCAACAGAAAATAAAGGTAATTATATGATAAGAAAGGTAAAATGCTTTGAATAAAAATACGAACCTTACAGAATAAATGAATTAAAATTGTAACAACTTTTTTTGAAAAAATCCTCGGGACAGGTCGTTTTTTTTTTTTTAAGACAAATGTTTTTATTAGTCTGAATTTTTGATTTTCATTTGTTTTTGAATAATGACGTCTTTGACATTTTTTTAAATGGTACACCTCTTATTTTTAATTCTCTAAATGACAGTATACAAATTTTGAAACCTTACATAAGAAAATTTTCAAACAAAACACAATTGAAAATTGAAAAATCCAAGTTTTATTATTAACAAAATTAATCAAACACTCCGTTGTGATGCCAATAAAATTATGGAAGCATGTTATCCATTTAATTTTTTTATTTTTCAAGTAAATAAAGTCAAAATAATAAAATTTGAAAAAGAAAGTTACTGTTAAATTTAATGGGCTATAGTATGAAATTAAATTTCAAGAGAGTTATTGTTTGACTTCATTTAATTTACAAGTAAAACATAAGATGGATAATATGCTTCGATAGTTTTATAGGCTTAGCAACAAAGTGTTTGATTAATTTTTGTTAATAAGAACATTTAGGTTTTTTAATTGTGATTTGTTCGAAAATGTTTGTATAGAAATTACATACAAATAGTGTGTCAGAAATTTTTATAATGTCTTAAAAGGTCAGATTGGACAAAGCAACACTGCTGTTAATCGCTAAAATTAGGCAATATCAGCGCCAACTATTCTACGATTTTGCCTAGTTCTAAGGTTAACATGATGTAATCTCAGAATCAACTTTCATGCAACTGGGTCTTTAAAGAATTATAAGCCCCATCAGGTTACCATTAAAATAAATGTCGAAGATGTCATTGCTCGAAAACAAATGGAAATCAAGAATCGAGTCTAATAAAAAAATTGATTTATAAAAATTACATCGACCTGTTCAGGATTTTTTCCAAAAAATATTGTTTAGATTTTAAAAAGAAATTTATTCCATACTTTTGCCCGCACATTGTATATTACTTTAAAATCAATATCAACTGTAAAGATATTAAAATCGTGTATATATCTGAAATATGAACTTAATTAATACAGTTTTATTCTGAATAATTTTTGCAAAAAATTTCAATACTAGAACTATGTTGTAATTGTACATTTATCCAATAACTGAACAAAATTATTAATACATATAAGTAAATAAAACACTAAAATAAACAAACAATTTATGGAACAACAAAATTATGTTTTAAATTATTCGTTTAAAAATGTTTATGTTTCTTAAGAAAAGCATAATATTTAAGCATATTGGAACAAGTTTTGAACCATTTTATGTGAAAGTACTATATTTTAATAACGATTCTGGCGAATTCTCTTAAATAAAAATGTCTACTAGTAGGTAACTTTTATTGTTGAAGAAATCAATATTTACATAAAAAATATAATAAATGAGTTTAATAAAAAATCACCTATCTTTTTTGAAGGCACTCTTGGAGTGATTTTTAATTAAACTTAAATACCGTAAGTATTTATCTAATAATTTATATGACTACATGATTTCATCATGTTTGTAATAACAACTTTTAAAAACAGATCAGTAATTAGTTTGTTCTATATTGTAATATGTAAAGATGCACTTAATTATTGTAAACCACTAAAGAAACATACTTGTGCCAAGAGTTTCAAAAATGAAATAGTGTTAAAAACATAAAAAATAAGTTCAAAATTTGAAACAAAACTTGCAGTATTAATTAATCTTTTTAAAAAAAGACGAAAGATATTAAAATGTACTTTTTAATTTATTAAATAGAACAAAATATATGGAAATGAAGAAACTCGGTGGTAATAGAAAATCAGTAAAAGCAGAAAAGCATTCCAGATGGTTTTGGGCAAATTACTAACCAATTTCAGCAGTAGGTATCTGTGTTCTAATTTCAAGGTTTATTACTGTGAAATAGTTAAAAATTATTTAAAACTTCTTTTTAGGTAATACAAAATTTAGAACTTTATTACGTAGGTTTCACAAAAAATAAAATGCAAAATGATTAAAACAAAAGAAAATGTGCAGAAAATGTAGTCATCAATGTTATAAGAATTTACTGAACGTAAATGCATTCTCTTTGTTTATTTTTGTTTGTTAAATATTTAGAAAAACGTCGATAAGTGGGACGTATGTATATTTACATGTTAAAATCTAAAAAAATTGTTGGTACACCTCGTACATTTTGGGGCCCATACCATAGGACATATTTAATGCAGTTCTAGGTTGGGATAATTCAATTCAATTATTTTTAATATATCTGCATCCACGTTATGTAAATCATTATTTTCTAGATAAATGAACGCCTCTTCATCTATGCCTTCAAATGTCATATTGGATAAGGCGTATAAACGATTATTGTTTAAATAAAGAATTTCTAAGCTCTCTAAGGGCTTAAAACATCCATGATGGATATGTGCTATTTCGTTGTTATGCAGATCTAAAGATTTCACTAAACGTAATTTGGTAAATGTATTACTTTGTAAGTGTCTTATTTTGTTGTTACTTACATCGAGATAGGTAAGATATGTCAATTCTTGAAATGCGTCAGAAGCAATGTAGTTGATTTTGTTGTGGTTTAAATGTAATTCTCGAATGGTAAGTAATCCATCAGCAGAATGAAATGTGCTGGTTTCTATTCTTTCTAGTTTGTTGTTATTAAAATAAATGTATAAGAATGACAAAGCCCGTAGATTTTCAAAACTGTTCGGTTCTATATAAGTGATGCTGTTGTGCTCAAGATGTAAATGTGTCAAACTGTTTAACTGCACAAATGTCTCGTTGTTTATGTATCTGATATTGTTGTTGTTTAAGTAGATGTATTTAAGAGAAGTCAAACCTTTAAAAATGCCAGGCCTTAAATGTGTTATATTGTTATAGTCCAAATTTAAAGTTGTTAGTTCTGTTAAACCTGAAAATATCGTAACATAAAGTTCCTTAATTGAGTTATGATCAAGATGTAGTCGTGAGAGACCACTAAGGTCTTTAAATATGCCTTCTGGCAAAATTTGGATGTAGTTATAACTTAAATTGAGTCGATCAAGTTCATGTTGTTCTAAAAATGCAGCCTTTTCTATGCTTTTAATGTTATTTCCACTAAGTACTAAGTGTTTAGAGTTTTTAGGAAACATTCCAGATGATAGGGTAGTTAAATTACAAGATTTACATTCTATGTCATTCTTGCTACCATCAGATATGTGGGTTTTGAAATTTTCTTCGGACTGAATGTTGCTACAGCTTATAAAATTTTTGACTGGGAAACACCTCTCATCTTGTAGTGTTGTTACTATATGCAACAAAAGTATCATTGCAAGTGCAGCAAGTGATATCTTCAGCCTTAAATAAATAAATAATTAGTTTGTGGAATAAGCAATTAATTACGGTTATGTAAGTTTTTGCAAATACGTGTTTGTTTATTTTATTTGAAACTATATCTGTGAGATAGAAACAATATTTTTGCCTATTACTTTAATTTAGAATATATTTAAGGAATGGGTAAAATTATTGGTGTGTTATCTTTTTTATTTGCAATCCTTTTTTAGGTAGAAATAAAATGAAGCTGACTAACCCAATTTAATCTTTCATACCGTCTCAAAAAACGTCTGATGTTCATTAATTAATTTTTTAAATTCTTCTAACTTTTTTTTAAATCAGCAGATTTTAGAAAAGATTTAATTCTTTATTTTGTTGAACTAATAACAAATTTTTATCTTGGCACTATTATTTGAAATCAAAGTAAATGTTTTATTATTGATTTTATTATAATGAATATTTATGTAGCTGATCTTGTTATATGCATAATATTACAAGACTTCCACATCTTTTAAAATTTTACAATTAACAATTATTGTTTTCTTAAATTTTTGTGACCCCCAAAAGTTTACACCAATATCATAGGGTTTTATAAAATATTTATTTTATGAAAAAGAATAAAACTTTCGCCCTTCAAATATCATTTTAATATTTTTAATATGTTAAAGGGAATAAAAACCGTCCCAGAAATAGCAGAAACGAGAATCAATTATCTTGAAAAAATCAATGATTTTTTATAAATGACTTGCTTAAAAAAAAAGTCTGCAGATGTAGCAGCATAAAGGCTCCCCCAGACAGACGCGATATGCCTGCCGCTCGTTACGATACAGTCGGTACAAGACTCGGTATGATTAGCGCTGCTTACCGCAATGAGTGCCCACACTAGTGCGACACTCGAAACGTTCGGAAACATATGCAAGTGACAGTATTTCATGTATTCTAACCTAACAATCAAACATAACCGAATCGTACCGAGCGGCATATTGCGTCTGTCTGGGTGAGCCTTTAAGCTATGAAACTGTATAGAAATGCGAACCAAAAAAACTAAAGCTTTTTAATTTTTAATAAAACACAAAATTACATGAATCACTTATAAATAAGCTAAATACATACATGCAGAGGTGAAATATATAAGAAACAACAATATAAATACAGGGTTAGGGCAAAGTCCGGAATGGTCGATTAACTTACTTATTTTCAAACGTTTTGTTTTGAAATTTTGCTTGAATATAAGGTCATAAAAAATAATTTATTGATGATACTTTCATTTTTTTTTGCATTCCTGGGTTAGCAGGAAAGCACATCAACGTAATTTTTTTAAATGAAACCCTGTACATTTTTACATTTTCATATGCAGAATAAAAAACTACATTCACGAACATCATGGGTTTTATTTTAAAATAAAGTAAATAAAACAACTGAAAAAACGATAACTAAATTAAGATACAAGTAACTACTGTCAGTTTGTTGTGAAATTTTATTGTTATTTATCATTAAAAAATTGATAATGGCAGTAGAAGTTTGAGAATCATCAAAATTTTAATTCGCTCTGGGGTCATTTCCTGCTTACCGGAAATGCAAAAAATTTAAAATATTAATAAATTCTTTATTTTTTATGACCATATATTCATGTTACATTTCAAAACAAAAAGTTTTAAAAGAACTAAGATGATAGACCGTTCTGGGACTTTGTCCTCCCCTCAAGTTTTTTTGGACATTCCTTACATTTTTTAAAATTTAGTAGTAAATTTTTTTTACTATACTTGAGACAAAGAGATTTGGGAAGTTTTTCATATTTATCTATTCGAGCATGTATTTTAAACTAGTAAATATGTTCTAGCATTCTTGTTGATAATATAGTTTCAAAAGTGCAGTTTTATATGATTAAGTTATTTATTTTGGTTGTTAAAAACTACGATGAAGTATCATTAGTAGGTACCAGTTCAATTTTATAAGACCCTAAACAATTCTTTTTATGTGCACTATAACATGCAGTCGTAAAAGCATAATATCAAAGGGTAAATACTCATTTTTAATTTTAAATTAGTTCATTATGGATTTATATAAACTGTACTTACATATTTACCTATTTAATAAACTTAGTAGTATAAAGTTGGTTTACATTTGGGTATATTAGTATATGAGTATAAACAAAGTTAGTTTCGTTGTAAATACCTAATGTAAATGAAACTGCTGCTAATGTATAAATACAGCTGATTAAATATATGAGGTTAAAACAGATAAAAAATGTTGCAATAAGTCAAATTGAGATAAATGTAAACAAGTACTTGAATTGCACTCCCACATAATAATTTTATTGTTGTTGGTGTCAAATAAGATTTTTACACATCAAATTGTTACTTAAAAATATTATACAATATTTTTTTGAAAATAACGTTTGTATAATAACATAACTAGAAAGATAGATGCAAATAATATGTACTAAAATAGTTTAATTAAAAATTTATGGTTTTTTGATGTTTTCTAATTTGTTCGTACTCTGATATAGCATATCAATGATCATTAAATATTATCGACTAATCAACATTTATATTCTACCAGCTGTAGGTTGAATAGGTATGTATTATCTGAATCCTTTTCTTTCAAAGTGTTGTGCTGCAAATGTTTGTTTATAGGTAATAGGTACCTATACTCATTAATATTAAAAAGCTAAAGTTGGATAAAAATATTGAAATAATCTTGTTTACTAAATACAGTCTATCAATTTAATCCGGATCACAACAACCTTCAGAAGTACAGGGTGGTTCAAATTCGATGGGATTACATGGGTATCTCGCTTAATAGTTAAGATAGAGAAACAGTTAGATTACCAAAAATGTGCAGTTTTTTTGGGACAAACTCAACCGTTTTCAAATATACTCCATCATATCCGGTTTTTATTAGAGGTTTTTTTGTCATATTAATAATGTGTCATATCTCCGTTATTGTTGTAAAATATCAAAAAAACGTATGAAGATTATTTTTAGATATTTTTATTTCACTGGTTCTAAAAAAAATTTTTTACGCTCGCCGTTAAAAAGTTCTGACACAAACTTACCTTTTTTTAAACGGAAGCTCTAGTTGGCTATGACCTATTTATATTTCTTATTTTTTCCTTTTCCAAATATATGAGGTTGATGTATTTCTACTCAATAATAGGCAAGTAATGGGTAGTTCACACGGTGACTTTTAAAGTCGCGATTTTTAAAGTCGCGACTTTAAAAGTCACCGTGTGAACTAAAAAGTCACGACTTTTTAAAGTCGCGACTTCGATTTGACAGTTCGACATTTGACGTAAGCCTACCATATTTTTATATTTTGACATAACAGACAAATAAGTTAGGTTAACCTAACCTTATATACATTTGTTTGTCATCGATTTCCAATTTATTATGTCCCCAATAGATGTTTCAACGATTTTAGAACATTATCAACAAATAGCAACTTCAAAATAATTAGTTGCTCTACAATACTCGATGCTGCAATTACTAGAGCGGCCATTTTTATTTTAAAGTCGCGACTTTTAATTTGGATAGTTCACACGGTGACTTTTAAAGTCGCGATTTTAAAAGTCGCGACTTTTAAAATCGCGACTTTAAAAGTCACCGTGTGAACTACCCATTAGAAAGGTTTTTTTTATAGATGAAAAATTAGTAGGCTGTGAAAACAAAAAAAAACTAGATTTGAACAAAAGATAAACAATAATATAGTCAAAATCAGCGGTTATGTGAAAGATGAATACGATTTAATTTTAACAATCGACTCAGAAGTTAAAATGTATTGCAAACCTAACTAACTGTAAACGACAAAACTAAATCCCTATTAAATAATCGTTGGGATGTTGCACCACATGAGTTTTATGAGGTTTTACTTTTTACACTTTATTTTTTGTTTGTTTTCACAGTTTTTTGTTTTTACCTCTGTTTATCTTTTAAAAAGCTTTAAAAACCTTTGTCTTCGTAACTTGCGTATTATTGAAAATAAATACATCAACCCCTTTATATGTGGAATGGGAAAAAAATAAGTAATTTAAATAGGTCAAAGCCAACTATAGCTTCCATTTAAAAAAAGGTAAGTTTGTGTCATAACTTTTTAACGGCGAGCGTAAACATTTTTTTTTAGTATCATCAAAATCTACATAAAAATATCTAAAAATGATCTTCCTTAATTTTTTTGATATTTACAACAAAGAGAGATATATGACACGTTATCAATATGACAAACTTTTTTTTTCGCTAATAACTTAAAAACCAGAAATGATAGAATATTTTTGAAGTTTCTGAGTTTGGCTCAAAAAACTACATTTTTTGTAATTTAACCGTTTATCTATTTTGAGTATTAAGCGAGATACCCATGTAATTCCATCGAATTTGGTTCACCCTGTACATTCAGAGAAGCAAAAAGTTTCTTTATTTGAGAGCTACTTTAAGAAGTGTTAGTTTTATTTTTACATTCCATGAAACTTCATATATGTTAACAAATAACTGAAATTGGCAAAATGATTTACATTTCTTTAACGTCTTGGCAGTAATTATTTATAGGGAAAAATGTTACAGACGAAGTTGTGAATATTCTCATATGCAGCATAAAATTGCTAGATTAATTTAGTCACCATTTAGATTCAAAGCTTTTTTAAATTATTTGGTAGTGTTTTCAAGAATTTTAATTTGCTTATGAACCTGAATTAAATAGGGAAAAAATCTTTATAATTGGTAACAGAAAAAATAAGTTTTTTCAAGATCATTTATAATTTGTAAATGTGTTATGTATCTTGGATGTAAAGACACAAATGGAGCCATTTTATGGTGTTTAAGAACAAATGCATTATTTTAAAATCATTGTTATGCTGTTTTCGTTTTGCTATCTAGAACACCATGAAATATGGAAACTAAATGAAAAGACCTTAGTGTACTTCGAGATATGCAATTATTTTTTTAAACTAGTGTTGTAGTTCTTAGCGGTTTCAAGATCTGTTGTGCCTATTAAGACACAAATCATGACAAAATAACAATAATTTTAAACACATAGGTATAAATCTCACGTCTTTCACACATTACATATTAAAGTTGCTACAGTTTGTGCAAGTATAAGAAAATTAAAAGATGTTAAATGGTGGACTTTCAAAATTATTAAAACGACAATCCCAAAAATAATTTTTAACTGGCCACGAATCGGGAAGAAGATAGCCAAGTTCATTAGCAATAGTTGGATGCCTCTTAACACGATTAAGTTGTGGATCTATTCCATTCGTTGGTGTGCACATCCCTTTGTAGAAGAAGCTGTTTATGTACCCCTCGATAAATAGTCGTTTAAACTCGACGGCGTTCAGCACGGCACGCAACATTTGTTCTTGAGTCCAAAACTAAAAATAGGAAAGTAGTCGGTGTACATGTTTTCAGATAAGAAAATTACTGCAAATAGTTTTAGTTTTTTTACATTTTTGGGTTCCTGTACTGCGACCTAGGATACCTTTATATAACAGGGTATGGCCAGGATTCACGAACCCTCCAAATTTCTCATAGCGGCAATGGGATTATGTAGGATTTCTTTTAATAATTCAATTTTTAAACGAAATTTGAAGGTAGAAACTCAATTGGCATGCGGAAATAGATGCAATAGTAAGTATAGCAACTAAAAAGTGAGTAAAATGAAGGGTTAATAATTGTTATTAGCTATTAATCTTTAAAAAACATTTACGGAGCGCGTATTTCCACTGTAAGCATGCAACCCATGATACACGCATTGTACATAAAAGAATTTAAAAAACTTGTACTAATAATGTTTTTATGTGTGTACGATAGTTGCAATAATAAATATATTGCTGTACAGGGTGGTCCAAATTCGATGGGATTGCATGGGTATCTCGGTTAATATTTAAGATAGAGAAACGGTTAAATTACCAAAAATGTGCAGTTTTTTGAGACAAATCAGAACCGTTTTCAAAAAAATTCTATCATTTCCGGTTTTCGAGTTATCGAATAAAAAGTGTTTTTTTGTCATATTAATAATGTGTCATATCTCCGTTATTGTTGTAAATATCAAAAATATTTATTAAGATTATTTTTGGATATTTTTATGTTTAATTTGATTATACTAAAAAAAAAAATTTTACGCTCGCCGTTAAAAAGTTATGACACAAACTTACCTTTTTTTAAATAGAAACGATAGTTGGCTATGACCTATTTAAATTCCTCATTTTTTTCTCATTCCAAATATATAAGGGTCGATGTATTTATTTTTAATAATACGCAAGTTATGAAGGTTTTTTATGTTTTTTTTCTAAGAAAATCATAGTAGGCTATGAAAACAAAAACCAAACAAGGTGTAAAACCTTACAAAACTCATGTGGTTCAAGTTACCAAGGTATTTTAATTTGTTGTTGAGATAAACATTGTAAATATTTGAAAATAAGAAAACAACGATATAGTCGGTATCAGCAGAAATGTAGGATATTGTTGTTTATCTTATGTTCAAAAAATTTCGTATTTATCTCAATAACAAATTAAAAAACCTTGGTAACTTGTACCACATGAGTTTTATAAGGTTTTACACCTTGTTTATTTTTTGTTTTCACAGCCTACTATAATTTTCTTTAAAAAAAAAACTAAAAAACCTTCATAACTTGCGTATTGTTGAAAATAAATACATCAACCCTTATATATTTGAAATGAGAAAAAAATGAGGAATTTAAATAGGTCATAGCCAACTATCGTTTCCTTTTAAAAAAAGGTAAGTTTGTGTCATAACTTTTTAACGGCGAGCGTAAAAAAATTTTTTTTTAGTATAATCAAATTAAACATAAAAATATCCAGAAATAATCTTGATAAATATTTTTGATATTTACAACAATAACGGAGATATGACACATTATTAATATCACAAAAAAACACTTTTTATTCGATAACTCGAAAACCGGAAATGATAGAATATTTTTGAAAACGGTTCTGAGTTTGTCTCAAAAAACTGCACATTTTTGGTAATTTAACCGTTTCTCTATCTTAAATATTAACCGAGATACCCATGCAATCCCATCGAATTTGGACCACCCTGTACTTACTATTAGCAGGGTAAGAAACCGGTTTTTTAAACCGGTTACAAAAACCGGTTACCCGTTATTAATTTTTTTTTCATATAAGTGATTTTAAATCAAAACCGTTATTTTAATTGGTAAAAAAACGGTAACTTTAACTAAAATAATTAAAGCCTGTTTTTTTAATTTTTTTTTGGATAAAAATTTCTTTAAAAAATACATAATCTGTATTAAATGCGATTAGTTTACCAGAAGTCATTACTGAACGCTGGATTGTACGTATATTATAAAATTATAAATAGATAATATCTTTTCATAATTTGCATTCCTATTCTAAATAATGTAAAAAACTGGTTAAAACCCGGTTTAAAAGTTAAATCGGTTTTGTTACAGTAAACCGTTTTTTTTTATGAAAAAACTGTTTTTAGGCAAAAACTGTTATAAAAATAAAATTCTCTATTTTCGGTTAACCAATTTTTTTTTTGGTTTCGAGCCCTGTTTTTAAGGTATAAAAACCAAGACGTTATAATAAACATATTTTTTATTTTTACGTTTACAAAAATATTTTTAATTAAATGATATTTATCAAATGAAGAATCCTAATACTTAACTTAGCAAAGTTGTTTAATAACGGCTTTGGTCTTTAAACTTATATTGAAATCCCAAAATTTAGCTAATTCTATGGCACACAAATCTTTGTTTTTAAGATAGATAAATGTGTTGATACGAATATTAAGCATGTTTAATTAATTATGATAATTAAGTTGCAAACAATTGTTTACTTAATTCCTGTTTTAATGTCCAATGAGCAACTGTAAAGTATAGATTCATCAATTTCATTTCATATTTTATGACAATATTACTTTATTAATTCCAATCATTGTTATTAAATTGATGTAGACAAATAATTATTACAATGCACATTTTCTTAAAAATTAAAAAAATAATTGTATTTAACTTAACTTATGAAATTTACGTATGGTTATAACTTACACAACTATCACTAATGTCTTTTAAAGTCTTGGATCACACTTAAACACTCTGAACACGCAAGAAAAAAATAAAATGTGTACAACTGCCTATGATCTCCATGCAAACTATATAAAATCTGGAGGTCGCAGCCTAGTGGCAAGCAAAACACGACCGTATATACTACTATATACAATAGAAACTTGTCCAGCGCCTGTCTTAACCCTGTTTATAGAGGTACCCTACTCCTACTGCGACCTATTGGTCTATTGTACTCTCTGGTGATAGCCCCCTTAAAGAAGTCCTGTGTTTTTGAAAAACTCCAGGATTTTCTTTAAGGATGTTTTTCTTAACTCTTGTTGGTTGGATTTTTTCATCCTCAGACCTCTTCGCCGATAGTGTGTAAATAGTTTTAGTTGATGTGGTAGTAATTTAGTTTAGAAGGACTACTGTTATTAAAGTCTAAAATTTTACCAAGCGATTACATTTTGTTAGGTCTTGAATATTTATATGTAATAACTCGAATTCTGATTGGCAGATTGTTCTAGATCAGGTATGGGAAACCTACGGTGTTAAGACTGGATGCGATTTTTTGACCATCACTTACTGCCTTTTAAATGAATCTAAATTGTGCAGATGGGCTTCTAAATCAATGTAAACGAGCACGCTTATACACTAATTAACTAAACAACAAGAACAATACTTTTGTTTTAAGAATTTTTGTTGTACTTTTGTTAACTAAACAATAAGAACAATACTTTTGTTTTAAGAATTTTTGTTGAGTATATCATATGGTTATGTTAATAAACAGATCTAAAATTTTCAACAGTTTAACCAATATAACTAGTTTGTAATTGAAGATGTAAGATGTAACCAATGCATTCGTTTGACAAGGTAACTTAGTTCTTGGTTGGGTGACCGTGCATGGATTGCATAGTGGTTTTTTCCCTTCAATAAATAAATAAATACCTACCTATTTTTGTTTTGAGTTTAATCTTTAACTTAATCCCTTTAATAGTAATTTCATGCGGTTTACTTACCTGCTTCCAAGGAAAAAGGGACAAAAACAATTGATTACCATGTCGATTAGGAATTTTTCAAAATTAAATATTTGTTTTTTCCATTTTTAACAACAATTGTTTCAAAAAAGTGCCAAGTGTTATACATTGTCAAATTCAAAATAAAATGCTCTACAAATTGGCGTTAAAATCAGATATAGCGTCCATAAGTAAAAATTGACCTGATGATGGTTAAAAAAAAAACGAAACGTCGCATGGAAAATATAATTGGAGATTTTAATTCCTTGCAAAAAGTGGCCAATAAAAAGTTTTTACAGAAATAAAATTCGACATCAAATGAAAAAGTTACGGGCAAAAAACAAAAGTCCACTTTTTAACTTTTTCCCCTATATCTCAAAAACTAAAAAAGCTAGATAAGTTCTGTTTGCGTTAAATTATTAAACACCTGAATATACAACTTTGCTCCAATTTAACTGAAGTCGTAACTCTTACCGTTTACGAGATCCCCATGGTGGCCCTCGAAAAACGAGAACCCTGTATGTACACCGTGTCATATACTTTAGAATATATATTTTTTTAAAAGGCAATAAAGATCTCAGAGTTACATGTTACAAGCTACTTTTATTTATTTTAAACAAATGGTTTTATTATGTCTGAATGAATTTATATTTACATAAATTGTAAAATGTGCATTTTCAATTTTGCCCTGTATTTTGCAAATGCTTACCCTTTCAAATCTTGTCTTATCATTGCCTGAAGAGTTCCTCGAGAAATAATTTCTTATTATTTGTCCCAAATCATCAGATCCAGACGGTAACTTAAAATATGGTGACACATAAAACGCTGAATTAAAATCGTGCTTGGAAATATTCAAAAACTGCTTAACAACTGCAAATTACAGGTTTGTAAGTAAACTGTTGTTTAATCATTGATCGAATACATACATTTAGCAAATTCAATGCCTTCACCTGTAATGTTACCATATATAAACGGAGTGCGGCTATAGTTTCCTTGTCGCAATATTTCATGGGGCGCTGAAGGAACGACAGCAACAGTGTGATCACTATGAGTGTGATTAGCTTCAAGTGCCACAGCAAATGGAACAGTTTCTAGCTGACCCAAAACATGATTGGACGAAGTGCGCTAAAAAAAAAAGCTTACTAAGGAAATAGATGTTACAAGTACAATTATGTGCAAAAAATTAGAACTAGCAAATTAATTGTTTTTATTTTAAAGTTTAATCTAGTTTTAAATATTATCAACTGCTAAATTAAAAATTTTAATGTCAATGTTTCTTAAAATCCAGACAAGCTTTAATATTGAGTGGAAACAGTAGGTTGCTATTTTATATACAGGGTGTCCCAGATTACATTTACAGCATGGGGATCTTGCTTATTATAAGTCTTAGAGATACAAGAGACACAGGTTTGCTTAAATTAGATGAATCACTCCTTAGTATGAGAGAAGCTACAATCAATTTTTAAAAGTAAAAAATTCCTCTTCAGATGTTAGCAAAAAATATGAAAATGTCGAATTTCTTTTTTCTCTCATAACTTGTTTGTCTTAATCATTAAATCAATTTCATTTGTACCTTCTTTTTATGTAGAATGTAAGTATAATCTTAGATTTTTTTTATCACTCTTCAATTTTGAGATATTACCCCTAACTTCATTTTTTCTTATGGGCCGTCAAGTTGGCTTTGGAATAGTTCGACGTGCTTTTTTCCCTCTTTCTAACGACATATCACATGTCATATCTATAACTGCACATAACTTAAAAAATCAAGAAAAATTGTATTTTATTAACATTATTTTAAGTTAGCCATGAAACATGTTAAACAGTTAAACGGTTGGCTTTGGAATAGTGAAATGTGTTTTTTTTCCTTCTCTTTCTAACGATATATCTTTTGTTGTATTCATTTAAATAAATAACTCTGAAAATCAAGAAAAACCGTATTTTAAATATTAATAATATTATTCTTAGCCATGAAACATGTTAAGTAGGCAAGTGTGCTTTACAATAGTGTAATGTGTTTTTTGTGCGATCGTACTAGAAACCAGGGATGGGGAGTCGGAGTCGGAGTCGGTAAAAAACTATCGACTCCCGACTCTTTTTACTTTCGCCATACGTAGTATAAAGAAAGTATTGTGATCGCAATTTTTTTTTATAAAAAACTGATTTTTTACATTTTCTTCATTATGTATTAAATAGAAAATTAAAATATTAAACTTTGTTTACCATCAAAGTCGGGAGTCGGAGTCGGGAGTCGGAGTCGGGAGTCGGAGTCGGAGTCGGTAGTCGATTTTTACAAATACCAACTCGGGAGTCGGGAGTCGATTATTTTTCTGCCGACTCCCCATCCCTGCTAGAAACAGCTGTTTGACGGACGCGTTAGCAGCCATAAAGTACTGCATTACCGGCGTTATCCTTAGCAACGGCCTAAAAAGTTACTTTTCAGGCCGTTACCCTTAGCAACGGCCAGAAAAGTAACTTTTTCGGCCGCTTCAGCGTAAATTTGCATTAAAGCTAACAGCATACGCCGTCATCTGTCAGTGACAGAATAATGTCACGTAGTTTCTAACCTATATTTTTGAAAAATACTAAAAATTTAAATTGTTTTTAATTCTATCGCACAAAAAATGTAATACCTATGCACCTCGGCCAAAACGTACTTTTTCGGCCTTGCCTGTTTGCTGGCCTCGACACTTCTTGGCCTTGATACATAAATAACTATTTTTCTCCTCTTTCTAATGATATATCACTTGTCATATCTATTTAAATATACTGGGTGTAAATGAAGTGTGGTACACCCCTTTTTTTTCTTTAGTTTTGATTTTAGATAAATAAAATTTTAAACATATGATATGTGCAAAAAACCGGGCTTTTGGAGCACATGCACACATTTAACTTCCGGTTTCGCCGGAAATGACCCCAACTTTGTTATTTTAAATGGAACGCCCTGTATATTTTTACATTTTTGGAAAGAGGAAGCGATTTTGGATACAAGTGCACTATTTTGGTTAATTTTTAGGATGAGGCTATTTATACATATTTTTTTTTTAAAATAATTGAGATAAACCAATAAAACTAAGTAATAGTTTTTCTTAAAAAAAAAACCCTTACCTAACCTTTAATCTAATGTAAAAAATATATATAAATAAAAAGTTGGGCCTTAGAAATAAGTTTATTGTATGTATAAATAGCCAATTAGTCATACATACTGTATGTATAGGGTGTTTCATAATTGAATGCTGATCCTTAAGGGTATTATTCCTTCGATGATTTTAAGAAAAAAAGTTCATATTAATGTAGGTCCGCAACCGCCGTATTTTTGAGATACAGGGTGTTAAAAGTTGAAAAAAATATCGATTTTTTCGTAATATCTTTGATACCGCTTTAGATATTTTTTTGAATTTTAGTAGGTACTAACTATCATAAAAACACATTTTTTTCAGAAAAAAAAATTGTTCTATTTCTACCAATGTCGTCCGTCCTAACAGGTCCTTAAATATTTTTAATGAAAAAAATGATACGCCACTGTTTTTTTTTCAAAATAAATGTCATTTTTATAATTTTACTTTATCTCTTAGTAAAAACTGCCCCTTGACTTTTTTTTGTCCGACGAACGGTTTTCGAGTAAACTTTTAACACCCTGTATCTCAAAAATACGGCGGTTGCGGACCTACATTGATATCAACTTTTTTTCTTAAAATCATCCAAGGAATAACACCCTTAAGGATCAGCATTCAATTATGAAACCCGTATAAATAGTCACATTCTAATTTTTATAACCTCAAATTTTTTTTGAAACAAAATTTAGTTTTTTATTAAGGGTGCCGTGTGTCCCTTTGGTCTATTAAAACCTTATAGATTTAAATTTTATTTTCAAAACAAAAACAAGAAAAGATTAAACTATAAATAAGCGAAAAAATAAAACATTTATAAGCTGATTTTTACAAAAAGACATGTTCATGTCAGTAATTTCTGTTAAATCGCTTAAAATTTGTAAATTCCGTATTAATTAAGAAGTAATATGAAGCCGTTGACAATTCAAACAAAGACATGCTACGTAATTATTTATATTTATTATCTAGAAATTCAATGAAACCTGTTGCCAGTGTATATCAACAACTGAGTCAGCCAACAGCTTTAGTCGGAAATTAATGTTGATTTATTAAATTATATTAAGAACTTGATGATAGTAATATACGATAATTCATAATATTTTGATAATTTTGCGCATAGCATAAAAAATGTAAAGTTTTTCAAACTGTTTAGCAGCTATGATGACATTTTAATATTAATTAAAACTCAGAAAAATAAAATTAAGTATAAAGTACATATACAGGGTAGCACAGGAAAACGGGAAATTTAGAAGTAACTCTCACAAAAGTAAGAAAAATGAATTTAAAAGTTTTATTGTTGAAAACAAAAAGTAAATTACATGCCATTAAGTGTTCTAACAAAAAAAAAACAATGTCCATAAGATGATGGCCATTCAAACGTATGCATTCCTGGACTGGAAGCGAACGCTGAGATTTTGCATGGCACTTTGAAACACCCATGGGAATTGCAGTGATTTCTTCTCGAATCTTCGTTTTCAACTCAAGGATTGTCGTTGGGCGTGTAGTGTACTTTGTTTTTGAGGTGGCCCCACAAGAAAAAGCCGCACACAGACAAATCTCCTTCCAGGAATGCATACGTTTGAATGGCCATTATCTTATGGCCATTCAAACGTATGCATTCCTGGAAGCGAACGCTGAGATTTTGCATAGCACTTTGAAACGCTTCTATGGGAATTGCAGCGATTTCTTCTCGAATCTTCAATTTCAACTTAAGGATTGTCGTTGGGCGTGTAGTGTAGACTTTGCTTTTGAGGTGGCCCCACAAGAAAAAGTCGCACACAGACAAATCTGGTAATCTTGGGGGCCAATGAATGTCGCCAAAACGTGGAATTACGTGGTTACTAAAGAACTGTCGAACGGCCGCCATTGACGCTCTGGTCGTATGGGCCATGGCTCCATCTTGCTGAAACCAAGGATTATGAAGATCGGGAAAGTTTTGAAGTTGTTCTGCTACAAAAGTGTTAAGCATATCAACATATCGTTCAGACGTTACCGTCCTTGCATTCCCTCTCTCATCCTCAAAGAAGTAAGGGCCAATCACGCCTCGTGTTAAAACGGCACACAAAACTGTAACCTTTTGACTGTGTAATGGTCGTTTGTGCAATTGACGAGAGAATTGCAGGTATTGGCCCCCTAGATCACCAGATTTGTCTGTGTGCGATTTTTTTCTTGTGGGGCCACCTCAAAAGTAAAGTCTACACCACACGCCCAACGACAATCCTTGAGTTGAAAACGAGGATTCGAGAAGAAATCACTGCAATTCCCATGGAAGTGTTTCAAAGTGCCATGCAAAATCTCAGCGTTTGCTTCCAGGAATGCATACGTTTGAATGGCCATCATCTTATGGACATTGTTTTTTTTTTGTTAGAACACTTAATGGCATGTAATTTACTTTTTGTTTTCAACAATAAAACTTTTAAATTCATTTTTCTTACTTTTGTGAGAGTTACTTCACAATTTCCCGTTTCCCTGTGCCACCCTGTATATTGGCTATGCAAATAAAAAATATAGTTGATATAAAAAATACATATAAACCTGAAAACGTTCTTAAAATTTAAACCTATCTTGTTAATAACAAATATCTTTTAAAACATATACATACCGAAATTTCCAGTTCGTCAACAGCCATCAGTAAGACTTCACTGGAGAAGTTTCCAAGATTCTTTATAAGTTCTGCAGTAGAATAATTATTAATGTCCAATTCCCTAGCTAAATCACAGGAACACCATTTAGCGTTATTTTGTAAGGCGAGAGTGCTTACAGCAGCCCCGCTCATCTTTATTACTTGTTAAAAAAGACCTATACGAATTATTAACAAATATAAGTCTAAACTTTGTTGTAGATTTCCCGGTTCACTGTGTTGGCTTGGTTACCGTTCAACAACCATACCGTGAAAATGTTACTGATAAAGACGGACGAAACGTCAGTTACGTAGATATCTTTGACGCGGTCATAGCCCGGTAATCAAGTCAACAAAAATTTAAACTTGTATGCCATTTGTCTTAAAAACATTGATAAGCAGTGTGTATTATTAAACTTCGAAGATAAATGTATGCGGTGGTATAAACATACATTTAATTTTTGTTGTTAAACTAGAATGCTGCAAAATTTTGTGTATTATATTAAATTAAACAATGTGTAACGCAAAATATTATTTAATGAATCATTTGATGTATGGTTGGGCAATTTTGTTTAATTCATTTTTTTACTTTCATCAGTTAGGAATTTCCATATTTTGTTCTTCTTTCTGTCCGAAACCCCGCAAAACTACCAGCCGGCCCTGGGTGTTTAGTTTATGAAATATGAGCTGATGACAATTGATAAAATTAAAAGTTAGTCATAACAAGTTATTTATACCATTTGATTAAATCTAGTGCACAGTAGCGAAGCAAGAATAGTGGCTGAAAACTTGCAACGTAAGAAATAGTAGATCATAGTGACACAATACTGAATAGAGGGTGTCTGTAATTTCTTTATTTTAAGAGATAAAGCTTTGATGTTTGCAAGTCCTTTGTTTTAACAAAATCAAGATACGTTGGAAGAACGCAAAAATATTTGACTTCGGTAGAAAAATTGTCCAAATTAGTGTCATAACTCCTTTTTTTTAGCTTAACAACTCAACGTTAAAAACTATTGAATTTTTGGAACGAAAATATTAAAATTGCAGGGAAAGCTTATTTAAAAAACTTATTCCGAAATAAGATGACCTAATACAACAAAATTCTTGCAATTAGAACTTAGATCAATAATAAAATTTCTCGGCGAAACATTCGGTGTGTAATACCAAATATAAAAAACTAAGCGTATTAAACAATCTACGAGTTTTGAAATTTTTTGTACCTACTCAATTCTACAATCATTTTTAAGTTACCAAAAATGTGTTTTAGTATCGATGTAATATTAAGCATTATGTTGTATCTTAATGTCTTCTTTAGGAGAAAGTTTGTTTAAAAACCGAAAATTCAGATTAAATCGGCTTTTTATAAAAATGGTTGCAGATGCATGGAATCTGTTTTAAAAAATATTATAACTCAGCAAAAATTTAGCAATAACCTATGCTTTAACTCTACTAATAAACGAAATCTCAACGGTAATCCTCGAAATTGTATTAGTTGGTATTTCCTTTGACGGAGCTTTGAAGCAAGTGCAATAATTTTTTGCTTTGTTTTTGTGTAGTATAAAAAATATGTATATATTTAATTTACACGTAATTATTTAAAAAAGTCCTATGACGTACCTGTGCTTTTAGGGCTGAGTTGTAAATGATCAATTACGCACGCCGAAGAACTCCTGCCAAATAATGTAACTCTACTGCGACCACCTCCAAATGTTAAACGTTGTCTTGAATACAATTTAAAGCTTGTACTATATTCTTCAGAGCAATATTTCTATAAGCGTTTTCGTCGTTAACACTTAAGTGTCCAATTACGCCTAGACGATAATTAATTGTTACGAATACTATGTCGTGTTTGATTAAGTAGTGTGGAAGGTAATTGGCACTCCCACTTTTTTAATAAGCCCCACCATGTACCCAGACCATTACCGCTTTCAGTTCACTATTGCATGAAAAAACTTTTAGGAAAAAGCTTTGTAGTTGCACCATATTGATTTTTAAGACCATAATAAAATTACACACTAAATAATTTATTTAAAAAAAAATGCATTTTTATTAGAATCGCTGTATCTAAAACTACTTGTGCTATTATAAAGGTTTGTTCCAACAGCGATTTAAAATCGGTTTATTACGAGTTCATGAACCGGGTTATTCGCATGCGTGAACTATGTACTGCTAGATGTACTGAACAAGTTTAAGCGTTGTTGGAACGCTTTTACGACTCGCCGTTTTCACACACGACGGCAATACCGCTGCCGTTGCCGCCAGCTGTAGCGGCACCGCAAGTTCGAGTCTTTCACACACGACGGCATTACCGCTGCCGCTGAATAGTTTGTTTTTAGTTGTGACGATAGAAAGATGTATGCTGCTGTCAACAGAAGTCATCTCCTTGGGCTACTTAACCTTAGGAGGAAGTACAGAAGTAATAAAAATAAAAGACAATACTGGGTTCACCCCCTTTTAAGCGTGCGATACTTGGAAGGAAGTTTTTATACGTTGTTTAAAAAACTTAGAGAAGATCAATAAAAATTCTTTAATTACTTTCGAATGAGTACCAATACGTTTGATATTCTGGTGCAATTAGGTATTACAAACAAGTATTAAGCACCAGGAGCAAATTATATATTTTTGAAAAGTGCAAAAAATAAGCTTTCGATTTATGTCACAGCCAACTATGGTTGCCATTTAAAATAAGAAAGTTAGGTGTAATATATCAACATTCGTATGAGCAAAAAAAAATTGAACATCGCCATCTTATTAAGGACAAAAAACCATGCCAAAAATGTCTCTAAAGTTTTCCTCCATCTTTTCGTTTAAGCGAGATATTTAACATTTTTGAAAATTGACGAAAATCGGTTTTTGGCTATATTTCGAAAATTAAAAAAGATATCAAAAATCTGTTCACGAAATATAGGCCACCCTGTACTTATATATTATATAACATACATGTGAGACTACAATTTTACATAAACAAATAATTTTTATCTATTACAGTTTTCTATATTTGTCATTTAAAACACCCTAGATTAGTTTTTATTTGAAAAAAACAGTTCTTATATGGAAACACTGAATGAGAACAAGTACGGCGGCATCCGAAATTGTCGAGATCACCGACGGCTGCACAAACCGCTGCCGTCGACGGCGACGGCAATTTGCCGTCCCGCGCCTGTGTGTGAAAGCACCCATTTGATTACATTGAAGTCGGCAGCGCTGACGCCGACGGCAGCGGTTTTGCCGTCGTGTGTGAAAACGGCCTAAGAATCTAGTACTAAGTAGGAGTCGGGAGAGCGATGCATAGCTACCTGAGCTCACGTTAGTTATGAACAGCGCAAGCGTCTAAAAATCCCGACAACAATTCGTCTTTCAGTCCATGTACTGTTCTGATCGTCCGCAAACCCGTACACGAATTGATTTGAGATGTGTTGGAACGGATTACTGACCGTCCGGTGAACTATCAGAGCTTGTGTTGGAACGCGATATTGATACTGCGCAAACTCAAATCTTTTACTGTACCGTGCAAATTGCTTGTTGGAACAAACCTATTGTATGCGGTCTACCTATACTGCTTATTATACTATACAGTCCTAGTCCACCCACCTTTTATACTGCAATATGCATGCGGTCTACAGCTAGATTTAGATATATTGACTAGAATTTAAAATAAACAAATGTACGGAAAACAATTTATTTTTAACATTTCACGTCTATACTCATTTAATGTCTACAGAAAACGCCACAAACAGGTCATCAGCATTTTTACATAATACCTTCCAACAATAGTGATCCAAATGAGACTGAAAATTCCAATGTGGAACGCTGCTCATATTTTTCAAAATTTCAAAGTAAAAGGTTATATTTAGCTGTTCACTTAGGGTGACCAGACGTCCCGTTTTTGTGGATTTTGTCCCGTTGTCCCGACAAGGTTTCCAGGACACTTAAACGTCCTATATTTATTGATTGATCGGCTTAAACCCGGAATATCTACATATATTGAAATAAAAAGGAATTGTGGTAAACTTCAGATGGTGTAAATGTACAGCGTACACTATCATGGTGGCTTGGTAGATCAAGTGTACTTCGGATATGTTCGTGTGGAAAATGAATGTTAGGTTCACTACTACCTACTTTTGGCGTGACGCACGAAATTCTATGCTTGTTCACCAAGCCCTCCGTCTGCATTAGTTCCATTACATCTCCGAGTACTGTTACGCAACAAATACTGGTTTGTTTTATTTAAAAAAAGCTTTAAACGACCTTTAACCTAGTCGTCATTAATTTGGCCAGTAATAGAAGGTCAGGTTGAAGATTGGTTAAAGCTTTTTTTAAAGATAAAGGTTATGGGTTATTTTTATTTAAAAAAGGCCAACCTTAAACCTGTTCCTCATTTGATGTTTTGTGAACCTAGCACTCATAATCGACACGAAAATATCCGAGGTACACTTAACCCTTTCACTGCGGGAACCGTATTATTCCGCATAAAATTTTAGTGGCTCATGTGCGGGAACCGGAATATTACGCGGGCGTGTTTTAAGCACTTTATGAAGTGACAGATTACTTCTGCCGTATTTTTTAGCATGCTATAGCATACTGTGCTTCATATTCTACGTATTAGCTCAATATATGTGTATGACACTTTTTAGCCGCAGACTGCGGGAACCGTAAAATTCCGCGCTACTGGATTTTTCAGACGCACGCCAAGTATTGTTACATGTTACTTGTTCATTGAACAAATATGTTTGCATTTCATAAAAGTATGCGTAAATACCTGAATATTTGGATGTGGTGACGAACAATATCTAAACTGGGTTAACTTTTGTAAAAGTTAATTAGGGTTAATCCACATAAACCGGGGCGGAAGTTTAAAATTAGAATCTGTTTGCATTTGTATCAAAGTATGTGAAAAACCTGAATATTTGGATGTGGGGACGAACAAGATTAAGTTGAATTCTATAATCCAATTGGGTCAACTCCTGTAAAAGTTAATTACGTAAACCCTAATTACATACATAATCCAGGGCGGAGGGGTAATAGAAGAACTTTTTGCATTATATCAAAGTAAGCATAAATACTTGGATAGTTGGCAGTTAACCTAATAATTCCAACTACTGTGTGTTAAATTTATAATAATTCAACATAGTAATCATCAAGGTGTGTTTTAGTGTTAAATTCAATTTGAAAAAATCCCTAAGTATGAGCGTGAATAACAAATTTTACACCGACGAAGAACTGTACGACATTGTGTAACAATAAATTTAAAAAATTGTAATCTATTTTTTTTAACGTAAAACCTATACTCTGACTGCGGGAACCGTATTAATACGCAAGGTGCAGGGATCTGACTGCGGGAACCGTAATAACACGCACTACCTGTCGAACGCCGCACAGCGGACACGACTTGCAGAAACGAGTGCCGCAGTGAAAGGGTTAATCTACCAAGCCGCCATGACAGTGTACAGTGTACACCATCTGAAGCTTAACGTACCGGAATTGTATATTTTTTGATTTTTTCATTAAAGCAGCTCATCAAACGATCGGCCTACCGAGAATTTTCCCAGTGTCCTGGTGGGCTAATCCACCCCTGAACCACACTAAGCGCCGTTTATTATGATACCAATTCAAAATGGTAAATTCCACTGCAATTTAGTTGACGAATTTAAGATATATTTTACTTTTATTGACACTGAAGATTTAGTGCTCCACCAATATTGACAAGTAAAAAAAGGTTAACAAAAAAAATTGACGCAAAGAAAAAGTTCAAAAAAGTTTTGTGTCCCATTTTCATCTTTTCAATATATGGTCATATGTCCACTGCATATTTGTAAAACAATAAACAATATTAGCAAAAGCATTTTAAAAACTTAGTTATTTGTTGTAGTAATTTTTAAACAATTGTCACCAGTATTATTTATATCTCCTAATATTAATTGTAACGTGATTACGTATTTAACTATCGCAAATACGCTGAGTACTTTGATAAACATTAAACAAAAAATTATTTTTGTGCGAGTCACGATCATAATCAAAATAACTTAATAATAGAACATTACCGGTTGATGTCAAATTTTGATTATACTTAAGAAATTTGTAGATAACTTAAATACGGATATTGATTTTTTCTGATTTAAAGGTCAGAGAAATATATTTTATGGATACAATAAACTTGATTGGAATACAAGAACAATTTCGAGAGAACTTTTGCAGATATATGTTTGCAGTAAAAAATGTTATATACAGTGCCGTTTCTGAGTACTTGGCCACCCGCGTGCTAACGTACGTTTCGCCGCCCCGGTAAACAAAAAAAAATTGAAATAAAAAAATAAATAATTTTCGTTGCAAGTATTACATTTAACAACATGTACACAGCGTCATTCAAAAAGTCTGCAACAAATGGGAAACATTTTTATTATTGATTTCTCAAAAAAATTTATTTTTGATAAAAGTTGGTGCATGGTCTAAAACTAATTTTAAGATAAAATAAGTTTAATAAAAAGTCATAGGACACTGGATTTTAAGGATTTTTGAAATATTTGCAAGAGCAAAGTGCCCTTATTTTATGAGATACAAAAACAATTTATAGGAAAAAGTTATTTAGAATCTCAAAATAAGGCTAGATTTAAATTTTGAAGATCAAATTCAAAATTTTATTTTGTAAGAAATTTTAACATTCAAAAAGTCTGCAACAAATGGAAAAGTTTTTTATTATTGATTTCTCAGAAAATTTTATTTTTCATTAAAGTTGGTACATAGTCTAAAACTAATTTTAAGATAAAAACAAGTTTGATAAAAATTCATAAGACACTAGATTTTAGCGATTTTTGAAATATTTGCAAGAGTAAAGTGCCTTTATTTTAAGAGATACAAAAAAAATTGTAGAATAAAGTTATTTAGAATCTCAAAATAAGGCTAGATGTAAATTTTGACGGTCAAATTCCAAAATTACATATATTACAAAATTTTAAGCACTTTACTTTTGCGAATATTTCAAAAATCGCTAAAATCTAGTGTCCTATGACTTTATTAAACTTTTTTTCATTTAAAATTAGTTTTGGACCATGCACTACCGTTTATCAAGAATATAATTTTCTGAGAAATCGATAATAAAAAACTTTTCTATTTGTTGCAGACTTTTTGAATGTTAAAATTTCTTAAAAAATAAAAATTAGAATTTGACCTTCAAAATTTAAATCTAGCCTTATTTTGAGATTCTAAATAACTTTTTCCTATAATTTTTTTTTATATCTCTTAAAATAGGGGCACTTTACTCCCGCGAATATTTCAAAAATCGTTATAATCTAGTGTTCCATGACTTTTTATTGAAATGTTTTTCATCTTAAATATTAGTTTTAGACCATGCACCAACTTTTCTCAAGAATAATATTTTCTGAGAAATCAATAATAAACGTTTTTCCCATTAGTTGCAAACTATTTGAATGACTATAAATTTGTCATTATGTGTAAGAGGGATTTTCAGCACCATCTCTTGCGTCCTTGGCACTAACTTATCCCATTGCCGATTGAGTACATAAATTTAATCGCAATCTTCACTCTCAAGTCGAACTTACCGAATAAGCAAACTGGAGAGTGATTTACGCGTTTTTACAATTTTGTTTTGAATAATATGGAATTGAAATCTTTAATCCTTGATCATTTTTACATACTATTTTTCAAACTAATATTTTATTTTCAATTCATGTGAAACATTAAAAAACGCAAGGGCGGCATTTGGCCGCCCTCTAAATCGGCCGCCCACGTGCGGGGCACGCTTTCGCCCCCCGCCAGAAACGGCCCTGGTTATATATACACGTATATTATATACAGGGTGGTCTACATAGAATGGCCACTATTGGGATCTCGTAAACGGTAAGAGCTACAAAGGGGTTTAAATTAGACAAATTGTTGCATTTTCGGAGACCTATTCAATAATGCTTTTATGTTTTAAAAATTTCGATGGCACGCTAGATAATCAACAAAAATGACTCGGATATACTTGATGGCAAAAAATATGTTTGGGGAAAAAGTTGTAGATTTTTTTAAGCACTATAAAATGAAAACATTCATTTGTTTTAATATTGTTTAAATTCTTAGATAAATTACAAACTTGTATTTTTTTAAATGGAAAATGACCTCATAAAAGAGCATTTTTTTCCTCTTTTCATTGATATAAGGTTTAATATATTTATTTTGATATTTAAGCTCAAAACATATGAAATTCATTAAAAATCCCCTATGAAGCTAAAGAGTGCCATGAAACAAAAGACAATTTAGTTTTGTCATTTAACGCAAATTTTAACTAATGTAGAAGTAAAACATTAAATGAAAAATAAACCAAAATTTATTAACAGTTGTTCTTTTAATGCCCATGAAACAGCTTTTTTTATTTACTAGACTATCTTAGTAAAAATACTTATACAATAAAAACAATACAAAACTCGACTTTTAAGTATTACAAAATTATTTTTACAACCAATTTACTTTACGTATTTGTTCAACGAATAACAAAATCCCAATACTCTTTCTACATTATTGTATCTACTCTGCTTACGCAACATTTTTGTTTATTTGCTTATTAAAACATTAAAAGCATAAAACTCTCTTAAAGTTCTTTTCTAGCTTACTAAAATATGTTTTGTTGGGCTGCTGCCGATCAGGAAAACGTTGAAAATATTTTGTACATGCTTCAATGAAGTTTCTCTTGCACCTTCTATCTATGTGAACCATCCTGTACAGGTTGGTCCAAATTCGATGGGATTGCATGTGTACCTTGCTAAATAGACAAGATAGAGAAACGGTTAAATTACCAAAAATGTGCACTTTTTTGAGATGAACTCAGAACAGTTGTCAAATATATTCTATCATTTTCTGTTTTTCTTGATTTTTTTTTGTTTCCACAGCCTACTTTTTGCTTTTTATCTTTAAAAAAATTAAAAAACCTTTGTAACTTGCGTATTATTGAAAATAAATACATCAACCCTTATATATTTGAAATGAGAAAAAAATAAGGAATTTAAATAGGCCATAGCCAACTATAGCTTCCATTTAAAAAAAGGTAACTTTGTGTCATAACTTTTTAACGGCGAGCGCCTTTTTTTTTATGTAATCAAACTTAACATAGAAATATCTAAAAATATTGTTAATAAACTTTTTTGATATTTACAACAATAACGGTGATATGACATTATTAATATGACAAAAAAACAGTTTTTCTCTAATATCTCAAAAACCGGAAGTGATATTATATTTTTGAAAACGGTTCTGAGTATGTCCCAAAAAACTGCCCATTTTTGGTAATTTAACCGTTTTTCTATCTTGTCCATTAAGCGAGACACCCATGCAATCCCATCGAATTTGGACCACCCTGTATAGTAGCGAGTAGCTAGTAAACTCGCTCAATGTAATCGAGGCTTTACATACATAAAGATATAAAAAAAAGATTAACAAAAGTACACATAACATTTTAATAAATTCTTGGTTAAAAAAATACAAATTTCCTAAATAATATTTCCGGTCAATAAAAATTTAAAATTGTGTATAGAAAATTCTTGAAAAAACATTTTTAAAAATTTCAAAATGCTGTTTCGATTAAACCGTACAGCGTACAGTGATCCAAATAAACGATGTAAATTGCTATTATTTCCTTGATTTGGTTACTATTATTAAAGTTTGCCCAAATAAGCGGCTGTTCTCGTTAACCGGTATTTTGATTAAGCGGAATCGGTTGTATTTTGTAAATAATTATTTATATTTTTCCAAACCAGCTTAGTTATAAGTTTTATTTGGATCTGGCAGCGAACTAGTGGTAAAATTATTTATTATAGCTGCGCTCTGTGTTTTCAAAGTGTAGTACACCCTTTTCTAAAGATTTTAATTTAAAAAGCTGTTTTGTTTGTTATTTTATTTTGTTATATAGAAATTGATTTTCAACAATTTTTGGTATCAATTGTGTTGATTAAATTGCAGTTTGGAATGAGATGTTAATAATTTTATTCAGTCCGTTTATACTAATTATTAAAGTGGGCTTAAGCTTAGGAACGATTTTTGTGTACTGTACAGGGTGTCTCAAATTCCAAGCGCAATATAGGAAACTAGTAAGCCAGCTTATTGGGACGAAATTGCATTACTTAATGCTGAAAAAAAAACTGAAAATCAAACTTCCATAGCTCTCTTAGTTCAAAGGAAGAGCACTAAATAATAAAAAATCATGTTCTCATGCTTTGATGTAATGTTTTAATTAGACTGAAAATGTTCTTGTAATTTAGACTTTTTTTTGCAAGGAAATGAGTATTTAATTATGCAATCAACAAAATAAGTAATAATAAATTAAATGATTTTTAATATATTTTATTTATTTATATTTAATGTAGATAATATAATAACGTCGTAATTTCAACAAAAATATAATTATGTTTAAAGTGTATTTGTATTGCTAGTTTAGTATGTCCAGAAAGGTTTTTTCCCATAATCAGCAAACATTGATTCCCAAAATCTGTAGTCTGTGTCATTTGACCACGTTTCAGTGACGAGCGATTCGCCAATATCAATAAAACCAACGTTGTTGATAGTAACAGGCGGCCATTTTATCTCATTTAACAAAGGATCGTTTACTGGTGTTGGGGAGCTAAACAAAATTCACATGTTAAATGTATACATTAATTAATTGGACTTGGGTACTTAGGTGCACATGTCATGGAATTACTATGACTGAAAAACAAATAATATTTCGCTAAGACTGAAAACAATGATTTTGGTTTTTTGTTATTTATAAACAATTTTAGATAGAAATATGGCAAAAACAATTTAATATCAGTGTTAAAAGATCGTTTACCGATGTTTCAACAGTACACAAAATTTACGCACCTTTAAGTAATAAGATTAATAATCATGAATAAGCTGAAAAGTACAGGGTGGCCTATTTTCGATGCTCATACAGGGTAAACAGATTTTTGATATCTTTTTTAATTTTCGAAATATAGCCAAAAACTGATTTTTCGCACTTTTTAAAAATGTTAAATATCTCGCTTAAACGAAAATATAGAGTAAAACTTTAAAGAATTTTTTTGCATGGTTTTTTGTTCTTAATAAGATAGCGATATTGATTTTTTTACTCATATAAAGATCGATATATTACACCTAACTTTCTTATTTTAAATGGCAACCATAAGCAAATTATATATTTTTGAAAAGCGCAAAAAGTAAGCTTTCGATTTATGCCAAAGCCAACTATGGTTGCCATTTAAAGTAAGAAAGTTAGTTGTAATATATCAATGTTTGTATCAGTAAAAAAAAAAATGAACATCGCTATCTTATTAAGGACAAAAAACTATGCCAAAAATGTTTTAAAAGTTTTTTTTTATCCTTTTGTTTAAGCGAGATATTAAACATTTTTGAAAATAGCCAAAAATGGTGTTTGGCTATATTTCGAAAATTAAGCAATTTTTAGAAATGCTAAATATCTCGCTTAAACGAAAAGATAAAGAAAAACTTTAAAGACATTTTTGGAATGGTTTTTTTGTCCTTAATAAGATAGCGATCTTCAATTTTTTTTTCTCATGTAAGTAGCGATATATTACACCTAACTTTCTTATTTTAAATGGCAATCATAGTTGGCTTTGGCATAAATCGAAAGCTTACTTTTTGCGCTTTTCAAAAATATATAATTTACTTATGGTTGCCATTTAAAATAAGAAATTTAGGTGTAATATATCAATATTTATGTGAGTAAAAAAAAATGAACATCGCTTTCTTATTAAGGACAAAAAACCATGCAAAAAATGTTAGTAAAGTTTTTCTCTATCTTTTCGTTTAAGCGAGATATTTAACATTTTTGAAAAGTGCCAAAACGGGTGTTGGCTATATTTCGAAAATTAAAAAAGATATCATAAATCTGTTTATGGCAATGAATTTCTCTGAATAAAAGAAATTGATACTACGTACTTGGTTTTTTTCTATCTCTGATAACAACCGAGATACCCTGTATGGGCATCGAAAATAGGCCACCCTGTACATCGACAATCAAAAGCAGTTTATAAATTAAATTCAGTGTTCTAAGTAACAATTAAAAAATATGTTGATATTATTAGTTTACTTACCCTGAAATAGCGAAATTAGTTAACATTTTAACAAATTGTTTTCTAATTTTTATATCTAACGGCTTGTAAGTGAAATCTTTCTCGTAAAAAATGTATTTTACATCTTCACCATGCCCTGCTTCTACGAAAAATGACATATGATAAACAGAAACCGGTAAAAATTTTAAAATAGGCACCTATGTATTAATTTTTGGTACACACTCATAAAAATGTAAACTTTTGTGCTTTCTTTAGATTATTAAATAAAAAACACAACTGTAAAGGAATATTTAATTATAAAACGGAAGTAGTACACAGTACAGGGTGGGCAAATTTCGATGTTTTAATAGGGAATCTCTGTAACTATAAGAGGTATCAAAAAACGGACCGCGCATCCTCGATCTCTTTTTTCGAGAAAAAGTTAATGGTGAAAACTAAAATTGGTTATCGTCTTTTGTTTTCGAGTTATCGCCGATAACTCGATTTTTCGACTTTTCGTTTTATGACTATATTTCGTTTGTTTATGAAAATAAACAAAAATAATTTTGACGTTCTACAGGCACTTTTTTAATAAGAATCCAGTGGCGTAGACGATTTTTCAAAAAAAAAACCGAAATTCGACTTGTGATATAAAGTTGTATTTTTTTAAATAGAACCTATAGTTGGCTATGACTTATTTACATTCCTTATTTTTTTGTCATTCCAAATATATAAGGGTTGATGTATTTATTTTCAATAATACGCAAGTTACGGAGGTTTTTCAGTTTTTTTTTTAAGAAAATCATAGTAGGCTGTGAAAACAAAAACGAAACAAGGTGTAAAACCTTTATAAACTGATTTGGTACAAGTTACGAAGGTTTTGTAATTTGTTGTTGTGATAAACATTACAAATATTTGAACATAAGATAAACTACAATAAACTGCATTACTGCAGATTCCGACTTTATCGTTGTTTCCTTATTTTTATATATTTATAATGTTTATCACAACAACAAATTACAAAACCTTCGTAACTTGTACCAAATCAGTTTATAAAGGTTTTACACCTTGTTTTGTTTTTGTTTTCACAGCCTACTATAATTTTGTTTAAAAAAAAAAAACTAAAAAACCTCCGTAACTTGCGTATTATTGAAAATAAATACATCAACCCTTATATATTTGGAATGACAAAAAAATAAGGAATTTAAATAAGTCATAGTCAACTAACTATAGGTTCTATTTAAAAAAATACAACTTCATATCACAACTCGAATTTCGGATTTTTTTTTGAAAATTGTCTACGCCACTGGATTCTTATCAAAAAAGTGCCTGTAGAACGTCAAAATTATTTTTGTTTATTTTTATTAACAAGCGAGATACAGTCATAAAACGAAAAGTCGAAAAATCGAGTTATCGGCGATAACTCGAAAACAAAAGACGATAACCAATTTTAGTTTTCACCATTAACTTTTTCTCGAAAAAAGAGATCGAGGATGCGCGGTCCGTTTTTTGATACCTCATATAGTTACCGAGATTTCCTATTAAAACATCGAAATTTGCCCACCCTGTACATCGGTTTGAAAAATTGTATTATAAACTATTTTACTGTTATAACTTTTTAATGTCAAAATACAGGTTAGTGTATCTTATCAGAAAACTATGGGCTTTGGCTGTAACATAAATAAGTTGGTGGATGAAAACTCAAGCTTAATAACACAGGAGTTAAAAAATGGACTACCTAGTTGAGAGTGGAGCCTGAGGTTTAATTTGACTCAACACGGGAAACTAATCTAAAAGGTCAATTTGTGGGGCATAGTCATAATATCGTAATTATGCAGGGTTGAGATAACAATAAATAAATAAATACTTCCAAAGTTTAGATACTTAATTATGTTACAGTTTTTATTATCTACAATATTACATGAAACTGTATAAATATGAACAGTTCCTATGGTCATAAATACATGAAATTTCATGTTTAGGTTACACACAAAGAACTTTTAATATGTAATAAAGTTTTATAAAATGACTAGTCGTAGTTTGTCAATGAAAATTGCAGTAGATAATAATTTAACAGTTTATATTAAAATACTTCCAAAAAGATTTGTGAAACCGATTTTCAAAACAAATTTAAGTTTAACTTTAGAATTTTGAAATCTGTAAAGTGTAAGTCGAAATAACCAATTTCGGTCTTTACTACATACATATATTATACGTATACAACTCACATCGAAATATGTACTGGTATTGCGAATATTTTTAATTGCACTCTTACCTGGTTTGTCCGCAGAAAGGGATCCTTTGTAGGAAAACCTGTATAGATAACCATTAATTTTGTTTGTTTTAAATTGTAAAGATTTGTGCATGGACCGAATAAAATATTCTTGACTGAAAAACTAACAAAATTATTTAACATTAATCATATATTGTTATGCATATCGTTTAGTTTAGAAGGATAATTATGTTACATCAAAATGTTTATAAAAACTTGCAATTATAAAGTATGTTTGACATTACTATTGATAATGACAAATCGTTTACAGCTTTATTGATTAGTTAAGTGTTTGTAGCAGAAAAATACATGAGCAAAAGGCAGGCAATATACAAAAAAGGTAATATAACATAAGAAATAATTCTAATACTATAATGTGCTAAATAAAATGTTTAAATATTTAAGTTTAATTTTTGGCAGTTTGCATTGAGAAATTTGTTGTATAAAGTTTGAAGCAAATTTTCTTTACAAATCCATAATTTTTTGTTTTACAATTCACTAAACTGTGTTCAAAATTCGAGGCTCACCATTTCCAATTCCTAAACTATATTAGATACAGGGTTTGTTAAAGGATAAAGGAAACCGTTTTGTTCTGTATTAGAATCATTAAGTAACTCCATGTGATTCAACAGAAAAAAGTAAGCGTCATTTCAATATTAAAATCGAATTATGATTTTTATTTAAATATAACTGCCAGAACGTATTATGATTGAAATAAATTAAAATTGCCATTTTTTTGGGCAGAAGCATATCTAAACTTCTTCTGAACAACTTTTGTTTGTTTTTTGTTTTAAACAAATGTATGGGAAACATGTCAGTTTTAAATATTGGCTAATTTTGTTTTTTTGAGTATATCTAGCATACCATTTTTAAATTGGGTAAGCGTTAGGTACTAAGTTGCTTTATAATTTAGGTAACTGTTATTTTATGTAGTCTGCGTCTGTTACGGTGTAGATGTTGTCAGTGACGAGTGTCGAATGTTGTTCCAGCAAGGCTATGTGCGATCCGAAGAATGATCAGTAAACGCAGTATTGATATGGCGTATCAGCAGCGTCTCTTGTAGTTTATCGGACGGTTAGTCGGCTGTTCCAGCAGTTATCGGCGGTTATCGGAAAAAGTCATAAACTAGTTTGTGGACGGTAGACACAGTACATGGACGAAGGCAAGAACCATCGCTGAATTTTTACACGCATGCGTTTTTCACAACTAATGCGGCATCTGGTAGCTATGCATGACCCTTATGCTTAAATTTTCATGAACCCAACAGACACAAATGTCATATTTCCACGACCACCTCTGTAATAGTTATGTATGTAACAAGATCGGAAAGTGGTACTTTACTGCAGTGGTTCTTAACCTTTTAGTAGAGGCGGCCCCCTAAAAATACTAAAATATTTTCGCGGCCCCCTTGTTTGTAGTAACAAAAATAATACTCTTTATTTAAGAAGATATCTCTTCTATGGTTCGAGTAAATAAGGAGCAAAAAATATTTTTTTAAAGATTTCAGTATTTTAAAAAGTAAAAAGTAAGTAGTAAAAGCATTTTATAAATTTTTGTCAGCCCCCCTTAAAATCTGTTACGACCCTCAGGGGGCCGCAGCCCCCCGGTTAAGAATCGCTGCTTTACTGGACGAGTAGACAGAAAGCATACGAGTCCAGTAAAGACACTTTACGGGTATGTTATGTAAAATATTAAATTTTTTCTGTGTCCGCCATTGATACTAAAATCACGGTCGTCACCATCCATAATTAAACAATAACAACAAACCAGCTACTTTCCGGCCTAGGCCGGCAAAGACAACTTATTACCATGGCAAGCAGTTACTTTCAGGCCTAGGTCAGTAAAGATGTACTACCTCCGTCCGAAAATATGGTATACATTAAGAAAAAAAAGTGGGCATAACAAAAGTAATACTATATTGGTCTTTTTTGTTTTTGTTACTAAATAGGTGGTTGTTAGGCAACTAATAAACAAATGGCACGCAAATAGTTTGGCATATGTCAAAAATAATTCACAGGAAAAAAATTCACGTATTTTAGACAAATTAAGTGACACCTGCTGTTCTAACAAAATGGCGAATTTTGATCAAAATTGTGTTGAATTGAAAAGAAGAAGTTCCACATCAAAGCAACTGGCACTTAACCAGCGTAATATCTAGTATACTCTAAAAAAAAAAAAAAAACCATAAGTCACAAGCACAAACCAATTTACGTACAACAAGATAACGCGAAACCCCATTCCTCCGATGATGATGAAGATATTGTAGCAGAAGGCTTTAGAGATGGCTGGTCTATTCGACTTAAATCACAACCGACAAATAGTCCAGATTCTTATCTATTGGATCTTGGATTTTTCAATTTTATATACAACCTTACAACATACAGCTTCACCGAATACAATCGACGAATTGATTGAATGCATACAAAATGCATTTAATGCATTAAACATTCAAACCCTTGATAATGTTTTTCTAACATTGCAAACTTGTCTAGAAGCAACCATGTTAGCAAAAGGAGGGAATTCCTATAAGATTCCGCACATCATTAAGGCAAAACTTCATCGTGGGGGCCATAACAAACCTTATCATGTCCCATAGAAGCTGTGGAAACAGCCACCGTCTTTGTTAAATTATAACTTTTTGTATTATTCTTTGTTTTACTGGATATTTGTAACTATTTCATAAATAAAATCATTCTAATTAATTAAAATTGTAAATGTTTATCATATTTTCGGACAAGAAAAAAATCAAAATGTATACCATATTTTCGGACGGAGGGAGTATTACTTTTCCAGCCTAAAAATTGATCGGAAACAACTGATTTTCTGGACGGACGCAGAAAAATGGCTATTACTGTACAGCCTGCATGCATAGGAAAGTACGTCTGTTTACTATTAGCCAAAAAAATCGTATGTATTTTGTGATCGTAGAAAAAGTATGTTACAAAACATGAGTTGTAAAGCAATTACGTACTCGTGAAAATACGCACTCGCCGCTACGCGGCGTAACATGCTTCTTACAACTCTTGTTTTGTAATATACTATTACTGCTCAGTCTGCATGCATAGTAAGAGGGTCTTTACGCACGGTAAGCAAAAAGCACAGTTTTTTTTAGAAATGCTCAGAGTAGACTCACGGCAAACTTGACAGTTACCAGTGTACCTAAAAGCGTGTTTACTATTAGCAACAAAAAAAACAATAAAATCGTGTGTATTATGTGATCGTAGAAAAAGTATAGTACAAAACTCGAGTTCTAAAGCAATTGCGCAATCTCTTGGAAATGTTCCAATTAAATATAGTTAGGCATATCGTTTAAGCTAATACATTTATTAATCCATAGCTGACGCATCTTCATGAACCAGTTTATGTATCAGTACATTAGCTAGTACAAAATGCACTGCTGGAACAAACCTATTGTATGAGAAATATTTTACAATTTTAGTAAGAAAAGCCAATTATTATTATTTACTTTTCGATATTCTATTGGAAAGTATGCTCGCTTAATTTAGGTGTTATTTTATTTTACTTACTCGTGAAAGTTTGGAATGATCTGTTGCAGAAGAATTACCTAAATAGAAATTTCTGATTATTTGACCGACTTGGTTTGGGTGCGTTGGTAAATTAAGCGAAGAAGACACAAACAATGCAGGATTAGTATCAAAATCATTGATATTCAATGAATCTTGAAAGGCTAAAATTTTATTGTATTAGTTTATATTTTAAAAAATTAATGGTATTTTACTTACTCTCAGTTATCTCTAATGCTTCGTTTGAAACCAAACCGTACATAAACGGCAATGGTTTAAAATGGCCAAGTCGAAGAAGTTCATAATTATTATTTATAGTAACGGCATCTTCGTGGGCCGTTTCTACTGTAGGAGCAAACGGCACTATATCAATGGGATCATAATAGTGCTGAAAAACAAATCCACTAGGTAATAAAAAGTAATGGATCATGAGTTAAAGTTGTAAACGGAAAATTAAATAATAATAAGTTAAATATTTTTTGTAAAATATGAAGGAAGGCGACGGTTAACACTTTCAAATAATATTTTTTCAAACATTTTAGCTTGTGAAATATAAGGACTAAATTTTAAACAGTTATCTCGGATTTTATGGATCCTATTTGTTGGTCTAACTTTTTGTCTTTAGACGATTTGGCACAAAACAAAACAAAACAAAACAAAACAAAACAAAACAAAACAAAACAAAACATGCCATGCCATGCCATGCCATGCCATGCCATGCCATGCCATTCCATACCATACCATACCATACCATACCACACCAGTAGTTCTTACCATTGTTAAGTAATTAAATTTAAAAACAAAAACTTAAAGCGGATTAATTAATATACAACTTGAATAATATTTTAAATTGCAAATAATTCAACCTATCACGAAGGAACGATTTTATATCTTAACTGAGCATGGACCAAACTTTCTTAAAATATGTGTAAAAAACATAACATTTTGTTCTATTTTAATAAATAAAGTTTCAAAAATGATGAAATTTCATTTTTCGTCTATAGTGCCAAAATAAAAAGCGATATAAAAAATCTGATTACACAGGCGTTATTTTCTCAAAAACATAACCCAAGAGACCGATATCAGATTTTCTTTAACTATTACAGCAACCGAGATACCCCGTAAAACGTTCGAATTTGTTCACCCTGTACATGTTTTTAAATAAATATACAGCAAGCGGATATATGTAGAGTTATCATTTGTTAACTTTTTACTTACAAATAAAATTTTATAAAAAAAAAAAAATGAACCGAAACTGAATCGTTTTCACTGAACTGGTTACCAAATCGTTAAAAAATTAAAAATCGTGAACCGGAACGGAAACCGAAATGTTAAAATTTACTGAAACGGTAACTGAAACTGAACCGTTATTGTTGAGATCGGGTTCCTATTTTTACGTAATTTTAAACGATTATTCGGTTGATTTTATGAGATATCCTGTTAATTAATGACTTGAAATTAATTTTCGCCGTCTTTTATTTCAATATATTGTAACATATTACATTATATTAAAAAAAACTTGGAATTAATAGATTTATTTTATTACTTACAGTTGCTTTAGGATTTTCTGCAGCAAATATTAACTTTTCGTAATCAACTATCTGTAATTTGCCCACTAATTCCTCGCTGGATGTGTTAGATATGTTGAAATGTGAAGCTACAGCATGTGTATATCGTAAGGGATTTCGTTGTAATGCTAATCGACTTAAAACATTTCCACTCATTGCAATTGTTTGATGAATTAAACCTATAAGTTAAAGTAAAGTAATTATTAATTAAAATTGTAATTGCACAGGTTGTATACTTAAAATGGTAGTATGTTTATTATAATATGAATATGAATATAATATAAAACAAATATAATAAAAACGTATCGACCCAGAAAATTTGTTTTTATACTTTACATCTAAAAAAAAATAATTTTTAAGAGTAAAATACCGGGTGTAAACATAATTTGGCCTATTTTTGTTTTTTATTTATAAATTTTATAAATTTTATGTAGGTACATAAATATTAAATACACTTTAACTTCATCCTGTAATTTTATTATTTCAAAAGGTACACGCTGTATACTTTCTTAAAAGCATTCGTTTTTTAAAATTTTGTTTGTTTTTTTTGATTGCTAAAGGAAAAAAATGGGAGTGAGTCTAATTTCGCACACCCGGTTTAATAAATAAAACTTCTTCTAAATAACCAATTGTTTTAATGGCGATGTGTTATGCATGAGCTCTTTTTTATTTTTTAAAAATATTTTATTATTTTGCTTTACCTGCGCTTCTGGGGCTCATATGTAAAGTTTCTAATGCCATGGCACCTGAGCTCGTTCCGAAAATTGTAACCCTTTGGGGGTTACCTCCAAAAGACTGTATATTTTTCTGCACCCATGTTAATGCTGCTAACTTGTCTTTAAGTGCAGCATTACCCACTGCATGTTCGTCATTTGTAGTAAAATATCCGAGTATTCCTAAACGATAACTTATCGTTACCAATACGATGTCTTCTTGTACTAAAAAGTCTGGTCTAGAACCTCTACCACCATCTCCAAATTTGTAAGTACCACCGTGAACCCATACCATAACAGCTTTTAAGTCGGTTTGGTGTTTTGGTAGCTAAGATATATAAAATAATTTTAATCAATATTTTTTTCCTATTTGTTGCTTACCCTCTCATTTAAATAAATTTTTAATATTTTTTTTATTTATACGATCTTACCTTTAAACCATTTAAATGATACAAATTTGTGTGTAATGTCTTAAAAGTGATAATTTGTTACTAATTAAAATATGTGTTTCCGTGGGTACATGGCATTTGACAAATGTTAAAAGGCGTTTGTTTCTGTGGAGTTTCAGTTTCTTATAAATTGCAATATTATAATACGAACACTTTTATTTATGATGTATGTATGGAGATTTTTGTCCAATATGAAAAATATACAGGGTGATCCACATAGGAGGGCCATTATTGGGATCTCGTAAACGGTAAAAGCTACAAAGGAGTAGAAAAATTGTTCCCCTTTCTAAAACCTATTCAGTGATGGTTTAATGTTTAAGAAAAGTTTCATGGCACGCTAGATAATAAGCAAAAATCAAAATGGGCATTTTTTTTTTAAATCGTCGATAACTCGGTTGTACTTGATGGTAATAAATAAGTTGTAGAGTTTTTTACGTATTGCAAAATGAAAACTTTCATTTGTTGCAACGTTGTTTACATTCATAGTATAGAGAAGCTTCATAGGGACTTTTTGATGAATTTGTTTTTAGCCCAACTATCAAAATAAATACATTAAACCTTATATTATTGAAAAGAGGAAAAAACATGCTTTTCATGATGTCAAAGCGAATTAAGGTTTCCATTAAAAAAAAATGCAAGTTTGTAATTTATCTAAGAATGTAAACAATATTAAAACAAATGAAAACATTCATGCGTAAAAAAATTTACAACTTTTTCCCCAAAAATATTTTTGTACCATCAAGTATAACCGAGTTATCAACGATTAAAAAAAATACCCTTTTGATTTTTGATTATTATCTAGCGTGCCATAGAAGTTTTTTAAAAGATTAAAGCATCACCGAGTAGGTCTCAGAAATGGAAACACTTTGTCTAATTTAAACTTCTTTGTAGCTCTTACCGTTTACGAGATCCCAATAGTGGCCCTTCTATGTGGACCACCCTGTATACCTGTAGATATGCGAAGGTGTATATCAATATTTTAGAACTTTCATACCATTCAAAAATTGGGCCATATTCTTTACTGTTTACCAATATTGTAGTTGTTAGTATAATATTTTGTGGTTGAGTAGCATAAATCTATCGTTTTTGACTAACAAATTTGTTTGAATTACAAGCTGACGTCGCTATAATGTCTACAGCTTCATCAAATTTAAATCAAAATTGTAGCGTAACGGAAACAGCACAAACGTTTTATTTATCAGCACACGCCTAGCACAACAGATTTGTCTTAACTAAATGTTTAAATTACGTGTTGGGGGGGGGGGGAGCGCTATCATTTTTCGATACCCTTTAAGGTTACCGAGATTCCCTATGAAAACATTGAAATTTGCCCACCCTGTATATACTAAGTAACAATGCTAACTTTCAAACCATTTTAGCCTATAAACCTATAAACATTGCTCAGATGATCTCAAATTTTACAGGCATGGGGTTTCTATAGGTAAACAAAATTGGAGGTTGATCTATTAACATAAAAAAAAAAGATAAATAATATAAATGTATTGTCTGAACATACTGCTAATTGAAAATTCGTATTTTAGAAACTGGAATTTTTCGGACTGGCTGTATAATAAAATATAAATGAACTGATTGCTTGGTGGGTATCTCCAATTTTTACCTTATTTGGTTGAGAACAAAATCTACTTGATTCCTGAAATAATTGGTTAATGTAAATATATTTGTCTGCTTGCCTGTTTTGTGAATACGTTTAAATATAAACAGTCTTCTGATCCAATCACTGTGTCCGTTTTTGAATCATATTGTGGACAAACACTACCGTAATCAAGGGCCATTTTCACACCCTTCCAAGACTGCACTGGTTTCGGAGGCTATATTTACAAATTACGATTTTATTACAAGTGTAAAAATATAAAAAAAGTGTACTACACCTGAAATCTAAAGTCTTCAGTTGGTGGTGCTGCATAAGGAATTCCTCTAAAGGCATAATAACGAATTCGTGGTTCAACAGCTGTCACTAGTATACTACCTTCGATGGTACCACCAGTCACATTTACTAATGGATGTTCTTCCTAACATAATATTTGAATTATTACGATCACATGTAACTAAGTGTCATACAAACCTGCTGAAAACTGGCTTGTATTATTAAAATACTGACGACAATTTTAAAATATTTGATCATATTTTTAGGATTATTATGATAACACTTCGTTGTAGTTATAAGAAATAAAAAAAAATGGTGTTGTGTATAATATAAATTTTGTTTGTCTGTTATTAAATGGACTGATAACCTAAAAATTCGTAATTTGTACGTGTTAGTTAATGCGTGGAAAATACCATAAACTAGTTGTTCACGCCTGTGGCAAATGTTTGTATACTTATGTATTTGGTACACTTTGTCGACAAATTTAAAATACGAGGGTGGTGCAAAAATTAAAAGCAAATTGAATGGTTTCAGACACATAATCCAATTAGAGACATAAATGATATGTTATTGTTTAACATGATCACCCTCATTATTGAAACATTTTTTCTAGTTTTTATTCTGCATTCGAAAATGTTAAAATATACGGGGTGTTCCATTAAAAAAAAAAAGTTGGGGTCGTTTCCTGCTAAATTGCTTTGTTTTTGACCACATATTCAAGCCAAATTTAAAAAAAAAGTTTGAAAATAACTAAGATAATGAATCTTCTAACCCTGTAATATGTTATCATAAATACACTTCAACATGGACTACATAGACGCACGTACGTCATCGCGAACTTGAAAGAACTTAAAAACGAAATGATATTGAGGTGCAGTATTATTTACATATTACAAAATTTGAGCGTGCAATAGTTATTCCAGTAAAAATGTTCTACCGAAATGATTATGAGAAGCTAATAGTACAACGTACCAATGAAGCTGCAGTAAGGTGTGCTTTAATTTACAATAAACTGTAGGTCATCCTTTTGATAATGGCGTTGACTGTGAATATAACTGTACCATTGTTACTAATAATGCTTCAGGGATACCATATCTGAATATATTCCACAGGGACTATTTTATAAATGCCCCGATGCTTTAAGAAACCTTTGTTACAATTTCCATGCAAATATGATACAGAGCCCGATGTTGGTTTTATCGTCAACTGCTAAATCAATGAATAATGTGTAGACATTTCGGTTGCCTATTGAATAAAAAACGACAAATTAATGTGTTATTTGCCATTAATAATAGCATGGATTTGCTAATACTTTAAGACTAATCCAATTCCATGTAATGTTTTTTTTTAATGTTAAGCTTATTTTCCCTTAGTCAATTCAGATTTTTAGTAAAGTGGGGTTAAACGTATTTCTGTGATTGAAAATGTTTCCAATTTTTCACCATTGGCTTAAAGTGAATGAAATTTAAAATCGATTTTTTAATCTTGGGGAGCGTCAGTCAAATTTTCCGCATGGCGGATTTTAAATATGGTTTACAATAAAATCAAACGACTCGACTCTAATTCGTTTAGAAGCATGAGATTATTACGTAGACTTTATTTATCACACAATTTAGGATCAGACGTGGTATTATCTATTGACAAAAGAAGTTATCAAGAAAAAAAATGTTTAAATGTGTTTTTAGCTGAATTTCGAAGATCAATGAATTGCACAATGTATTATGTGATTACTAATTATGTTTATAGTACCTAATCTAAAAACCTTTTAAGGAAGAGGAATTATATTTAAAATCTTGGTGTGTCCAGGTAAGTTAGATTCTGAATTGATAAATTTTTAAAAATCAACTACATTTAAGAGAAACAGATTTTATATGTTCAACAATTTTCATAATTTTGTTTGGGTATTTTTTTGGCTTTTAAACAAATAAATATTAGGCTAAATTGTTGACAAAAAAGCTTTGCCAACTGCAAAATGTTTTATACTATTTCCTTTTAAATGTAAGACTGTTTTTAGGGTACAAAATATTTTTTGGATAAATATTAATAACAAATTATCAAACTAACTCCTTTTAAGATGTGGATTAATAACTTTATTTCATATGTTAAAGGGCATACGCATGTACGAACACGAACTTTTAAAAACAAGTTAATTGTAACTTCAAAAATCGCCACAAGTGTTGCAGGCATATACCGGGTGATGCAGTTTGACTGTTGCACTCCAATAACTATGGTATTTTAATCTTATATGTTTGTAAATAGCAGGAAATTCTCTAGAAAATGGCGCTTTTTTTTTCTACGATAAAATATCGGACTGGTGATATTAAACAAAAATTAAATACAGTACTCTCCATTTACGCGGTCTCCATTTACGCGAATTCACTTTAGCGCTATTGATTTTTTTAAAAATTGTAAATAATCTAGACACGCTATTTTTGTGCAACCAAGTCGCGTAAATGGAAAGATGAATGTAACATATTTTTTAAATTTATTCTAATAAGGAATTTAATTCTAAAATTAACATTTATTAGAAAATTTTTGAGAAAAATGAATTTAAAACTTATTTATAATTTTTCACAAAGTTGTTTTTGACAAGTCAAATGGCGGAGTTTGTGATGGTTCAAAACAGAGGAAATGGTTGACACAAAATCCAGCGTATTGATAATAAAAAGTTGTTTAAAAAAAAATCGCAGCAGTTTTTAAATACATCCAAATTTCGCATTTATTGTTATGTATATTAAATACAGCTGTTTGATTATGTATGAGCTGTTTAAAAAAAAACCTTAATTATTTAGGTGCATATAATGTCTCGAATACCCAATATACATTTTTATTAGAGGCTTGAGAGATATAGTCGTATTACAAATTTGGAAAAAGTATACAAAAGTTAGATCTAGGACATGACCTTTATAGTAATATAATATTACTAGTGATATTTCGAACGGTATAATCATTTATTAGGTTTGGAAACAAAGACAATGCGGATTGCGATGGATAATTCAATTATTATGTACGTAAAATAAGTTGAGAAGCCCCCGATAATAATTTTGAAACCGGTATTCAATTTCAATCAAAATGGTGTTCCACGCTCCATTTATACAATTATTTCAGATTTTTAGTTGCTAAATTAGACGTAAACTGATCAAGATTAATTATTTATTATCGACTTCAAGATGCCGATATAAAAAATACATTTATTGCGCATCTATACCATCAAAAATTCAAACATTGACGATTTTCTTAATTAGTTCACAAAAATTCTGCATTTTTATGAAACTTACTTAAAACCAGGAAGACAAAAAATCTTTGTATAAATGGCTTTACAAAAGAAATTGCATTTTATTATTTTAATTGTCTATATATTTCTAATTTTTGTTGTTGAAATTGTTAATTTGTTTTAAAAACACATTTTTTAATAGACTCAATTTTTGTTCTTCTTTAATTTTTAACGTCAACTTTTTTTAAAATGGCAATTCCCATATTTTTTCTTTATTCTGACAAGTAAAGACATAGGTAAGATGAATAAGATAGTACGAAACAAATAAACAACAATTTAAGTAACAAACTTCTTTATTTTTCGACCGGCTGTGTACATTTCTTGGTGGTTAGTTCTTTACTATTTAAGCGCGAATTTCCAAAGATTTTGAGTCTATCTGGCCCTCCGTCGTCAATGCATGTGTATCCTTTTTATTCTTTCCTATAAGCTCAAAGTACTGCGTCCTACTTGTGATGTACAAACTTATTAACCAATCGTTGTGATCGACGAAATCCAACCACTGACAAAAGTTGTACATTCCAAGTTATGGCCGTAACATTTTAACGTTAATTTATGTTAGATCTTTATAAATTGGCCATTTTGAAGTGTTAAATGTTTAAATAAATTATATGTCAATGTGGTCTGTTATTTATTTAAAAAGTAAATGAAATGACACTTAAATAAAATAAAATTGATGCTAAGCCTCACAATATCTTAGAACAATTAACTACATGTAAATCTAATAACATACATATTTAACAATACTTTCTACACACTGCGTATGGCAAAAGTAAAACGAACTCGTGATCCTTTTAAATAGTTTGTAATAAACACTAAAACTGTATAACATCAAATGAATTAGAAACAGGGTTGCTGCAAACATATTTTGTTTGAGAGTTTAAATTAAATAAATTTTCAACAAATTACAATTTTTTTTTGATGTACTTTTACTGAGCTTTAAATTTTAAAAATGATTAAAAAGTAAAATACTTCAAGTAAAATTAAAACGATGAGATTACTCCAGACATCTTAATTACATTTAACATTTTTAACCGTGCGTCAATCATTGATTAACGCTCTGCCCAAAATGTATATATAATTATTATTAGATTTGCACCCATCATACATTTAAAACAACTGGGAAATTTTAGTATAACATTAGCATGAATAATTATCCATATTATTAATTGTATATCGTAGATATATAAAAACGTGCAAACATTTTAATGTGTTAATTAACTAAACGTTAGTTAGCTGTTCATCCATATATATATACTAATGTATAGCAATTTGTGTTGTAGATTGGCTTTATCAAGTGCCTGATTGGTGTAATATACAGCCAGCATACGCTTTTGCGGCTCTATCTATCTATTGTAAAAATACAAAGTTTAGCAAAAATTATCAACTGGTACTGAATACATTTTTATTAATTTTTTAATCTATTGCACATATTTCCATATTTTGAAATCAATGTCATTAGTAAATCTAACAATTATCGGTTAATTATTGCTAAACGATATTGCGATAACTGTTTTCTGTTATCCTAAAATTGAATATTGTCAAAAAATAAATCCATCTATTTTTTTACCTGTATTTAGGGATTTATTTTTGTTGCCTTAATAATACAGATTACTTTCGCTAAAATTTGCCCACTTTGCCACTATTTAAACTACAGGACTCGCCTTCAAATTTTTTGGAAAGGTGATACATAAATAGGTATGACACGGTCGTCAGGTGCCTAAAAAATGCCGTGTTATGCGAGTTCATATTATACGAAACAGAACTATTATATTAAAAAACAAGGTTAGGTCCAATAATTATTTTTGCGTGGAGCCCTTTCTTTAAATAGTTCCAAAGAAAAAATCTGACGCAGTTAAATCAAGAGAATGAAATGGTTAATCGATACCACCCAATTTTGAAAAGATGCGGCTAGGAAAGACGTTGTGCAGAATTTGCATTGTAGCGCGAGCTATCCACATTTGCTGCAGACCTTGTTGATTAGTTTTAGGTAAAAAACGCTTTTCAACATTGCACAAAATCGTCCAACAGCAAGTAATACAGTAAAAGTATCAGCACTTCTATTACTATCTTCGAAAGACAAAGGACGCTAGCCCAAATTGCGCACTCACGAGGGTGAAGAGGTTGTCCATGAATCAATCTTGGATTTTTCTATTCCTAATAATGGCTATTGTATTTGCTAACACCTCACATTTCTTCGCCTACACAATTCTTCGCCGCCACAACTTTTCGCCGTATATAAGCATATCACAAATTTTATTTGTAAATGTGATTAATTTTATTTATAACGTAATTTTTACAGATTATTTTACATTAGCCTAAAGTTGTTTCTTGTCTATTAATACTTCTTCTTTTAATATTATGTTTAATAATTGCTACATAAATAGCGTATGTTGTGATTTTTAATCTTGTTTATCTTAGTATAGAATGAATAAAAATTAAATTAACTTAACCTAACTTGACCTAACCTAACCTAATGTAAAATAATCTGTAAAAATTGCGTTATAAATAAATACAATCACATTTACAAACAAAATTTGTGATATGCTTGTATGCGGCTAAAAATTGTGGCGGCGAAGAATTGTGTAGGCGAGGAATTGTGGGCAAAGAATTGTGGAGGCGAAGAATTGTGAGTGAAGAAATGTGGGCGAAGAATTCTGGGCGAAGAATGTTCCGGACACGGTTCCATACACATATCGATAAAATGCTATATTCTTGTGAACGATGTCAAACTGAGTGTTTGGACTATGACCAACACTCTTCTTACAGCATCAATGTTTTGTGGCGTACGAGCTATTCCAGGTTTCGGTAAATCTGCCGCAGCATATCTCGTTTCGAAATTTTTAATTACACGCTGTATTGTGAACTTTGGAGGCACATGGTGTAAACCATTTTTTTTCTTGAGTCCCAATGGATGATCAATTTTAATAAAAGGTTTTAATTGTCACAACACGTTGTTGAGTCGATCTTCTATAATTAATTGTTTACGTCTGAGCAACATTGTCAAATTACAGATTATAGCGATACTACAAACAAAATTGGCCTGTTATATAAAAGCACATTTTACCTTGACAATTTCTAGACAAGCCCAGAGACTCTAATAGAATCTTTCTAGAGAAACTAGAACTAGAAAGTACACGAAAACGTAGCAACGCCATCTGGGCTTTCCTGTTTAAACGATGGATAGCCCAGGAAGTTGATACCTTATATTTTGCGTAATTATATTTAGATTTTGAAAATAGTTTGGGAAAGCTTTACTTTCGCATGCCACAATTAAGGGTCCGGTGAACCACAAGTGTCCCGTGGGACATAGTGTGAGCACCCTTGGCTATTAAAAGTACATGCGGTTGTATTTGCAATTGTATTGTAACAATCAGGTTTTAGGAGAATTTTGAAATAAAACTAAAATATATTTATTGTAAATTTTCTAACCGTTATAAGAGATTTTATCCGTTGTACAAACTTTAACTTATATAGTTTATTGTTATCCTTTAAATGCTGTAAAGTTTTATGTTCACGTGTCTAAAATAGTAATCACGGATGTTGTAAGTACAAATACAGAGGATTATTAACCTTCGCCGAATCGTAAGTCACTTTTAATTGTCAAGTAAATATTGAAAGCCATAACAGTGTATGCAAATCTCACTTTTCAATGACCAAAAATGTAGACACTCTCTCTGATTCGCGCATCCACTGCTGCTACGGGTCGTTAAACCACGCATTTATGGTTACTTTGAACTTTAAAATATTTCGCGGGTGTTCCGTGCAAAGCAATGTTAATCATATGAAGTCAAACATATGGCACACCGTTTGCTAGTAAATTTAAAGGTTTGTATTGTTGTCGAGGACTGTTATGATAATTGTTTCGGGTTCGGTGAAATAAAAAATAAAAGTCTTAATACGTATATATATATACAGCCAGTGTTACAATGGTGTATTAAATACGCATTTGTAGATGCACATATGCTAAACACACTATAATTAATTGGAACATTAAAATATTCCATAACATTTAATTATAATTAAATTAAATTTCAAATTGTGGTAAAAGATATTTTAAATTTTTGACATCTACAGAAAACTGTAACAGAAGTTATATATATTATTAAACAGTGTGTTCCTAAATTGATATAATAACAGTTAGGATGCACAAAAAATCATATAAGTTGTCGAGTAAGAACTTTTGTAACTTTAACTTGGCTTTTTTATAATGCGTTTATCGCAAATGAAAGTTACATTATATAATTATTATAATAACATTGGAAATCTTTAAGAGCTGATGTTATAATGTTTAAATATACAGGGTGGTCTACATTTTTGTAGCATGACTTTAACAGTCGATACAAAAACTCATTTTAAAGCGAATATTTCATATCAACATGGGTCCAAAATCGCTTCATTTTAAAGATACAGGGTGTTGAAATTTTTGAAAAAATATCGATAATTTTTAACCGTTTCCCAACCAGTAGATATATTTAAACCAAATTTGGTATACACCACCACCTTACAGGTTACCACATTCGGTGACAATTTCAAGCCCCACAAGCTACCAGTGGCGGAGTTGTGGGGGTTCAGTTTCAATCAATTTTATAAAAAATTAGTACGGTTCTGTTTTAAATCAAACTCAAACATATTTTTAAGTAGAGCATTTTATTCTAGACAAAAAGCGTCTTTGACTTTTTTCGTATCGGGCACCGTTTGGCGGGAAATTCGAATTATGTTACTATTTTCTTGAAAAATTCGTTCTTAAATTCGATCTAAAAATATCGCTAATGTTCGAAATAAAGAAGTAAATACCGATTTTTGCAGTTTTTAAAAACAGAACATACTAATGATGAGAAAAGAGTTTCGCTAAATTAACGATTAAAGATCTATATTTGGAGCATTTACTGCAACTTGCAATTTTCTGCTTTTCTCGATATTTTTGGATCGAATTTGTGAGCTAATTTTTCGCGAGAATAGGAAAATAAATCGAATTTCTCGCCAAACGGTGCCCGATACGAAAAAAAGTCAAGAGACACTTTTTGTTAAGAATAAAATGCTTTGCCCAAAAACAAGTTTGAGTTTGATTTTGAACAGGGCCTCATTAGTTTTATATAAAATTTATTGAAACTGAACCCCCACAACTCCGCCACTGGATGCTTGTGGGACTTGAAATTCTCACCGAATGTGGTAACCCGTAAGCTAGTGCTGTATACCAATATTGGTAATTTGGTTGAAATATATCTACTGGTTGAGAAACGCTTAAAAATAATCGATATTTTTTTCAAAAATTTCAACAACCTGTATCTTCAAAATGAAGCGTTTATGGTCCCATGTTGATATGGAATATTCGCTTTAAAATAAGTTTTTGTATCGACTGTTAAAGTCCTGCTACAAAAAAGTGGACCACCCTGTATATTTAAACATATAACATCAGCTCTTAAAGATTTCCAATGTTATTATATATAATGTAACTTTCAATTGCGATAAACGTATTTATAAAAAAGCTAACATTGGATAATCAAAGGTGCCTACGAAAAAATTATGAAACAACAGAAAGTAATAATAAGTAATTATTAAGCTTTGGTGTGCTGTGAGTAATAAAAATATCATACAGATAAAAAATAAAAAAAGGATAATAGAAACTGGAAGTTATTGCTTATATTTTTATTTAATCTATTAAACTAAACTGATGGTTTTTATTATTAAAAGTACATTATTTTGTTTATAAATGGTTTATTGAAGACGTAGTTTTACTTTTACTACTCTCGGTCTCGATGCTTTCATGATTTCTTTCACAGGCTTTTTTGAATGAACTAATTCTTGCTATTTATCATTAAAAAGTTTTCGCAAAGAGTTACAAAAGCGGTTGAAGTAGAGTTGCAAAATGAGGTGCTTAATTCAAATTTGAAAGTAAAATCACCTTTTAGTTGATGGATTATTAAAAAAAAAAAAACTAAAAGTAAATGATTTTCGTTTTTTACTTTATTTCCTTTACATTTGGAAAAATTGTAACATTAAAACACTTTCTCAAAGTAACTTTCAATTTGCTAATTAAATTAGATTAAAAGTTTCGTCTGTTTTGCACTTTATTGTTTCTTATCCCTTTCAATACTGCGGGGATATACAGGGTGGTGCTTTTTTCGATGCTCACCATTGCTATCTTGGAAACGGTAAGAGATACAAGGTCAGTTAAATTAGAGAAAAGTTGCACATTTTTATGGCGATTAAGAATCTGAAAAGAAATCCTGGATATTTTGATTCGTTTTTGTTTTATTACAAAAAAACTGAAAAATGTGATTTTAGAAAAATATTATTATCTTCCCTACCATTGACGCTACTTCATTTAAACTTGGTCACTTTATGTTTTTGGCCGTCCTGGGTTTGATGACGTCAACAGAAATTTTCTAAGCCTTCTAGATTTCAAGTTGCGATAGTCAACTTTTTTATTTCTTATGGCCGCCATATTGGATTTTTACACCATCGGATAAACAAAAAAATTAGCTTTTCAGATTGGTAACCAACATACCTTTTTTCTTTCAAAAAACTTGTTGAAATTTGAAAATTTGTATAAATAATCTACAAAATCGAGAATGCTCTGAAAAACAATTGAAACTGTGATATCAATAATAGTGACAGATTGCGTGCAAGTGACGTACGTAGAGTTTCTTTATCGTCTTTTTTGATTATCAAGATGTTTACGAATGAAGAAAAGCAGGAAATGTATGATGTCTACATTCGAAACCATAAAAACTCTCTTTTAGCGTCTGAAAATTACGCAAATTTATATCCAGAGAGAGAGAGCAACCCCACAGGAAAATGTTTACGAGGATTTCAAGAAGTTTGGGTAAACTAAGAAAATGACCACAACATCAACAACCACCGCCTATCTGCCATATATCAAGAATGTTACAGACAAAATCAGCAAAATTCTCCGAAAACATGATATTGGAACATCGTTCAATACCCACAGAAAATTATCAGAGTGCCTACCCAGCGTCAAGGATAGTCTCCCGCTTCAAACCAAAGGGATCTATAAAATACCCTGCACATGCGGCAAGGTCTACATTGGGGAGACACGAAGAACAATCAAAACGCGAATCAGCGAGCACAAAAGGGACACCAGACTGAAACACATCACTCAATCAGCATTAGCTGAACACAAACATGATACCGGCCACAACATCAAATTTGCCGAAACAGAAGTGATATCGAGAACATCACGATACTACCCCCGCAAAATTAGGGAAGCCATAGAGATATTCAAAAACCCAAACAACATCAACCGAGACAACGGCTACCCCCTCCACAATTCCTGGAAGAGGCTGATAACCAGTAGACTGTACGCTCCAGCGCCCGTCACACATCATCAACCACAGCCTAATATAAATACACAAGACACAAATGACTCGCCAGTTGCTGTTTAACCAACAACCCCTGAAGATGTCCCCGATGAAGGAGGACGAAACGTTGGTTATGAAGAAACCTTCGACGCGGTTCCAACCCGGAAACAACCTGTATAAATTCTGTATCATGTTATGTCGCTTTATAAAACCCGGGGATGGGATTTTATAGTAGTTCTGAGCTCACACTACACGTGAATCACTTTAAGTTGTATCAGGAATACATGTGGCTCCTCTCAGTCAACTTTTGTGTGGTCATGTGTGTCTTCATAAGTTACTGCTGGGACAAATTTATCCCAAGTGTGCTATACTGCTTGGACATATGTATCCCAAGCGCTTCTATAAAAAAAAAGTAAAAGCTAAACATTTTAAACTTTGTATACATATATTTTTAAGCCATAGCAACACATTTTTATACACAACACATAATTTACTTCATTGGCCGAAAGTCGTATTGAAAGGGTTATGGGTAGGGGTGGGCGATAGATCGATATATCGATAAATATCGACATAATTTTAATATCGATGTAATTGAAAAACCTAATAAACAATAAACGAAAATCAATTTTTTAAATTTTTTTTAAATAACTTTTGAACTTAGACAGCTATGAAAATTTTCTTTGCAGATATTTGATCAACATATAATTTCTCAACTTTACTTTAATTTAACGGACCTCGTAGCTCTTAAGATAAGCGAGATCCCCATACATTTACTCGAATTTGGGACACCCTGTATAAAGTACTAGATAAAGACGACTAAATTTAAAATTTTAGGCAAGGGCCCCAAAAATTCTAGCTAATCCACTGTTATAGACGCCAAATTAAATTAATTTTTGCACTTTCATCATGATCATAAAATGTCTCCCTAAATATTTTAAGTTTAAAGAAGGTTGCTTTGAGATTCTGCTACCAAACGAAGAATTTTGCTTTATGTATTTTTGCGCTTGCCTAAAATTATAAAGATGAAACGCCCAATTAAGCGGATTAATAAGAGGAAGAGATTTTATGCTACTCCCATTATAGATTCGTAATCATTATCGCATATTTTTAGAGTAATCACATTTAAAAATTTCAAAGACAATAACTGATAATTTATGCACCCAATTATTTAAAAATATTTATGACTTATGTAATTACCAAATAATACAATTCTAATTTTAATACGTACCATTTATGTAATTAGTGAACATTTTAATCCAATGAAATTTTATACAAATTTAATGACAACCATCTGCCACCAAATGTTTCTCTCTTGTTATCGGACCGACTAGATACAATTGTTGTGTATTTCAGTTATTTAACAAATGACAGCTGGTCTGTTTGACTTACAACTACCGTTTATTTAATAATTTGTTCGTTAAATCATGAATTTTTAGTATTCTGATTGCACTGACGTTTTGCACTATAAAATGTTGTGTAAATTATTCACAAATACAAGGTTTATACGGTTAGGGACTAAGTATTATTGATTTATTTTAAACCTTTATATCAAATTTGTCTTAAAAATGTATCAGTCAAAAAATAAATGAATAAATAAATGATTGAATAAATGATTAAAACAAATACATAACAATGTCATTATAAATTGAAAGCGATCGTAATAAGCAAGTCACTTTTCTAAACATAGCTAATTGTTCATTTTAAATGGGTTAATTTTTAAAAACAATAATTGTAAATGCACATTATTTTATTGTAACCTTCTCAGAACTATATCAGTCGTAATAATATGGTGCAATTATTTTTATCTACAAATTGAATTCTACTTTTACAGTTTTTTATTCGGAAAATAGGTTAATGTTGTATTGAGTTAACGGGGGTAATTACACGAGAGCTTTGTTTTTAGCCGGACAAACTTGCGTTGCTACGAAAGTTTGGTTGCTAGGAAAGTCGACGAGACAAAACTGTCTGATAAAACAACGAGTCCGTAGGACGGGTTGTTTTATGGTAGCTATGTTCTGTGGTTTTATGTTTGACAGTTGTCGAGTCAAGAGCACAGAACATACACAAGAGTTGCCTAATAGCAACTAAACTTGAGTTTAGTAAAAGCAAGTTTGTCCAGGATAAAAACAAAGCTCGAGTGTAATTCGGTACACGATAACTGCACGAATAAATTATAACCTTCAAATGATAACTAACAAAACGTCAAAATCTTTTAGTCACAAGTCGGTTGCATGGTAACAAAAGTTACATGCAAAAATGCAAGTGGATATTTAGTTAGGTACCTTTTTATCCGCTGTTATAACGACAAAACGTGACGTCATTATGGAGAATTTAACATAATGAGTGCAGTTATCGCCAAATGAAAGTATTAATTATCGCCAAGGATAGTGTAATAAAACAACAGTTCTGGATATTTTACACGATGTTTGGTAAAAAAAAAACCTGCGCTTTGGATACCAAGGATGTTAACATCGTGGCAAAAGCTTTGCGAAAAGAAAATTACTTACGAGAAATAAACTTTTTTTACCCCAAAAATTGTGACTGGCGATAAGAACTTGGCATTATATTTGTACCCTGCTACAAAACTAGAGTCCATGCAGTGGCTTCATAAGGGTTCTCCACCACAAAAAACTCAACCCTTAGCAGAAAAATTGATGGCTACAGTTTTCTTTGATGTGGAAGAAATATTTACTGAATGTCTGCCCAACGGTTCTACAGTTATAAAAGAGCTTTAGGTACCATCAAATTGTTAAAAATATGAAAATTGCTTTAAAAGGAAAAGGCCAAATTCCTATCGGCGAAAAATTTGCTGCTTTACGACAATTGCAGAGTGCATAAGGCTTATATAGTTCAACAAATTATCCAGGATTTTGGATGAATTGAAAAAACGCTTCCTTCTTATTGGCCTGATTTAGTAGCCACAACTTTTATTTATTTCCAAATCAAAAAAAAAAACTTAGATGGAGGCGATTTGACTCTAATGAAGAAGTAATAGCCGCTGCGGGGATACATTTTTGTAAAAATATTAATGAAAAACCGGTAGAATAAAAGTGTAGTTATCGAAAGGAATTTTGTTGAAAAAAAATTTTTGATTTAGTCCTATTTTTTACTTAATAATTTGGCGACGGAACTACGACTATTTAATTTATAATTTTTATAAATGTTTTTGTGAATATCTCGTGGCCTAAACAAAATAGTCGGAAAGATTATAATAAACCAGTAATTTTCAATGTTAGTAATTGATTTCTAATACTTTATTTCAAAAAAAGTCTCCCATGGTGATCTTAAAATTCGCCTATATTTTGATCTCTTATACATATAATATGCTTGCACTTGCCTAAAATAGCATTATTGTGTGGGTATACCTATGTTAAGAATTACAGCCGCCAACACATAATAATAAAAGTTTAATTTGATATTTTCTCATATTATATACATATTAATAGCATTGTTAGTCTTAATTATTATTATTTGATAATAACGGTAAGTTTAACATATATTTGGTAAAGATTTATGGTTAAAATTTGCATCATTAAATTAATATGTTTACTAAAATATATTGGACATACAATTTATTACTAATTTGATTGTTACAATATTTAGAAATCAGTTGAATTGTATTATCATGGCAGTTGGAAAATAAATCGTCAGCGGGTAATTAATTGCAAACAAATGAATGAAATTTAATTGTTTTGTAGTTATACCTACTTAATTGCTAGATTTTACTTTAGTCATAAATGTATGTGAAAACATTGATATAATAAAATTGAACACAATAAATGGCTCTTGTTTATTGTTTTTTTTTGTGTCGCAGTTTTTTAAAAATAAAAATAAAATTTAATTATTGATTATTTTAAACAGTTTTTAGCAAGACAATCGAAATGTACTTAACAGTTACCTAATGCAATACAAATACTTTAATGTGCACTTAAATATTTTTATAATTTTTTCGACAATTTATCTGAAAATTAATTAATGTTTGGTGTATTTAAAAGTTAACTAACAAAAATTCTTTGTATATATCAAAGTCTTTAGTTACCAACATACTCGTAATTTACTTGTAGTACGAATGATAAACAATTCAAGCTTTCAGAAGTATATCCAGATTTTTTTTAAATACTTTATTTATCGTATTTTTTTTTTCTTGTTCCTTTTTAATTTAAAAAAATATTTCTTTGTTTTCAAATGATTTTCGCTAACATATCTTTGCGCAAAAAGTTCTGCAGAACGTCAAGTAGTTGCCAGATGACATCATTATAATGTAGTAGTACAAATATTTATATGCTTTATCTTCAACAGACTGTTCATAAGTATTTTTACTAAAAATTCAGAGTGGAATTTTTAAACTAAAAACAAAACAGCTAGAATTATTTTAGACAGTTTTCTAAACAATATTACAAATAGGTGTCAAAATGACGTATTCTCCGAGTCAAAGGCATTGCTTAGCAACGGTCGATTTGTACAGGTTTATCTATTAAATATTAATCTAATCATTATAGCAACCGCATTGTTTTATTATCAACATGATCACAGCGGTCTTCCAAAATCAATTAAAAGCCCTAACAATTTGTTTTGACATTGGAATTTAAAAAAAACATGTGATAGCATGTTCTTAAGATTAAAAAAAAAACTCTTCAATACATTATGATGATATTTTAAAAATTGGACGTCTTTGACGAAAATATAGTTGACAAATTTATTTATTATTCAAAATTTTTCAAAAATTAATTATTGATAAATATTTTGTTTAAGCTATAAACTGTAAAATTCAATTATTTTCACTGTATTTTCAAACTTTTTTGGATCTTGGAAACTACGAGAGGTACGGAGACGGTTTAACATGTACAAATGTGCAGTATTTTAAGATGATTAGAAATCTGTTTTCAAATAAGACGAATTGTCTAATAAAAAACAATAATTTTATGTTTTAAAATCTCTTTAGTTTTTTTTTTTAATATATTTTTACGCCAAAGAGTATTTTATATCATAAGATGTGGGTAACAGGACGATCGCATTTGTTTGTTAATATCTTTCGAACGTTTTATAAGCGATTGTCAACAGTTTATTTTTTTATTATTTTTTGTGTTGTTGCAAATTTAAAATTAAAGTGTCGCATGGTTGTATAAAAAGTATATTTTTTATATATTCAAGAAAACAGTTGACTATCGTCTAAAAAACATTTGAAGAAATAACAACAAATGCCTTCGTTTAATTTATAAAATTTCAGGAGGTGGAAATACCCGTAGTCGTAGAATTATCTTAAAAAATGAAATATAATAAATGTATATTAAAAAAAAATTGGATATTTTGTTAGTTACGGAAAGTTTCGAATTATCTCAAATTTGTAAACAAACTTAAAATCAGCTTTAAATTCTACACACTTTTTACCATTTCATTAATATTGTAGATATTATAGTTACCGATATTACAATAGTTAAAAAATATAACGGAAAAATACTTGAACTTAAAAATATAGAATTTTAGTAACTCATAAGATATACAAATTATCGTGGTAATGGCCAAAAATTATGTAGGGTGCTTACGATTATTAAAAAATTGCCGAACGATAACCATACTTATATTTTATGCATCCCCTGCAATTTTAATAAAATAAAAATTGACAAATATATTAATATAAAGTATTATATTAAAACAAAAATTAATGGTCATTAAAACGAACATAGTATTAAATTAAACAAAATTATAAATATATGATCAACACAAAAGTTCATTCTTAACAAACAAAATACAACAAAAAACTTAAAACAAAAATTATGAACGGGTCGTATTTATAAAAAATATGCAGATAAATAAAATAAATATAAAAGAAGATTTATAATAGAATTTAGTTGCTTTCACGATTACAGTATCATCTAAAAATTTGGTGTAATGTTTGATCATTGACTCTGTATGTCTAATGCAGCGTCTAGTCTGTTGGTATATTTAGTTTTTGTACCAGCATTAGAAAAGCCAGATTCGAATAGTTGCAAACAGTAATAGAACCCGAATATCCATTTTTGATAAATTCGGATATTCATGAAATATATTGCACCAGAAAAATGTTATCGAAACTTCTTCGAACTTAGCCTTTAACTGAGCATCCGAATTCATTTCAATAAAATTTTTATATTCCACTTCAAGAAATTTTGTTGGTTTTTCTTTTACTCTGAACGGATTTCGTAATCAATTATTGTCCTTTAAATTTAGAAAATACTCAGTTAGATATTTTAATAAGCTGCAGGGATGATTTTTAATATCATTATCTATTGTACATCGCGTATACTGTATTGTTCATATTCATTGAAATGGGTTCAGTTTCAACAGTTGTAGCAGCAGTACTTGTATTTTCTGGATCTCTTTGTTTTGTTTATAATTTTTACCTGGTTTTTATACGAACCAAACTGTTTTAGATTTTTTCAGTTTAGAAAATACAGTTCTGTGAGGTTGTTGCCTCTCTGGATACAAATTCATGTAATCAGCACATGCTCGTTTTGAATTCCTTGAGCTTTTAATATACCTACACAGAAAACATATATGTTTTTTTTTAGAACCAGAGAAAGCCATATTATCGTAGTATTTACAATGACAGTTAAAAACTGACAATACCTAAATTGGATCTAACATAACATTTGTTTCACAGCCTATGTAATTGATTTATTATCTTTGGTTTTGCTATCAAAAATTACAAAATAGTATTACCAACATTGGATTTTTTGCTTTCTTTAGGCGTTCTTTTGTTTCTAATCAGCTAGTAGATGACACCCGACGTTATTAATTTATGGCTTTTTTCATCAAAATCGTTTTTTAATGTTAAGTCGTCAAATTTCAAAATAAATGTATCAAATGGCACATCATTGAAAAGAGAAAAAAATAAGCAGGTATGCACTTACATGATTGTAGGCAAAAACTGACCATAAATTGGGATTAATTAGTTATAAAATGACTTTTTGTGAGGTCAGTAGGTACATGTGATGCCTTTAAATTTTACATCAGTTTTTAAATATTCGATTACGGGCAAACTTGCAAATTTTTGAGAAAAATTCTGATGAAAGTCTCATCTCAGTACATCTATTTAATTATTACAGATCAAACTAGCAGTTCAATGTATGAGTATCTACCGATTTTAGCAGTCTAATTAAAAAGCTTAAAAAATAAGCAAAGAACACCAATAAACAGGTAAAACCTCGAAACATTTCCGTGGAACCCACTTTGGGAAACGCAGCGTATAGACATAGAGAATGGTAAGAAATAAAGAATAATTTGTAGATATATTCATAAACAATTTTTATGTAAATGTAATTACTGCTGTTGTGATAGATATGCCTGTTTATCTACATAAAGTGGAATTATATTTTGGTGTTTTATGAAATCACACATTATGAAACAGTTCAATGAACGGAAAGTAGTAGCAGAAAGCCTTGCAAGGTTGTTGAAGTTCAGAAAGAATTTTTCATAGCATGTTCATACATTACACACCGTTGGACAATGGATGCTGTTAGCAGGAAGTCTCTATTAAATTTTCTTAGAACGCAGCATTCATCTTAAAAGTATGTTGTAGAGAAATTTCTTCAGTGGCACAAACAACGTATTAATTGATCAATTATGCAAAAAAAGGTTTTCAGAAATATACATTATGTTTTGGATAAAATTGAATTATACACAATTTCACCTAATTAGTCTTTTACACCGATTACAATAAAGTTGGTAACACAATGTAGGAAATGCCAGCATACTTCAAGCGACGCTGATGATAAAAATCTTATTATATCCACTTTGTCTATTATTTTCGAAAATTATTTAGACAAAATTATAATAAGATGCAGCACTAATATCTTCATAAAAAAATTATGGCTACCGTTTAGTACGGTAAAAGGATAACAATAGAGCTTGAGAAAAGTTTAAAAATATTTGTTGTGATCGTTTTAATTCTATTCATACAAATACACCTTAGTCCTTGTTAGGGTTTCGATGAAATAATAGTGGACTGTATATTTGTATAAGATTTAATGCAAAAACTATAATTAATTTATACTTCGCAATTTTACAACATCTATCTTAACTGGCAGTCTTTTATGCCCGGTTTCTCCGACACATCTTAAGATCTAGCTGAATCTTAAGTTCGCCTTAACGTTATAAAGTGTTGCACCAAGCAATTTTAAGAACATATTCGACTTGAGCTGAGCTCACATCTTGAGTCGCTGTTTACTAGAACTTGAGCTGGAGTACATAACCTAAAATTATCTTGTATTTGCTTTGTTTGTAGTTAAATGTTTGTTTAAATTGTGGTTTAAGTTTAAATATGGATATTGACTTTATAAATATGATAGATGATGCAGATGATGACTTGTACGACCCTGTAATTCCTCCAATTCCTCGAAGGCGATTTGTTCGCGCAAATCCATTGATGGATTTCGAAGACGATCGTTTTTTTATGCGTTTTCGCCTCACAAAAGAGACAGTTATTGTGATCTTAGATCAAATTGAGCCTCAATTGGAGTATATAGGGTGTTTCATAATTGAATGCTGATCCTTAAGGGTATTATTCCTTGGTTGATTTTAAGAAAAAAAGTTCATATCAATGTAGGTCCGCAACCGCCGTATTTTTGAGATACAGGGTGTTAAAAGTTGAAAAAAATATCGGTTTTTTCGTAATATTTTTGATGCAACTTTAGATATTTTTTTCAATTTTAGTAGGTACTAACTAGGCATAAAAACACATTTTTTTCAGAAAAAAAATTGTTCTTTTTTTACCATTGGCGTCCGTACTAACATGTCCTTGAATATTTTTAATGACAAAAATGATATGCCACTGTTTTTTTTTTAAAATAAATGTTATTTTTATAAAATTTTGCTTTATCTCTTACTAAAAATGGCCTCTTGACTTTTTTTTGTCCGACGAACGGTTTTCGAGTAAAAAAATAAAAGGCTATTAGGTACACTTGAAGAGTAAAAGAGTACAGTTCACTTTAGTTTTAATTTTTAATAATCAAGTAAATACATTTAAGGACTTGTTAGTACGGACGCCATTGGTAGAAACAGAACAATATTTTTTGCTGAAAAAAATTTGTTTTTATACCTAGTTAGTAGGTACCTACGTACCTATTAAAATTCAAAAAACACCCTGTATCTCAAAAGTACGGCGGTTGCGGACCTACATTGATATGAACTTTTTTTCTTAAAATCATCCAAGGAATAACACCCTTAAGGATCAGCATTCAATTATGAAACACCCTGAATACATAATCTGTAAGTATTTGTTCACACCTACATAAGTATAGCCTTGGTCAAATATATTAGCCAAATAACTATATATTTTATTTATAGAAATAACTCAATGTCCAATAAATCAATTGCTTCTCACATTACGGTTGTATGCTACAGGAGAGCACTTGATATCTATAGGAGACTTCATAGAAGCTGATAAATATTTTTTTCCCTCCATGGTATAATTTATTCTTTTTTTGTCCGCCATTTCAACACAAAATAAAATAATAAACACCGAACTGAAAATAGTGCGCCTGTACGGGGAGGATACTTATCAACTCACCAGAAGCCTAGAGACCCTTCGGATCAAGAAACACAAACTACTAAGCCAACTGGCCTTTCCAAGTCGGTGCCGGGATCAGAAGACAACACCAACATTCCTGAAGATCAGCCACCACATACAAACAAGAGCGGCACACAACATACTACAACGCGCAAGCTCGGCGCTACTCAGAGAAAGGATCCACAGCACTCGTACCCAATTGGACGCCAACGCCAGAAGTCTGTACAACGTACATCTTATCACCAGCTCAAAATTGGATCAAGAAACATGGACTGTCGTCGACCGTCTGTCTACACAAAAAGCCTCATACCAAGCGGACAAGGCGACTACTATACAAAAGAAGAAATTCGAGAAGCTGTATAGCTCACAACATCAACAAACACCTCAACTGGATGCCAGCCGGGTCGTTATAAACCTATCGAGTGCCATAATAGACGACACCAGCAAGGCCGTACTACAAAAAGGATTTAACTTTGCTGTCGCTCCAAAATACATACCGAACGAAGAAATAGTGAGTCAACTAGAGAGCACACTTCGTAACCTTACCACGGACGACGCTGAAGATATAAGAGCAGCAACAGCACTCATCCTCAAGAAAGCCAAACCACCGAAACCAAACATGAGCAAAGAGGAAGAACGGGCCGTCAGGAAACTACGCGATAATCCGGACATCATAATTCTACCTGCCGACAAAGGCAATGCCTCCGTAATTATGGACAGCGCGGAATACAACAGCAAAGTTCTCGACATGCTGCAGGAATCGACGTACCGAGTACTGAAGAAGGACCATACCAAGAACATAGAACGACATATTAGGACAGCAGTGAAAACCTCATCAATTCCAACAGAAGACCACAAGAGTCTAATACCGACAGAATCCAGAACCCCAAAACTGTATTGTCTACCGAAAATACACAAACAAGACGTACCGCTAAGACCAATAGTGAGCGCCATTGGATCAGCTACCCATCCTTTAGCAAGATACCTCGCCAGAACACTGAAGAATTTCATTGGACAATCGGATCATTATATCCGTAACTCAGCACACTTCATCCAGAAACTAGAACAGCTAAATATAAACGACAACGACATCATGATTAGCTTCGATGGGACGTCATTATTTACCAATATACCGGTTGAGGAAGCAGTGGAATTGGCAAGGGAACGACTGGTTGCTAACGACCTCGATGGTAACCTAGCCGACTTAATAAAGCTGTGCGCACAATCTACCTACTTCACTTTCAATGGAGGCATCTATGAACAAACAACGGGAGCAGCCATGGGTTCACCATTATCACCGGCACTCGCCAACTTGTACATGGAAGCCTTCGAAGAACAAGCCCTACTCTCCAGCAAATTGAAACCGAAACACTGGTTCCGATACGTAGACGACACCTTCGTCATCTGGGAACATGGAAAAGAACCACTTCAAGATTTTCTAACACACCTGAACAACCTACACAAGAACATAAAATTTACGATGGAGGAAGAGAAGAATGGCGCGTTACCCTTTCTGGACATACTGGTCAAAAGAGAAGCAAACGGAACACTTAGCCACAGCGTTTACCGTAAACCGACCCATACCAACCGATATCTAAATGCTGCATCACATCACCACCCGGCCCAAAAACAATCGGTGATCAACACATTAATACATAGGGCTAAAGAGATATGCACACCAGAAAACATCAAAGAAGAACTGAACATGGTCACGAGAGCCCTGCAAGAAAACGGTTACCAGCGTAAACAAATACTTCGTACCATACAAAAACATGCCACGCCAAAAGAAGGAAAAGAAAAGAAAGAATACATCGCTACGACTTACTTGCCCTACATCAGCGGAGTAACTAACAAAATATCAAAGCTTCTACAAAAACATAAAATCAAAACCGTTTTCAACGCTCCTTTGAAGCTCTCGAATAAATTAAGAAGAATACACGACACAGGACTACACCACGCGGGAATATATAGCATACCTTGCTCCTGTGGAAAAGTATACATAGGACAAACTGGCAGGAGTATACAAACGCGTCTCAAAGAACACGAAGGACAAACAACAAGAAAACAAGTCGATAAATCAGCGGTAGCAGAACACGCCCAGGGTACAGGACACAACATCCTCTTCAGAGAAACAAAACTACTGGCCCGCGCAAACCATTTCTGGCCAAGATTATATCGAGAATCATTGGAAATCATCAAGAACCCAAACAACTACAACAGAGACACAGGCATACAACTCCCAAACATCTGGAAATCAGTCATCACAAAATCACTGAGGCAGAACAAATCCATCAAGCGGAACGCCACGCCTCCACAAGCTGGATATATAAACCCAGCAACATCCCTCACAAATTAGTCGTTTTGAAAAAGACCAAGACACAATGGTCGAAACGTCAACTACTTCTAAATATAGAAGACGCGGTTCCAAACCCGGAAACCAAGATTGTATTACCGAACTGTAACTTTATGTGCGACTAACAGCTGATAGCAACAACAGGATGTCACTTACAGGGAGCCGTTTTAACAGCTGTGATGCGAATGGCCAATGAAAATTTGCTATTCAAATCTGCCGCTAAAATGTGCCGACTTCTTGCAACGTTGCCAAACCGAGTTCTAACTTAGCTGAGATGTCTTACAAATTCCGGAATATGTTTTCTGTGCAACGCATCGTTATCTTGAGACAGTCTTAAATATAAGGCGGTCTTATATAAGTTCGATCTTGAGATATGACGGAGAAACCGGGCATTAAGCACTTACTATGAAGCACTGGTGTTTGCCAGCACAGCCAACACTGGTGGTGGGGATGCATCCCCATAATCTTTAAAATGTCATAATGAATCCGTAACAGTCCTCATTAAACTGTGATGTACCTATTTAAATTGTTAAAATATACTCCTATAATAAAAACAAGATTCGAAAAACTTTTTTTTAATTTAACCGCCGCTGAATCTTCGAGGTGTTCCAAAAAGCATCTACCATTAGTAACTTCAAAACCGCAATAGATAGGATATAGGATATAGGTACGTTCGGCTAAATAGGGAAAAAGTTACGTATTGTATTTATTGAGAAACTTATTGGTGTTTTACATTTTTTAAATTCTGTGGTACCTACATTAAATTTGCTTCAAGTAAAAAACAAAATTAGCCAATATTTTAAATCTTAGATATCTTATAGATTAAAACGTAGTTAATCAAGAAGTTGTTGATATTTTTATTAAGAATAAATTGCTAAGGTGCTGAGATAAATGGCAAAGTTGCATTTTTAAATTGAATGCATAGTTTCTTTTACATTTAAAAAGGCTTATTTGTTTCTCTCCCCAATGATACATGAGTTACTGTATTTATATTGATATTTCTTCTCTTAGCGGAGAAATATAATAAAAATACCCTTTAAAACTAAAAAGCTACGAAAAAATTTAAAATTGGTAGAATTAAAAATGTAAAAAAAAAATTAAAAAAAGCAATGGAATTACAAAACAATGCAATACGAAGAGATAAGAGAAATTCTTTATCAGTAAATAGCACATCGAATTTAGCATGTTTGTTAATCACGGGTAATCTAAAATAAAAAACGTTATTTTGTCATCGATTTTTTTTAATCAAATTCAAAATGTAAGTAAAATATTATAACAAAGATTATTACTGAGTAGAAATGTTATGTTTCAATAATGACATATTTTAAACTGTAATAAGTTGTTCCAATTTTAAGTAAGTTAAATTGTGTAATTTACATAAAATCTTTTAAAAGTTCTTTAAAATATTTGATTAAACCCGCTTATTTGTATCATCGTATGGTCGAAAAGTTTAAGCAAGCAAATAAAGTAAGGTGTATTAAGTATTAATAAAGGGCGCACTCGAACTGCAAAAATTTGAATTCCTTGTACCTAAGTACCACTCGAACTGCAAAAAGTAATAAAGCGTGAGAGCTAGAGCGATACACGAACTGCAAAAATTCTTTAATCGAACCTTTCCTTGAATTTCGTCAGAATAGTTGAAGTATACCTAAATATTCACCACTTTTCGATACAATAAATGAAATTAAGAAAAGGAAATAAATAAATAAAATGTTTTATTTTTCAAAAATCTATACACCGCAATTACTTAATATAAAATTTCTACAATCGGGAAATAGAGGGTGGCACAGGGAAACGGAAAATTTTGAAGTAACTCTCACAAAAGTAAGGAAATGAATTTAAAAGTTTTATTGTTGAAAACAAAAAGTAAATTACATGCCATTAAGTGTCCTAACAAAAAAAAAAACAATTTCTAAAAACAATGTCCATAAGATGATGGCCATTCAAATGTATGCATTCCTGGACTGGAAGCGAACGCTGAAATTTTGCATGGCACTTTGAAACACTTCCATGGGAATTGCAGTGATTTCTTCTCGAATCTTCGTTTTCAACTCAAGGATTGTCGTTGGGCGTGTAGTATAGACTTTGTTTTTGAGGTGGCCCCACAAGAAAAAGCCGCACACAGACAAATCTCCTTCCAGGAATGCATACGTTTGAATGGCCATCATCTTATGGACATTATTTTTTTTTTGTTAGAACACTTAATGGCATGTAATTTACTTTTTGTTTTCAACAATAAAACTTTTAAATTCATTTCCTTACTTTTGTGAGAGTTACTTCAAAATTTCCCGTTTCCCTGTGCCACCCTAAAAAATAAATAATAAAAAATTGGTTTTCAAAAACGTTTTTGGTTGAATAGTTCTTGAAATGTATGAAATAAATCATAAAAAACAAACAAAAACTTTTTATAATTTAGTTTTGAATAACTTTATAACTAAGAAGGCCCTGGTAATTTTTATTCAAATTTTTATTCTGTGCCAAATTACGCATATTTATCAGACTTCATATTTCTTAAGATGGGCGAGATTCCTTTTTTATCTGAAAAATGTATCTCTTCCTGGCTACTAAGATATTTTTTAATCCTTCGCATTAGAAGTAACTTTGGTTAATTTTATTGCAGTGGCATATTTTACCAACATTTTTTGTACCGTGAGAATCAAGCAAAAATTTAGGATGCATAATAAAACAGAAACATTTTCTACTTGATATCGTTAATCATAATATTATGTTAGAAATAAACTATTGTCTTTTTAGAATTTGCAAATGACAAAACACTCTTTGTTTTTTTTTATGTGATAGTATAGAGACAACATCTAACGAGAAACCCAAATACGGAGAAACTGCATTGCAGCAGTCAATGCATTGCTATTTTATTTAAATAAGTTTACCATTAGTTCTAAGACTGTAAATACAACACACAATTATTTGTTGTTTTGCATTTAATAAAAGACAACGGAAAAATAATATTTTTTTTTTCAGATTACAGCTACAACAAATAATTATCAATAAAATCAGTTTTAAATAAATGGGTAACATTTTATAAAAATCTAGTAACCGGTGCGATATAATATAAAGAATATATAGCGTTTTGTTTGGAATGTAAGTTTAACAATATTAGCAAGGAATTTTTGATGTTGAATCGGTTATGAATTGTTTTTTGTAATACTTTGTTAAATATTTCGCAGTTGTTGTCAAGATTTATATGAGAAGTGTATAAAGTTTTTGGCGTTAAAAGGTGTACATTATTTATTCGTGAGTTCAAAATTAAAAGTACTAAATTGCCGTTCCAAACGTTAGCAAAATATTTCAATTATTCAAAGCAAGTGTTTCTAAGCTTCTAAAATACCATCATATACAGTCAAAAACTACATATAAGATGGGATCACACTAATCATTAAAAGTTTACATCGTTGTTTTTTATTATTTGTGTGGCATCCTAGGAGTATGAAGCCTTATTATTAAATCTAAATGCATGTGTTAAACAAGGTAAATCGATACATTTGTCAATTTATAGTTTCATTGTAAGTATAGTAATAAATTAAAAATTATTGTGCATCCAGCTTTATTTTAATATGCACTGAAAAATAATGGTAAAAAAGGAAATTTTATTGCCTTTGTTATTTTAAGAGGAAACCCCTATAAACCTTATATTTTTGTAAATCGCGGGAAAGTCTCTATCAAATGATGTTCAAATGCTTTTTTTACAATGAAATATGTCAGACTGGCAATAGTCAACTGTTTTTTGAAATAACGTATTTTTTTATTGATTCTGATAGAAAACTAAATTCTAAATCCGATAGAGCATTTAAACAATCTGACTTGACAAAACAACACGATCGCTGTAGTAATTGACAGTTTATAACTTGTCTAATTATGTTTTATTATTTTCCGACGAAAACGCATTATTTTGTAAGTATTAAATAAAAAATTGGTCCTTTGTCGAATTGCTTCTGTGAGCGTGATTTAGGGCGAACCATTTTTATTTGTTTAAAAAATTGACAAATAAAATCTTTAAAATTAAATACCTACCTTAATAAGTTTTATATTTTTATTTAGTTTGTTTCTACGTTTATTATCGTTATAGTTATATCTTATATATTATTTTAATAGTTTATACATAAAATTTGAAATTATTTTTAAACCTATACTTGTTTAAATATTGTTCGTCAGACTGCTTTAATTGATATGTATTTAATAAAAAAAGTTTCTCGCAGAAGACACAAATTATATACTAGGGGTATATGATATAAAATTGCAAGGGATTTTAAACAATATGTTTGATAATATAGATTCCTCCGTTAAAGAAAATATAAATATAACAATACAACTTTTGTACTTGAGCATCTCAAAAATAATTGAATGGATATTTAATTCAATAAAATATTGAAAAGCCTGCCACAATTGTGTCTTTAAATTTAAACAAACAGTCACAAAGCTGGTGTGATTTTTTCAGCAATAGGTATGTACCTACATTTTAATTTTATTTTTGTCAAACACCATTAACAATATTTCTAGCGACCCCTAACTTACAAATTAAAAATAATAAAAAAATAATTTTGTAATGGGTTACAATCAACTAGGATTGCTATTTAAAAACAAAAAACGTAAGATAGGTTTGTACAGGGTGGTCCAAATTTGACGGGATACATGGGTATCTCGCTTAATATTTAAAATATAGAGAATCGGTAAAATTACAAAAAAATGTGCAGTTGTTTGAGGCAAACGCAGAACCGTTTTTAAAAATATTTTATCATCTCGGGTGTTCCAGTTATTGGAAAACAAGTGTATTTTTTGTCATATTTATAATGTCATATCTCCGTTATTGTTGTAAGTATCGAATAAATTTATGAAGATTATTTTTAGACATTTTTATTTTAAATTCGATTAAAACGACAAAAAAAAAATTAATTTACGCTCGCCGTTAAAAAGTCACACAAGTTACCACACGACTTTTAAAAGGTTTTACACTTTTTTCCAATATTTTCGAAAACGGTTCTGTTTGTTTTAAAAATTGCACATTTTTGGCAAGTTTACCGTTTCTTTATCTTGAATATTAAGCGAGATACCCATGTAATCCCATCGAATTTGGACCACCCTGTACTTCAGAACTACTGGACTTAAAACATTCATAATTTTATTATAAAGTACATAATTGTATCTAAATATGATTTTTTATTAATTCCGTTCTATCTGTCATTGTTAATAACATAATGTATGTATAAAATGTAGCATTGAGTGTTTTACAGTAATCTTTGACAGGTGGCAACTCTAGTTCATTGTACAAATAGTGTTAGGTAGATATTTAATGTAATTCTGCCTAACTTCGTTAATTTTACCGACTCTTTGCGTCTTACTACAACACAGTTATCTTGGAAGTGGTTACATTTTTGTTAACTTGTAAAAGGCGCCTTGGTGTAAATATAGAGCAATCTTTAGATCTTTAAGAGTTAAGGATTAAGACATTTTTTGAGAAGTAATAAATAAAATAATTAGGAATGTAGTTCCATGTATTTGGAACTGCATTCCTAATGGGAAAAAGTAAATGCAGTAAATAACCTGACCGATATAATTGAGAAACAACAACTGATTTGGTACGGTCATCTAAACAGAATGCTTGCACATAGAATCCCACATCGAACACTGACATGGATTCCATGTATTATTATTATTTAGTCATGAGTCCTTCTACTGTTAGGTGTAGGACTGGATTCCATGTATAAGAAGAAAAAGGGGAATACCGAGAAAGAGACGGATGGATGGGGTAAAAATGGTAATGGACAAAAGCAACTTAACGGATAATGACTGTAAGGATAGTAAGGAATGGCGTTCAGGATGCGGTAGACGACAGCAAGCTGTATGGAAAACCGCTGTTTACATATAGGAATGCAGTTAAAATTTGAGAATCCATATTCGACGTGTTTCACTTTTTTCCCTCTTTCTTAATTAATTACGAGCTAGCTTCAGAAATATTAATCAAAGCTGCGACATTTTTTGAGAAGATAAAATAAACATGAAATGTAAACATTTTAGAATCACGTCAATTGTTTCGATTTGAGTTATTTATTTATTAAGATAAATGAGATTCTTTAAAAATCATTTATATCTTTTCGAAGTTCAAGTGTTCCGCTATTAATGAAGAGACGAAATTCTTGAAACTGACTTTGCAGTTAGATAAGAATTACTTCGAAAACAAGTTTATTTATATTTGGAATCACTTGTTTGTTCGAAAGGATTATTTGATTTATTTATTTTGCCATCACACCATTTGCGCGATATAACATTAAATTTAATAATTACGTGCAAATTGCAGTGCGGTTTTACAACAGTGTAATAAAAAATGTTATTGGAGTTCATTTGAAGTTAAAAAGATGCGGTTTTGTCATTAATAATGTATTAGCTAGTAATAAGAAAGAAGATTGTTGCTGAGCGTTAGTAAGAAACCCATAAAAAGAACTTGATGTAGTAATGGCATAAGTATAATCCAAATATGATGATTTAATGGTTATGGTTAACAGCAAAAACAATTCAATATAGTTATGAGAACAAAAAAAAAACTAACTGAGACACAATAGACGTGTGGTCTGCAAGTCCTCGAGTAAGTGGGCAGCCACAGTCAGCAAGGCAAGTTACCAAGGTAAGACCAGGTGAGTTAAGAAAACCCACTCAGTCCGTCGCAGACGTTGAAGGAACTCGCCGCTACTGCAACTGCCATTGAAACATGTCACTCGGATTATGACGGTGTGAAAGTTACTATCATTACGCTATCGCTTACTATACTAGACCTTTTTCCAAAATTCATTTTATTTAAATTTAGCGGCGTTGTAATAAAGGTGATACCATTTGTATAAAATTATCGTCGTGCACGTACCGTGAAATTAATAAAAAGTGTGTAATTGAACTTCTTTGCTGATTAATTAATTTACGAAAAAAAGGTGAACATGAAGTTAAATATTGTGATCATTTGTGTTTTGGGATACGTATCGCTTGCTTCAGCTAAAGGTAAGACAATCGTATAAAAAAATATATAAGTAAATGAGTAATTGAATCTATTTGTAACACATGAACTATTATAACACACTTAGCGAATAGCTTTTCTTAAGTAGTTACATCTTCTAAACTCTAAAGGCTCAGTAAAAGTTAGAAATGAAACAATAAAATTAGCTTCTGTGCTTGATTTACCATTTGCTATATTTTGTTGCAATTTGGCTGTCACTGATATAAACGATACTTTTTACTAAAAAGAGCATTTATTTTAACATGGAGATTCTATTTTAATATACTTATTAAAATTATAATGACAGCAGTCCCAAGGTCTGGAATTAATATTTCCAAAAGTTTTCGGAACATTAGTAAAAAAAAAAAATATTAACATCTTTTAGATTGGTATACGTGCAACTTAAAAACAAAAGAAAATTCGTGTAAAGATGATGACCACGCTATATAATGTTCGTATGTTTAACGCGTATATTATTTCGTGCACTTGGTCGTAATTAATAAGTTACCATGAAGAGGGCTTTGGAAACAATAAGCATGAACTTTTAGTGGTTGTATATTCAAATCGGAATGCATTATAGATTATAACCTGCCTTTATACATTTTTAAAATTTTACCAATCTGTGGATCTAAGGAAAATATATTTTGCCAAACCTTGTCTACACAAGAGGTTCTAACACTAACTCCTTACATTATACAGTTTGATCCAGTAAAAGGAATAGGATGCAGACGAACAATAATAATTGAAAGGTTGTCATGTGGACGAATAAACCATATTTCAAGTGCTCAAACATTATGTGATCACTATACCTAGTAACTTTTTTGAAATAGCTGTTTTTAAATCTTTTTTTGTTGAATGATAAAGAAAATGGTGAACTAGAAAGAACAGTATAATAATATAATTAAAAATGTCAATTTGTCATACTTTTAAATTTATTGAACCATTAAAATAACATAAAATTAAATTAACACTAAAAATCTTACAGGTTTGATAAAATAATTCGTAAATTTTCAGTTTTAGTGATTGAAATTGATCACAAAAAGTCGTCTTGGTAAAGTAATTGTGCCAATTATTTAACTATTCTGTGTAAAATTACATTTAGTTTTTGTAGTAACTGGATAACGAAGGATAACGTGTTGTTTTCTTACACGATTTAGTTTTATTTAGATTCATTGAACGATGCCGGCCTATCTCTTCGTCAGTCTCAATGTGATTGTTGTTGAATCTAAACTATGCAAGTGAACTGAATGACGTCTGACTTGCGGTGTTCTCGCATGATGTGCAGATGTGTTGATTAGTTTTTGGTTGAAATCGGTTAGTCTAAAGATCACCATACCACATACTTTTTATACATTCATTATGGTCTAATATGGGCTTAAATAAAGTTAAATTCACCTTTGAACGTTCATTACGTTATATAAAACTAAAAGATAAATTGTAGATGAAGTTTATTCAATCTTCAACAAACTTCAGTCGTGCGAACAATGTTTTAAATTTTGTTTGTATCACTGTTCTAGTTATGTAAAATATGTTCTGAAAATAAAGCTACATTGCAAGAAAATATGGGAACAACTAAATTCTTATTACGGTTTAAATGGGAAGTAGATCAGCCCAAAAATTTGACTATTGTGTTGCTGTATAAATTAATAAAAATGTGCATAAATAATAAAATTTAAAAGCGATAATAACATAACAATCAACATTTACTTATAAATGGATAATTTGGTATTTATAATAAGAATAGTATAGATAAATTTACTCATAGCGCCTTATGTTTGTTTATTTAATATGACTTATATTCTTAGTGCATAAAGTGGAAGTGAAAAACAAACGTCAGCAAGAAATATGGATGTATTACAATATTGAAGAAAAAAAATTACATAATCTTATTTTAATCAATTTTAATATTATTGGATATATTGCAGTAAAAGCTTAAAGTTTAGTAAATGTATTCATTTACTAGTCAGTGTACAAGTATAACCTCAATATTAAAATATCTACTATTCCTAGTAAATGAACATGATGCCATACATTGCCACAACAGATTAGTAAAAGTATCGACTAAATATAAGTATGTATACTATTTCTAGTAAATGTATTAATTTGCTAGACTAGACAATATGTTACAACAGATTAGTCAAAGCATAATATCGCGAGTCTCAAATGTTTATAATATAATAGGGGCAAAGTGTATAGTTCGGCATACAACAGAATGTTTAGGCATTCCGCACAAATGTTCACGTACATAAAAAAGCTTTATTAACCAACCTGACCCCCATTCATTTCGTCACTACTAGTAGAGGGTCGGGTTAAAAGTTGGTTAGAGTTTTAATGCATTGCAATAAATAAAGTATACTCATAAGAATCCACGAAGCATTACACAGAATACCTGGACATTCTGTAGAATGCCAAATTATACACTTTGCCGCTAACATGTATACATAGTGTGCACACATCTACAAGTATTCATTTAGAATCTACGTTCTGTTTTGTGCATTCTTTTACTTAATCAGATGTGAAAATGAATGCAGTTACTAGTCGAAGTTAACATTTGATTGACTGTGATAACATTTACTTTAATAGTTATTTATGTATCAAGGCCAAAAAGTACGTTTTGGCCGAGGTGCATATTACATTTTTTGTGCGATCGAATTAAAAACAATATAAATTTTTAGTAATTTTCAAAATTATGTATGTACTGCATTACCGGCCCTCTCCTTAGCAACGGCCGTAAAAGTTACTTTTTCGGCCATTGCTAAGGGTAACGGCCTGAAAAGTAGAATAACTTTTACGGCCGTTGCTAAGGATAGGGCCGGTAATGCAGTACTTTATGGTTGCTAACGCGCCCGTCAAACAGCTGTTTCTAGTACGATCGCACAAAAAATTAATTATATTTATACACTGACTAGTAAGTGTATACTGTATAGTGTATATGTATATGTTACGGTTCATGTGATAAATTCGGTTTGTTTTGATACTAAACGGTGAATGTGTATGTAATATGAGTGCTAGGGTCAAAATTACAGTTTATTTAAAAAAAAAAAAAAACTTTTTAACCTGACCCTCTATTACCGAGCAAACGAATGATGATCAGGTTTATTTTTTTTTTTAAAGAAAACACTCATTAATCACATTGACCGGTTATTATTAAAACTAACCGGATTTATCACTTGAACCGTAACATATAAAATATACATATACGCTTCTACTGCAACAGATATATTGCATAGATGGCTTTACTCAATTATATTTTTACAGAGCTTAAAATAAATCTAATATTAGCGTTTTATTGTAGCATTAGTGCAAAAAAATACCTATCTCAGTGTTTTCACCTAATTGTTAATATCTTCATTAATTATATTATGTTCAACTTTTTTTAAGCAAAGTTTTTTGAGGTACTTAACCTAATAGTAAACTAATCTTAAGATAATTGCAAATAAACAAATGACTAAGAATTTTACCAAATTAAACTAATTAACTTTAATTACGCAATTCAAAAGTGAAAGCAAATACCAAAACACTTTATTTAAGCAAAGACATAAAAGATAATAATCGCTATTAGTTTTATAACTAAGTATAACTACAAATACACAAACTTTCTTTCCATTTAACTAAAGTATTTTTACAGATCCGGTTACTTTTATCGATGTAAAGAATGTATTTTGTAAATACGTGTACCATTTACTGCATCTTATAAAATAAAAACCTGTGATTTAGGTTTATGTTAGCTTAATTCAACACACGTGATGCAATTTCGTTTCAATTACATCTATCTACGCCTTGTAAAAATTTACCAATCTAGATTTAAATTTTATTTTATAACCCTTCATCTCTCAACGTTCAGTGTAACATGCTTGTGTTTGAAAATTATTATTCATTAACCGGCGATTTATTTTATTACAAATGGTTGTGCAATGTAGAAGACGGCGTGGTAATTTTACAACACTTGAGGAAAACATGATACCAATTTAAGATAAGGTAGACAAGATAACACTAGAATAACGAATGAAGATGAGAAATAAATTATCCCATAGTCTCATAAATTTGCATGCATGGTGCATTCCTGTGTCGTCTTGTGTAAAGAGTTTCTGGGGCAAGTGTTCAATAGGTACACATTATTAGATAATATAGTACACATAGTACTTAATATATTGTGAAAATAGTTATATTATAAGGCGTTAATCAATTTTTTGAAATAGTTGCTAAAACAAAAGTATTTCACGTCAGTTTTGTGACTATTTACAGTAATTAATTTTGTATACTTTTTGTTGGAGTTGTAAAATTGAAAATAAACACGATCTTATTATCTAATCAAACAAAAAACGAAGGAAGAGCATACATATAAGTAATACGCTTACAAGTAATATTCAAGACGGTAAATGTTGCTGTTGCAAACTGGTTTGATGCGATCGTGATATCAGTGCTAAAATGTGCATTTAAAACTTAATATTTCGTTTTGTATTACAGGCACAACTTTTATTTATTTAAAAAATTCTGATACCATTTTGAACATATTAGATTAAAATTTAAAAAAAAAATGACACAAGGGGTCGTAGTTCGTTGGTAACAATATATTTTTATGTTATTGTTGAAGCCGTTATTAATTTACTATAACGCCATTAAAATTTTCTGTTAAAAACCCTATTTTGCTACGTAGTAGTTTGATTTAAAACACAATCACAGAAACTAAATACAAGAAATCAATTTTAAGATAGTCTTAAATGTTTTAAAAGTATTTATAGTTACAATAATTAGCTTAAGGTTAAAACAACTTTTAATAAAAAAAATTTAATTTAGAAAGTTAGCTTAAGTAGTGTCAATTCTAGCCAATATGAACATAAACAAACCATGGCAACAACCAAAGCGAATCGTTCTATATTCAAATATTTGATGGTTAATGCTTACTTATTTCATTTTTTACTCAAAAACGGTAGGTTTTACGAGAAAAACTGAGGAATAAAAAGTTTCTAAATAAAACATCCTTTCCAAAAAAAAAAAAAAAAAATGCAAAATTTCAACCCACCAAAAAGTTCTGATTAAAAAACTAACAGGGGTTGCATTTTTCAGCCCCCTGTGAAGGTGGGACATGATTAAAAATGAGAAACATTTTAATAAGTACCTATAAAACATCTACCAAATATCATTCTCCTACATTTATACAAATTTGAGAAATAAAATAGAAACCTAATTTTACCGCTCGCCTTTAAGGAAAAAAATTATATAAAAGACCCCCCTTAATTTTTGATAAGGAATCACCTCCCGATTTTTTTTTGCAGTACTTAAGAAACACCCTATAGAAAGAATTACATGATTTTATGTTGCCGTGTTTTTAATATAAATGCATTAAAAAGCTACACTATATTTCAAGAATATATGGAAAGTTGACAAATAGATAAACAATTATTTTACTTTGACGTAGTTCTAATTTTTAATTAAGTCATCTCGATTTTCTTTTTTAAGACCTACACTTTTCTTAAAAGTCATAAAGTGTGCATTATAACAACTCATATATTATTAAAATTAGTTTTTTATTAAGACTTCAGACTGTTATGGTTTCTATTAAAAAAAAAGTGTGATCTGTATCTCGATAATATTTTGAATCAAAAATTAGTAATGTTTTATTCTGAATCACAATCTACACACGATTATCTGTAGATAAGCCATTTAGAACTTTTGTACCCGTCATAGTCAAGAAAACATTTTTGTTTAAATATTTGATCATTTTTCAGTTTTTTTTTGCATTTTTTAGGAAGTTGGCAGTTTTGGTCATTTTTTTTAACGCAGTTCAATTGTTCTTTTTATTCTGCTCAAGTCTGCTGATTGAATCGACTTTTAAACTCTTATAATTACAAAATTACCCATGTAACTGTATTTCATTGTATCTTAAGGATCGCATTTTCAATTACTGCAATAAACAAGTAGTTACATAAAAATGTTGCAAAAACCTAAAAGTACGTTCCTTCTAATAGTCCTAATTTTTGTAATTAAGTTAATAATGAAAGCGGTACTGGTTGGCCTTGCACTGCGTTGTAAAAACTTGCTGGTAAGTTTATTTTAATGTTAGACGTACATAGTGTTTCAACAAAAATGCCAATGATTCATGGAACGGCATTCTATTTATAGCTAAATGTGTACTTTTATGGCATCTTGCTGAAAGTCCGTGAAATTGTACAATTGTTACGTCACACGGGATTGTTAAGCTTATTAATCTTTTAAAAATGTTTACCCATTAATCTCGTACATGAGCGACTTTAACAAAATTAAAATAAAATACTGTACCAAAATAATGTTTTAAGAAATTTGTTGTTAGGAACAATAGAGAATAGAACACTTCAGCATATTATTTAATGCAAAACTTGAACCCTATTTGTGTACTCAAATCAGTGGCGTATACCAGGGACTTTTTGGGAGTTACAATTCTTGAAAAATAGTGACCACTCCAATTGTTAGTCGTAGTTTTAGTAAATAAAGGTGTTATTGTACCTAATTTACATAAATCTTACACCTAGTTGCTATTTTTAACCTCCCTAGGTAGCGCTTTGTAAACGTCATTGATCGGTTTAATATTTTCAAAGCAATTCATTACGATACCTCTAAAAACGGTTTTAAAGTTATCAGTTTTTGTTTTAAATTTTAGCAAAATAATAATTAAAGAGAAGAGTTCAAATGTTGAGATGTTAAAAAAATGTTGCTTAAAAAACTTATGCTTTTACCTTTAAAATGTTTCAATAATTTACACAAATATAGTATATCTATACCGGGTGTAAATGAAGTGTGGTACACCCCTTTTTTTCCTTTAGTTTTGATTTTAGATAAATGAAATTTTAGACATATGATTTGTGTAAAAAAAAACCGGGCTTTTTAAGCACATGCACCCATTTGTTTCACTTTCGATTTCGCCGAAAATGGCCCCAACTTTGTTATTTTAAATGGAACACCCTGTATATTTTTACATTTTTGGAAAGAGGAAGCTATTTTAGATACAACTGCACTATTTTAATTAATTTTTATAACCTCAAAAAAGTTTTGAAACAAAATGTAGTTTTTTATTAAGGGTGCCGTGACCAGCATAAATTGATTTTTATTATGTTAACAATTGTCTAAAAAACGTATTTGTAAATTTTAAATGACATTTAGGTTACTTTAATCGGCTTTGAAGGTTGCGGGATCGGTTTTTTTGACAAAAAAACAATTTTTTTAAATGGAACTATGGTGGTACAAGCGGCTATTTTAATGGAGCTTCTTTTAACGAATCCATCGATACCAATAAGTTGTATTTTCATTAAGGGCCTGCTTCAAAAACTAAATTATTGTGAAGATTTATTAAGAGATCCTGTTAATCGCAGTATACTGTGCATAACTGCAACAAAACAAATTATCGTTGTTTTTTGTTTAACTACTATAGTCATTTAATTAAAAAGTCTAAAAATGTTGGTAATCATTTTTACATAGGTAATTAGATGACTGCGATTAAAAGGATCTCTTAATAAATCTTCACAATAATTTGAAGTTTTTGAAGCAGACTCTTAATAAAAATACAAGTTATCGGTATCGATGGATTTGCTAGAAGATGCTCCATTTAAATAACCGCTTTTACCACCATAGTTCCATTTAAAAAAAATAACTTTTTGTCAAAACCGATTCCGCAACCTTCAAAGCCGATAAAAGTAAGTTTTTTTGGACAATTGTTAACATAATAAAATTCAATTTGTGCAGGTCACGGCACCCTTAATAAAAAACTACATTTTGTGTCAAAAATTTTTTGAGGTTATAAAAATTAACCAAAATAGTGCACTTGTATCCAAAATCGCTTTCTCTTTCCAAAAATGTAAAAATATACAGGGTGTTCCATTTAAAATAACAAAGTTGGGGTCATTTGCGGCGAATCCGGAAGTGAAGCAAATGTGTGCATGTGCTCAAAAAACCCGGTTTTGGTAATTTATGCTTGTAAGGGACCGGCGTGGCTGTCATATGAACGCTGTGTTCACTTGTAAGCGTTTGTGCGTAAAAGTATTTATGAAGGTTGTAACCCATTTACACATTTATGGCCTACATTTCATTTATATGCATTTGAAAAACAGAAAACCTTAACCAACCTTTAACCTGGACCCTTTATTATTGACCAAGCGAACGAGGATGAGGTTAAAGGTCGGTGAAAGTTTTTTTTAATGGATTGCAAAAACCTTTGTGATGAGTTTTACGCCCAAACGCTTACATGTGAACCTAGCGTTTAAACACGCGAACATAGCGTTAATACCTGACAGCCACGCCGGTCCCTTACAAGCATAAATTACCCCACATTTCATTTACACCCGGTATATAAACACCTAAAGTGCCTAAAATGTCTTATAACGGTTGTCGTAGTAAGAATGAAGGAATGAATGATGATATTAACAAAATCAGATAAATGTGATAGGTATGTTATATTTACTTTTTTTTATGTAGTTTACGATATATAAAACTTGGAAGGTGGTTAATATTTACAAATAAAATTGTTTACAAATTGTCACTTTAAATGCATTTTCGAAACATGTGAAATGAATTTTATAAATATGTATGTATACAGGGTGATTTAGTTTGACTGTTGCATCCCTATAACTTTGTTATTTTAAGAGGAAACCCACATTATCCTTATATTTTTGTATAAATCGTGTAAAGTTCTCTATCGAGTGATGTTCAAAAGTTTTTTCTACGATAAAATATATCAGACTGGCGATAGTCAACTTTTTTTTTGAAATAACATGGTATTTTTTTACTGATTCAAAAATAATAAAACACAATTAGAAAAGTTATGAACTGTCAATTACTACTATAGCGATCGTGTTTTGTTTAGTTAAATACAACGATTTTGTGAAAATTAATAAATAATTTTTAAACTAATTTTTCTTAAAAATTTTCTGTGTATGCTTAGTTTTTTAATGCCATATTGGATTAAGAATTTAATTCTTTATCAGAATCAATAACAAAAGTATACCTACCATGTAATTTCAAACAAAAAAGTTGACTATCGCCAGTCTGACATATTTCATCGTAGAAAAAACATTTGGACGTCATTCGATAGAGAATTTTCCACTAATGGGGGTTTCCTCTTAAAATAACAAAGTTATAGGGGTGCGACAGTCAAACTGAATCACCCTGTATATTGTACACTAAAATTACAGATGGTATGTAAAACTGCGATTATTTATGCATATGGCAATAAAAGATGATCTAATAACTTCACATGAATGCGTTAAACTAGTTCATAACCGTGTTCTATGAAAGTAAAATGAGAACGAATATTAAATGAACTGTAGGTATGTATAAATTCTGCTTATGCTTTCGACACGCAGCAAATGCTTTATTGGTCTTGTTCTAGCGACCGTGAAAATGTGGCGAGTGCTTAAAAATTTACCTATAATCAATAATTTGCTATCTTATCGCAAAATCCCGTGACATTCGAAGTTGGAGACATGTTTTCAAACGAGATATCCGCGATGTACGATAAATGTATATGTATACCATAACGGTATAGTATGCCTCAACATTTTCACCGTTTTCACTCGTATAAATTAACATTTGCAATTCTTATATCATTGCGTTTGTTAAAAATTTTAATGCCAACTGCTATATTTTGCAAATGTAAGTTGCAGAATTAAAGGCTTTAATTTTTAATGTGTATTAGATAAAACTTTTTAGGTGGTTTTAATATTAACCTTAAAAATTTATTGTAAAGAGGACGATAAAATCCGTTTTGTTTTTGTTTACTTTAAATAAAATAATTCAAAAAGCCATTTTCACTCTTATTGATAATACAATGGTACATATATTTTACGTATGGACGAGAGATTTCAATGCTGAGTAACACTACATACTTTTTTTGTTTTGCAAGAACATGTTATGATAAACTTAAAAATTCGGATAAATATGTGCACAAACCGGTAAATGTGCATATACCAACTGAAGTGATAGTAAATATTACTAATTTATATTAAACTGGGATGATTTGCTTTACTTTAATTGTAATTGTGTGCCGACAGTGTTGATCTCGGCAATAGGTATTTTTTACTTCCTACACAATGAAGTGGAAAAAATTAACCAATAAATTATAAAAAAAAAAACTGTTAACAGTAATGCAATGTCGAACTTAAAATATTTTTTTAAATAAAGGGGAATTTTAAAGTACTTTTTTGTTTTAATTCTGATAATGCGCTTGTAGTGTTACAGCAGTGCACTACGTAAAGTAATACAAGTTTATACAATAATTTATCTATTTAACGTAATAAATAACAACAATAAATGAGTTTTGCAAAGTTTTAGCAATTATCGAAGTTAAGATTGCGTTGCGGCGGTATTAAAAATTATTTTATTGGTAAGCGGCGTCGTATACGCTTTACGCTTGAGAGAGAATAATAAACGAATATTCCAGTTTTATGGTTTCATTTTTATTAAGTTGCAATTTATCGTGGAAAATATCAGGTGTTATAAAATAAATGTATGTTCTTCGCTATTAGTGAAGATCTAGTTACACGGATAACGTAGATGAATATCATTTATTTCTCGTCTGATGTAGACATTTGGTCGGTTGATAAGCCAACGGCGTGTGATTAAACAAACATGTAATTAATATGTTGATAACATTAATGAAGTTTAATTATTACTGAAATAATGATTTTGAACTATAGTTCTTTGGTGTCTATTATAACACTTATACAATACTGGGATACACAGGGCCGTTCACAGAAAATTCGGGCCCCGGGGAAGCAATAGACAACGGGCCCTCCTTTTCTCTAAGAAAGGTATACATTTAAGACTCGGATTTCGATGTAGACAATGTAATTCGGTAAAAAAAAAATCAAAGCAAAATCCTTAATATAATATAATAATCCAAGTCTCTAGTCTTCGGCTTTAGCTACATCTTTTTTCTTTGTATTTTTTCCTTTTCTCTTCTAAGATCCAGATTTATGATGATAATGTTCCATCTTAATTTTATATAAATTAAATTTTGTTAATATTCGTTAATAATAATAATAATAATAATAATAATAATCTGTTATTAAAGAAAACTAAATTATATTCCATTGTATATATAAATAGTATTAAGATAATAAATAATATTATCAGGGCCGTCACGAAAGTATATGCGGCCTCAGTTAAACTTTTTAATGCCCCCCCTTTCCGGTGTTATCAAAATTTATTAACGAACAAAACATTTTCATATACTTTTTATATGAATATTTTTTTTTAAATTATCGCACAGCTTTTTCAATTTGTATTTTCAATCGTTGTAATTAATCATTTTACAGGCCCTACAAAGTGCTACCCTCAGACGGTGCCCAAGTTGCCTTAGTGCTAGCAAGTAGCGACGCCCCTGAACGTATTAAATTAATAATAATATTTATTAAGATCAAATTTCACCGGGTATACGCAACACACATACCTATATATGGGTATAAACTACAAACAATATGACGACATAACATTACAGACGAACACCAGCGCTCTTACAACACTGCGACTCGAGTGTGAACTAGGAGGAAAGAAGTGGGAAGGAACGTATCACTCTACATATAATACGATTTTCAGATATTAAGAGATAACGCTTCAAAAAATTATGTTTTATTGGACGCTGTTCTCATAAATTTTAACAGTATTTGTAAACAAAATATTGTGTATTAGCTCGAATACGGCCCCCTTGGCAACACCGGGCCCCGGGAATTAGTCCCGTCTACCCCCCCCTGTGATAGGCCCTGCTGGAATATAGTGGTATTGACATATCAGAACGTTGTATACAAAAATAATTCAATGTTTTCAAAGCATTAACAAGCGACAATGGTGGTAATTTTAAAAATTTAAACCAAAGTGAATGCATCTTAAGAACAAATAATATGGCATTGATTTCTTATTTTTAAGTGTTCAATAACAAAATCAGTATTTTGTATATATGGGTGATTAAAAACAATCAAAATTTTATTTGAATGTTCAGGTTTAATTTTTTTATCAAATACAGGGTGGGTCACGACGGACGTCACGGAGTTTTATGGCGAAACGGTATATATTCTCCAACTTCTGTCGCAGTTAGATTATGTAAGTCAATAAGGGCTACATTTTAAAAATATTTTCAAACATACAGGGTGCTCCAAAAAAGAGTGGTATATCAAATTTATATTTTTTCTAATGTGGAACACCCTGTATATTTTTACATTTTTGGATTCCTCTTTAAATTTTCTTTAAAAAATGTATAAGGTTGTATGGGTCTAAAGTCAACCTTTTTCTCGAAAATTGCATTTTCATGAAAATACAGTAGGTACCTACCGACTTTCAAAAATTTTCAACATTCAAAAACTTTGAAAAGTTTGAAGAAATTCGCTTGGAGATAAGATTGACGATAGATTATTTAACACTTTGCACTACCTACATATTTAAAATATTATACAGGATTTTTTTACGCCTGGTCAAACTTTAACTTTAAAAATTGACAGATAATAAAAAAAATTAATGAAGACAAATGTCAGATTGACAGTCATGGCTACTTATATTTGTAAAATTAATCCAATTTTAAAATATTAATTATAAACTAAATATTAAACATTTAGGCTTATTAATGGTCTCAAATGATGCGTAATAAATTTATCTTTCTATTGTTACCATTAATTTTAATATAAACTCAATTGGGGAGCAGGAATCCGAAAATAAGTTAAAACCAATGTTAATTCCCTATGTTCACGGCTGGTGGTTAACACCCGGTATACTGTTAACAAGAAAAACGGAGTGATGAGTTTGGAAAAACTGATACTTGTTTCTGTAATGAATTCATTATTGAATTTAAAATTTAATATAGTCGTTTTTGTAACTTGTTAGTTAGCGTAATATTATGTTTTATTTATGTAATTGTACGTATGATACTAAAATGTTAATATTTTAAAACTGTTGGTAAATGCGAGTTTAAAAATTAAATTTCAAATACTACTTTTTGCAAACATTTTACTTATTTATGTACATATATACGCTCTAGACTAGCCACATAGCAAGAGGTCATTGTTTGACAATCACAGAAGCAGTCAACGTATGCATAACAATAATTGCAAGTAACTATCTTAGTAACAATGAAAAAGAACACAATGTGGTGTTGTGGAGTGTGGTATGGTGCTAACCTTGTAGATAAGCGATCTGAATCTGAAGCAACAAGGATAATAACCGACTTTTAATTATTTAGTTTTTTAAAATGTTAATTTGTTACATCAGTCTGCGTATCGTTTATACATTAAATACATTTCTCGGTTATAGGTCTTAAAGGTCTTACACCGTGGTAAAAAGTGAATTAAGATGGGCAAATATTTCTCAGAGATAAACATATGCTGAATGTATTTGTATATTTATCTAAATATCATATCTAGCTTAACTTGATTAACATACTTTAAAACGCATGGCTAGAACATCCGGTCTCTTATTTTACCGATTCCCATATAATAGTGAGGTTTAATATACTATGAGGATATGTTTCTTTTAATTTTGATTAGTTTGGAACAATTCATTAAATTTAATTTATGTGTGTCGATTAATTTTTTTATCTGTTTGATGTTTCACTTTAAGACATTAAAGTAGCAACTGATTTTTGCACATTTAACATAAGGTAAACGATTGTGATGAGTGAGTGGTATTTACAATCTTTATACCACAATTTTTTCTAACTACCCGTATCTCAGTAACAATAATAGCTTTAGAGTTAGTTAACTGGTCAAAAACTTGGGAGTTTCAAAAATAATTTGAAAAACTCGATTATTTATTTTCTTTAATTAAAAATAAAATAATTTTACAAAAGCGGATATTTTTATGTTATGGAATGTGAGGAATCGAATTTTGTTTGTTCATATTATTTCAACTATTTTGAATGTCGTATTGAAATTTCACATTAATATACAGAAAATATAATTTTGAATACAATCACAACTCGCATTATGCTTTTTAGTTACAAAACTTGTTAAAAATGACAAAAAATATAGCCATTTTCGTAAAACAACTCCAAAAAATTAAAGAGTTGTTCAGAAAAATTTCAACTGGGTTTTTTACTTTTACTCTATTATTGAAATAGTTCAAGAATTTCAAACAGAACAAATGGTACACATTTTTGCTTTGGATGTGCTAAATCAACTAATCAGTGCAAAAACTGGGAAAATAATGCTAAGAAAAGTGAAAAGCAATTACCTAACCGTCAGCCAAAACATATGCAGTTTTGTTTAACCTACCTGAAAACTAACAATGAAAATTTAATGTAGGTGTACATTTGTACATTTATATGTGTATATACCGTGTGTAAATGAAGTGTGGTACACCCCCTTTTTTTTCTTTAGTTTTAATTTTAAATAAAAGAAAATTTAGACATATGATATGTGCAAAAAACCGGGCTTTTTGAGCACATGCACACATTTGTTTCACTTCCGGTTTAGCCGGAAATGACCCCAACTTTATTATTTTAAATGGAACACCCTGTATATTTTTACATTTTTGGAAAGAGGAAGCGATTTTGGATACAAATTTGGTTAATTTTTATAACCTCAAAATTTTTTTAAAACAAAATTTAGTTTTTTATTAAGGGTGCCGTGACCTGCACAAATTGATTTTTATTATGTCTACAATTGTCCAAAAAACGTTTTTGTAAATTTTAAATGACATTTAGGTTACTTTAATCGGCTTTGAAGGTTGCGGAATCGTTTTTTTTTACAAAAAGTAATTTTTTTTAAATGGAACCATCCTGGTACTAGCGGTTATTTAAATCAAGCATCTTCTAACGAATCCATCGATACCAATAACTTGTATTTTTGTTAAGAGTCTACTTTAAAAACTTCATTTTATTGTGAAAATTTATTAAGAGATCCTCTAAATCGCAGTAATCTAATTATGTAAAAATGATTACGAAAACTTTTAGACTTTGTAATTAAATGACTATAGTAGTTAAACATAAAACAACGATCATTTGTTTTGTTGTAGTTATGCACAGTGTACTGCGATTAACAGGATCTCTTAATAAATTTTCACAATAAAATGAAGTTTTTGAAGCAAACTCTTAACAAAAATACAAGTTATTGGTATCGATGGATTCGTTAGAAGACGCTCGATTTAAATAACCGCTTGTACCAGCATGGTTCCATTTAAAAAAATTGACTTTTTGTCAAAAAACCGATTCCACAACCTTCAAAGCCGATTAAAGTAACCTAAATGTTATTTAAAATTTACAAAAACGTTTTTTAGACAATTGTTGACATAATAAAAATCAATTTGTGCAGGTCACGGCACCCTTAACAAAAAACTAAATTTTGTTTATAAAAAAAATTTTGAGGTTATAAAAATTAACCAAAATAGTGCATTTGTATCTCTCTTTCCAAAAATGTAAAAATATACAGGGTGTTCCATTTAAAATAACAAAGTTGGGGTCATTTCCGGCGAAACCGGAAGTGAAACAAATGTGTGCAACGGCTCAAAAAGCCCGGTTTTTTGCACATATCATATGTCTAAATTTTCATTTATTTAAAATCAAAACTAAAGAAAAAAAAGGGGGTGTACCACACTTCATTTACACCCTATATATATATCACATATACTTAGCAATAGGCAGTCTAGTTGACGTTAAAACTCATTAGCTGGATAAATTATAGCAGATTTGTCAGCTATTACTTAAGTCCAACCTCTAAGAATGTTTTCAAGAATAAATCTTTCACTTATTGAACTTTAAGAAAATGAACTAAAAGATTTTAAAATCAAACTTTTATATATGAAGCTAACGTTATTTGTTTGAAGGTATACATTTTTAGTGTATTTTTAAGAGTTGATTTTAAAACTATTTATTTAATATTTCTTGTTTTTTTTTATAAAGTCCATTGTTGAAATAGAAATAAAGGAGGTAAGCTCTCTTTATTATCGTAAGATCGTTACAATATTTATACATTGTAATCATAAGGATGAAAATAAATTATGAACATAACTAATTACTATTATGCTGATGACTCTTCACATATGTATGTATATAATGAACATAGGTCCTGTGTTGATAATCATTTTAAAATTCTATTGCTGTCTTCACAATTCCCAGGTAGAGACACAACGGACGTCTAAATGAACGAACAATTAGAATTTTACACTTTGTTCAAAATTGATGAGTCATTTTAATAAACAAAATGGTTTTTAAATTGTTAGATATATTTTAAAAGACACAACATTTGTCCACCAAAATAGTAATTTATAAAGCAAAAAAATTAATTATTTTAAAATTGTAAAATGTAGTTATCGTATTGTTGAAAATTGTTGTTAATGGGTGGTCAAATTATAAACGAAGGCATCAGATATAATCGTGATTATCTATACTATAATTTCCTGGTTCTGTATGCGATGAGACTTTTTGAACTACACCAGTTTCGTAACTTGCACATGCATCGAAGGCTAATTTGATCTTTGTAATCTTGAGTAAATATCCCACTCGTTAGAGCAGGTAGGCTTTATCATATCCGTTTCCGACGATTCGTGCCTGCTAAGTTATTAACAGGGCCGTTCAATTGGTGTAGTTGGGGGGGGGATTATCCCGCACAAAACTTATTCTTGAATCCGTTCCCCTTTCCCAAAGTTTTACATATTTTTTTCTTCGCGTGTTTTGGAAGCAATAATTTATGTAAAATAAACTAAAAATTCTTAATATTTTAATATGCTTAAAACAGTGCCCATGTTTTTTTAAAGTAAGAATTAAAAATTAAAAATTATGTTAAGATTAAAATGATACACAGTTCCATTTTGGGTTGTATTTTGTTTGTTATAGTTTTGTGTAAATGATGTGTGTTGGAAAAGTTATTTTTTAAAAAAGCCTTTATTTTACCGAAATACTATAAAAAAATAACTTTTTAAGTCGTTATAATCATGTTATGTTTGTTCTGTTGGTGCTGGGATAGACAAAATCATAGTTCGGAACATTTAACACATGACCAACGTATGTTTTGTAACCGTATTTAGACATACAGGGTCATTCAAAAAGTCTACAACAAACGGACACATTTTATTTTTGATAAAACTTGGTGTGCGCATGACTCAAAATTAATTTCAAGATAAAAAAAGTTTAATACAATTCATATGACACTAGATTTTAACGATTTTAGATATATCGCAAGAGTAAAGGACCCTTTTTTAAGAGTTACAATAAAAGTTCGTTAAAAAAATTGTTTAGAATTTTAAAATTACGCTGAATATAAAACTTCATTTTCCTATGAACTTTTTTTTTTAACTCTTCAAATAAGATTACTTTACTATTGCGTATATTTTTAAAATCTACGGTCATAGGAATTTTTATTACATTTTTTACATCTTAAAATTAGTTTTAGGCCATGCATTAACTTTTATCACGAACAAATGTTGAGAAATCGATAATAAAATATTTTTTTTTTAGTTGCAGTCTTTTTGAATTACCCTGTAGAATATTTTTGTTGTTATAATAGACGTGTAGTTCAAAAATGATTTAGTGCTTAGTTATATACCGCAGTTTTCAACGTCTGAACTCTTTTGAAACTCTTGATTGCATCTGACCACTAATGAAGTTGTGTTAATGTCTGCTCTTAGTCTAATATATTTCAATTTAATCCAATGGCCTCGATAACTATCGATTAAAACAGCGCTAAGTTCCTGTAATAATTTGTTTGATTTTAACATCCTCCATGTAATTCCGCTTAATATCTGTAATATCTTAGATGGCATTACCATAATTGTGCCATATTGCCTTGGGCTTGTTTAGTAGTGTTGCAACTTTCTATTAAAATATCCGACACAACTTACAATTTGCATATTGCACTACAAGAATTTGTGTTTCACATTAACTTAACACTTGCTTAATACATAAATATACCATAAGTACTTAGACACATAACGGTAAATCCTATATTAGCTAATATGTGGATAAATAATTAACTTTCGCAGCTCTGTGCTGTTAGGTACATTAATTATTGATACACGGAGTATGTACTGTATCCATCTATGAGTACTAAGTTTCTATGTGCTAATGCATCTTTTTAAATCACTCACATATTCAGTATAAAATAATGATTAGAAATTTATTTTGTGGGAATATTTTTTTCATCTATGAAACCTTTAAAAATATCGTGGAATTACTTTTAAATAATGTTTTATTTTGGGTTGTGTACATTATTTTTAATGTACCAATTTCGTTTCACAATTATCCTTTGGATTAAAATGTGGAAAGTTGAAAACCAAATCGAATTTGGAAATGGTTTGCGGTTTAGTATGCAAATTGTTTTTATCATTCGGTTTTAAAATAATATACTTCATATTAAAAATTGATTTATAAATCGTCAGTGACCAAAAGTCTCTTGGTTGCCTTGATATGTTGATATGTCTTATACAAATAAAAACGCGTTGAAAGATATAAACAACGAATTTCTTTGTTGGTTATTTAACGTCACTATGATTGGGACAAACTTAAACAGCTAAAATATAATACTGATATTAATTAAAAGAAATAACAGAAATTGTTACTAATCAAAAACGACAGTTGATTATGACGATGATTTAATTGTTTTTCATATTATGTAACAACTTCATGGATTTTATTGCATAAAATTACAAACTAATTTCAAGGATTTAAGAAGGTGTAAGGGCGATTACATCTCCTAATTAAACGTTAATTACGGCTGATACGACAATACCAACGATTACATAATCTATTTGTCTTTTGTTTTATAGAAGTTGTTCTGTAGACTACTATATCCATTTGTATTGCACTCTTTGATACAACCGCACATAATAATTAAAGAATATTTATAGACTAAAAGTGAAATTGAAATTATATTTAATAGTCTAAATAATGTCTGATTTTTTTAAAGCCTGGTATTCTACTATACTACTACTGTAGTAATTATATTAATTTTCTTTAAAAGTAAGAATTCGTTAATAACAATATATGTTTTCAATTTTTTGGCGCCAAATCGAAATTTAAGAAAATCTGCAATACCAGGTGTAAATGAACTCTGGCTATTTGAGGTTATAAAATTTCACCAAAATGATGCTATTGTACTCAAAATTGCTTCTTCTTCCCAAAAATGTAAAAATATACAGGGTGTTGCATTCAAAATAACAAAGTTAGGATAATTTCCGGCGAAACCGGAAGTGGAACAATTGTGTGCATGTGCTCCAAAAATCCGATTTTTTACACATATCATGTGTCTAAAATGTTATTTATTTAGAATCAAAACTAAAGAAAAAAAGAGGGTGTGCCAGAGTTCATGTATGTACACCAGCAGCTGGATTCTGTAACTTTGGATTTAACGGAAATGCAAGTTCATTACTACCTTGTTAATATGACCCACTTCTACGAAAAGCGATGCTCTAACCCACCGGTGGTAACTCACGGCGGGTTTACCCAAGTTAAAACCTGTATCTACTATTTTAGGAAAGTTAGTACAGAAAATCCTACTGCGCACGTTCACAACTGAAATATGCTTAACGCGTATTTGTTTAAAAATTACCGCCATGTAACTTTGTACACTCTGTCTTACATTAAAGAATTTATGGTAGTATTTATTTAGGTTTTGATGCGTTTTGTTCCTATTTTTATATTACACAACGATTTTGTTAAGTTTCTTATTTTATAGTTTGTTTACTGAATCAATTTTGTTTCAATGGTCGTCAGCACTTTGGGTGGGTATTTTTTAAATTCGGCCAGTGATGTGGTAAAGTAATTCTATTTTGTTTAGTTGATTTCATTTATTTATTGCACTATGTACGTTACAAACAAATATACCATGTTATTTATATATTAAGCTGGACTGTGAAATTAAAATTGGCGAATAATACACAAAGATATGACAAAACTTAATTTTGATATAATTTTGTGCATCTTGCAAGTTACGTTTGCATATTTCTTAATGTTGCGTTTATTCTTTTCTTCGTTCCACCATAAAATATGTGTTAGATGGGCCATCATTCTGAAAGAATGTAAAAATACCAATATACTGTCATGCGAATAATATACATTACTAGTTTACATGAGGTATTTATTTACTTGTTGAATGAACACAATATAATATTACGGATTTAAAAATGTAACAAAATTAATATCAATTTGTAAAATAAAAGATTTACTGTACTTACCAAAGCGCTATTTCGTCGCTTCGTTCCTAAATTTACTTATATCCAACACACTTAATTATTGTTAAAAATAGTTTCTTTTTTAATTCAACACAAATACAACACTCCAAAAATTTACTTAAATATAACATTTCACCCCCAATCATTAAATGTTATTGAGTATTGAGTAAACAAGTCGAAATGACAGGGTTTTAGCCTTAAACGCGGCTGTCGAGCCGGTTTCCCGCGAATTACGTCTAGCATTTACGGTTAGGGTTCATCCTTGGTCCTCAGAAGAAACGGAATATCAACTACCCGAATTGGGAAGTCACCACTAACGCGTGGTGTTTACGCTGGTGTTTAAAAGTTACGGAATAAGGGGGCTGGTATTTAACCTAAGTATTTCGTGCAATTTTTGAAAATAAAAATTGAGTTTCAACGGTAAGTTTTGAGTTTCCGGGGCCAAAAAAGTTGGTACACTTCTTCTTTCTCGATCTTCTTCCGGAAAATCTTAGTCCCATCAACCGACTTTAGTACCACCAAGTGAGGTTCCCTTGTTAGTTTTTGAAACAAATGACTTAATTTAGGTTGTAATAATTTTGATTAAACCCTTTACACTAAAAAAATAATACATATAATTTTATAACATAAGGTACTTTTGACATTTACTATTTTAATAAAAGACGTTTCTCTTTTGTTATAAACTTAACACATCATAAATCATAATAATAAATTAATTACTATATAACGCGTTAAAAGTTTACGCTTCCTCAGAATTGTGTACTAAAAGAACACTTTTTTTTCAGAGGGTTCAAACAATTGAATCCTACATTTTAATATTTTATAAATATTTACTACATTTAATAAAAATATTGTTACCAAGTTTGTCGAAACTTGCATAAACCATGTGGAGTTGTGATTATTTCTGTTTTAAGGATGTAACTTTCAATTTATTATAATTTTATAATTGACAAATACATTTAAGGCAACTACCATAAGTACGAAATCGTGCTGGTTACACAAATGTCGAAAGCAATTTAATGTTATTCGTGGCAAAATTAACCTTCGAATGCATTTCAAAAGAAGCGGATTTCAATACCGTTAAAAGTAACAATACCCTTATTGAAATTATAGTATAGTAGCATAGTAGTACAATTTCCAGTTATGTAAGATTCTTACGATAATTAGCAATTTGCAAACATTTAAAATTAATCAAATATTTGTGTTTTAATTAAAAAAGACTGTTATAAAAGTAATTTAAGTCATGTATCACGTGGAACCTAAATTTTCTTAAATGAGGAGCAAAATTATAATTACATTTTGTTTGGGAATTAGGTTAACCCACATTTTAAAATTTTACTACAAGGAAATGGAACTATCGCGATGGCAAATTTATTACACTGGTTCATTAAGTGCATAACATGTTGCACATGTACGTTCCCATGGACTGTCTTAATCCGTACGACATAGTTGTTTTGACAGTGCTTACTGCAATTTAAATTTCCAGTAATATAATATCAGTACCGTTTTCCCATGCAACCAATTTTGTATTTTAATATGTAATATCTTACGTGCGACTCACATGTTGATCGAACGGTATTTTAAAAATATAATTCAAATTAACAAAACATTAATTTTCTTAACATTCTTTAGATGCAGAAAAACAACTAATATTTGCGTTTATGGTTTATTGGTTTTTGTTTTGGAGATAAGTTTTACGATGTTGTTTTAAAAAAATGAATAATACAAAATTCATTACCTATTCTATAATATTTTTATTTTTTTTAAGTTTGTAAAATTATTATAAAAATTATAATAAATAGGGTATTCCACAGAATGCCTGGGCATTTTGTGTAATGCCGAGTGGAATTTGGCAAAGTATAAAATAATAATAACACAGGATGATTCGGTTTGACTATCGCATCCCTGTAACTTTATTATTTTAAGAGGAATCCCTGTAAACCCTAATTTTGTAAATCGTGGAAAATTCTCTATAGAATGACGATCAAATGTGTTTTCTACGATTAAATATGTCAGACTGGCGATAGTCAACTTTTTGTTTTGACACTACATGGTATACTTATTTTTTATAGATTCTGATAGAGAATTAAATTCCAAATCCGATAGTGCATTAAAAAAATAAGCATCAATGCATTTTCTTTTAAAGAAACATGAGTTTTAAAGTTATTTATTATTTTTTACAAAATCGTTGAATTTGACTAAACAAAACACGAACGTTGTTGTGATTGACCGGTTATAACTTGTGTCAATGTGATTATTTTTTGATAATAAATCAATATTTTGTGAGTACTAAATTGAGAATTGTCCTTCTGTTAATTTGCTTCTGTTAGTGTGTACTTAAGGCGTTTCAATTTAATGCTCACAAAATAATGATTTTTCGTCTAAAAATTATAAAACACAATTAAATAAGTTATAAAATGTCAACTACATACTACAGCGATCCTGTATAGTTTAGTCAAATACAACGATTTTGTGAAAAATAATAAATATCTTTGAAACTCATTTTTCTCAAAAATTTTCCTTTATATGTTTATTTTTTCAATGCAATTTTAGATTTAGAATAAAATTCTTTATCAGAATCTATAAAAAAAAGAAAACCATATAATTAAAAAAAAAGTTGACATCGTCAGTCTGACATATTTTATCGTAGAAAAAATATTCGATCAAGAATTTTGTAAAAAATAATAAATAACTTTAAAACTCATGTTTCTTTAAAAAAAAATGCATTTATGCTTATTTTTTTAATGCTTTATCGAATTTGGAATTTAATTCTCTATCAGAATCTATAAAAAAATAAGTATACCATCTAATTTGAAAACAAAAAAGTTGACTATCGCCAGTCTGACATATTTTATCGTAGAAAAAATATTCGATCAAGAATTTTTCACGATTTCAAAAAATTTAAGTTTTATAATGGTTTCCTTCTCAAATAACAATGTTATAGGGGTGCGACAGTCAAAATGAATCACCCTGTATACAGGGTGAGTCACGACAGACGCGTCGGAGTTTTATGGCGAAACGCTTTATATTTTCCAATTTCTGTCGCTGTTAGATTATGTAAGTCAATAAGGGCTACATTTTAAAAATATTTTCAAACATACAGGGTGCTCCAAAAAAGAGTGGCATATCAAAGTTATACTTTTTCTTATGGAACACCCTGTATATTTTTGCATTTTTGGATTCCTCTTTAAATTTAATTTAAAAAAATTTTAAGGTCATATGGGTCTAAAGTTAACCGTTCTCGTGAAAATCGCATTTTCATGAAAATACAGTATTTTCAAAAATTTTCAACATTTAAAAACTTTGAGAAGTCGAAAGAAATTCGCTTGGAGATAAGATTGACAATAGATTATGTAGCACTTTGCACCACCTACATTTTTAAAATATTATACAGGGCGTTTTTTACGCTTGGTCAAACTTGTGAAACTTTAAACATCGATAACTCATTTTTTTTAAATACAACCCCTTATATTTTTTTACACAGTCTTATAGAAAATTAAATTCTCTTTCGAAAACATTAATACTGTTTTATACCTAAAATTGATATTTTCCGAGATATCGCGATTTTATTGTTAATTATTAGGTCAAAGTAATATTTTCGAGTAGGCTACGAAGGTAGACAGCGGTAATTTGAAACAATTGAACGAAAAAACAAGAAAGGTTTAGTTTTATCTATTGCCTACGCATTTTTAACATTTTTTTATAGTGAAGAGGAATCTCACGTTTAAATCGAGATTTCTTACAATTATTTATGCATTTATTTATTGGACCAGTATGATAAGATGATTAGTAAATCATATAAACTATTTTTTTTTGTATGATACGACTCTCGGTTCTACCAAAATGTCTTTGCTTAACTTCTGGTTCCACGCATTTTGCAAACATTGTGTTTTATACAGTGTGCACAATGTTTAATGAAGGTAAAAGTTTATGGTGTCTTAACTAAAATATAAATACACAGAAAATATTTCAAATTGGGACCGTAGTAACTTTAATTGTACATTTATAAAAATATTTCCAGTGATAACTAAAATGTATATAATAATAGTTCAAAAACTTTTGAGACAATCACTCCTAATATGTTGCGTAATGTAAGGCGTTCACTTGAAAAGAGGATCACAATGTGTATTCAAGAGGATGGTCGTCATGTTGAACATTTATTGTAATCGGCTGTTAAATTTTGTTTTTGAATTATTATTACATTTTAGTTATCACTAGAAATATTTTTATAAATGTTCTATTAAAGTTACTACGTTCCCAATTTGAAATATTTTCTGTATTTATATTTTAGTTAACAACCATAAACACTTACTTATATTAAACATTGTGCACACTGTATAAAACACAATGTTTGCAAAATGCGTGGAACCAGAATTTAAGCAAAGACATTTTGGTAGAACAGTGTCGTATTATAAATATACAAAAAAATGGTTTATAGGATTAAGTAATCATCTTATCATACTGGTCCAATAAATAAATGCATAAATAATTTTAAGAAATCTCGATTTAAACGTGAGATTGCTCTTCATTATAAAAAAATGTCAAAAATGCGTAGGCAAAAGATAAAACTAAGACTTTCTTGTTCTTTCTTTCAATTGTTTCAAATTACCGCTGTCTACCTTCGTAGCCTACTCGAAAATATTACTTTGACCTAATAATTAACAATAAAATCGCGATATCTCGGAAAATATCAATTTTAGGTATTAAACAGTATTTATGTTTTCGAAAGAGAATTTAATTTTCTATAAGACGGTGTAAAAAAATATAAGGGGTTGTATTTAAAAAAAATGAGTTATCGATGTTTAAAGTTTCACAAGTTTGACCAAGCGTAAAAAACGCCCTGTATAATATTTTAAAAATGTAGGTGGTGCAAAGTGTTACATAATCTATTGTCAATCTTAACTCCAAGCGAATTTCTTCAGACTTCTCAAAGTTTTTAAATGTTGAAAAATTTTGAAAATACTGAATTTTCATGAAAATGCGATTTTCACGAGAACGGTTGACTTTAGACCCATATGACGTTATACATTTTTTAAATTAAATTTAAAGAGGAATCCAAAAATGTAAAAATATACAGGGTGTTCCATAAGAAAAAGTATAACTTTGATATGCCACTCTTTTTTGGAGCACCCTGTATGTTTGAAAATATTTTTAAAATGTAGCTCTTATTGACTTACATAATCTAACAGCAACAGAAATTGGAAAATATAAAGCGTTTTGCCATAAAACTCCGACGCGTCCGTCGTGACTCACCCTGTATACATTAGGCGTTGCCTAGTGGTTATATGGATATATATTTTATAAAATATCGAATGTTTTTTATTTTCTCACATTGTCTCACAAATAAATATAATCAGATTGAAATTATTAATAATCTAGGAGTATACCCACTTTATTTATTGCAGTGCATTAACAACCGATGCAACGCTATAAACTACCTTTAACGCAATTCTCTATTACTGACCAATTAAACGAGGGTCAGGTTAAAGTTTATTTATTATTTTACACTTTGCCAAATTCCACTCAGCATTACACAGAATGCTTAGGCATTCTTTAGTATATACTTTGCACTTAAAACTATGTAAGTAGTACTATAGTCTTAAATTCCTATACACAATTTTGTTATTAGACAGACAATGAGGCATGAATATTTGTAAATCAGTTTTGTATTGAAAATGGCATATGACCGTGTGAGTGAACTACCGAGTTTATATTTAATTGTTTCGTGCTCAACAATAGTAGTTAAAGCAATATATTTGGGTGTTATTTTGTTATTTACATTAAAAAAATTGAATTAAAATATTGCTTCTGATTTTACTACCTTTTTTCTCATCGTTTTGTTAATTGAAATTTTTAGTTTGACCCCTTTGGTTTTTTAATATTTGCTAAAATTTTAAGGACACAATTTTTTTTAGGGTATGCAATATACAGGGTAGTCCATTTTTTTGTAGCAGGACTGTAACAGTCGATACAAAAACTTATTTTAAAGCGAATATTTCATATCAACATGGGTCCATAAACGCTTCATTTTAAAGATACAGGGTGTTCGAAATTATCGAAAAAAAGATAATTTTTAACCATTTCCCAAGCAGTGGATATATTTAAACCAAGTTTGGTATACAGCACCACCTTACAGGTTACCACATTCGGTGAGAATATCAACCCCCACAAGCAACCAGTGGCGGAGTTGTAGGGGTTCAGTTTCAATACATTTTATAAAAAACTAGTACGACCTTGTTTAAAATAAAACTCGATCTAGTTTTTGAGGAGAGTATTTTATTCCAAACAAAAGGTGCCTTTTGACTTTTCTTCGTATCTGCCACCGTTTGGCGCGGAAATTTGATTTATTTTACTAATCTCGCGAAAAATTTGCTCATAAATTCGATCTAAAAATATCGCTAATATTCAAAATAAAGAAGTGGTTACCAATTTTTGCAGTTTTTAATAACAGAACATGTTAATAATGAGAAAACAAGTTCCGCTAAATCAACGATTAATGAGCATTTATTCTGCAATTTGAAATTTTCTGCAATATTTTTAAATCGAACTTATGAGCAAATTTTTCACGAGAATAGTAAAATAAATCAAATTTCGCGCCAAACGGTAGTAGATACGAAGAAAAGTCAATAGAAACTTTCTGTTTAAAATAAAATGTTTGTGGGGGTTGACATTCTCACCGAATGTGGTAACCTGTTAGGTGGTGCTGTATACCAAATTTGGTTTAAATAGGTATATCCACTGGTTGGGAAATGGTTAAAAATTATCTTTTTTTTCGAAATTTTGAACACCTTGTAACTTTAAAATGAAGCGTTTATGGACCCATGTTGATATGGAATATTCGCTTTGAAATAAGTTTTTGTGTCGTCTGTTAAAGTCCTTCTACAAAAAAGTGGACCACCCTGTATAAAATATAGACATTCGATTAAACTAGCAAAAAGTTACATAAATTAGGGTTCAGCTTGTGACATTATTTGGATTATAAAAATGCATAGTTACGTGAACAGACAAATAATAAATTTTGCGAATTGTTATTTGTTTTATTTTAAAAAATAAAAGTTTGATCTTTTGTGTCACCTGACGGATAGAATGTGCATCTACACGTAGTATTGTCAAATAAGTTCGAGAGTTGGTGGTGGGATTTTTGAACATCAACTTTGAACTATTGCTAATTATTCGTGGGTTTCAAAATTTAAATAATCAATAAATGCAATAATAAACCTTTTGTGAGGCTTTTTAAGGTTACCATCCAACAGCTGTACCTTCCTAACCATTAAGAATTGGACACATGTTTATATGAACTTTTTAACTCAAAATGGCTCATACTACCAGCTCCTAAATATTTACTATTTCTCCTGAAACATCCTGTATACTTGATAAGTTAACATTTATTTCCCCTTTTCAATAATATATGAGATGGTATAGAAGTAAATTAAATATAACAAAATTTAAATTTTTCCTCACAACTTAAGTATGCATTTCTCAAAACTTGCGAATATTGCTGCAGAGTGATTTTTATTACATCTAGCTTTTTTCTAATCTAACTGAATTTTTATCTTTTATATCAAGCGAGATCCCACAGTGGTACAAGCTGTACACTCCAAACTGACTTATATTACTGGATAAAAGGCAATTAATACGTCAGATACTTGTGTCGGTGAAATTGACTAACATAGTTTATTACACGGCGGCCAAGGGTCTTCTAGGCTTGTAGTATTTATTTTTTATAACACGGCGGCAAGTTTTGTATTCAAGAATTGTGTGAGATAATAAAATAGTCGTTAGCAATAATTTTTAAATTCATACTGAACAGGATTAACAGCAATTCATTAATTAATTAACAATTAATTGTTGGCTACAATTCAGCAGTACTTGAACAACGAACCCAACTAATCAGATCACGTGTGGTATAAAATGCCGGTTTATACATCGCTCGTAGACTTTTTTCAAACTGAACTTTTTTTGTTTTAATAATATACTCCTAATATAAATCAGGTTAGTTTTTGTACCCATCAAAGCTGCAGTCGATGCCGCCTATCCAAACGGTCAGTTTATTTCGTTATTGGAAACAGCAGTGTATCACAAGACGTCGATCAGTCAATGTAGTAAAAAAATATAAGCTTAATTCTGCAAGAATTTTATAAAACGTTCAAATGTGCTAAAATGAATATTAAGACTATAAGTTAGATCGGAAGTGTACTAAATTTTATGTGTAAGAAGTATAAAATGCGGTATTTAATGATCCAAAAGATATCCCGCAAACTGTTTTGTGGTTAGTTGATAGTATGTTAGTTTGATGCTTAAAATTGGGATGTTGGTTGCTTCGCCTAAAGCCTAGTCCAGATTGTAAACAAATGTTTCGGAACAGCGTTCATGAACAATGTTCCCGATGTTTCGGAACAGCTCAAATTTGTTTCTAGCTTGTTTCGGAACTTGTTGCGAAACACAAAAGGTCTGTTCCTTGTTTCCCGTTGAAATGGGAAACATTGGAACATTGAACAAGTTTTTTTGTCAAACACGGTTCAGTCAAACAGAGTTTTGGTGAGTGATTCTTGGTTATATTTTATACAATGTGGAATCAAGAGAAAACTTTAAAACTTATAGAAACAGTCCACAGTTCATCTTGTTTGTGGGATGTCACCTGTGGTGACTACAAAAATAGATATAAAAAAAGGGATGGTTTTTTAAATATTGCGCAAGCATTTGATGTTACCGTTGCCGAAGTCGAAAAAAAAGTCCACATGCCGTTAAGTAATAAATAAATTGGCAGCACAAATTCCTGCAATAGCCTCACTGGACATGATAATCAGTTTAGAAACACCGAAACACTGACTTAAGTCTGGACGCGGAACAACGTATACAAATTGTTCCGAAACAATGTTTTGCAACTGTTCAGGCACATGTTCAATATTGTTCCGAAACATTTATTTACAATCTGGACTAGGCTTAAGAGCTAAAGTATTCATTAAACTGCTTAGAATTGACAAACATTAGTGTTTTTTTACATTGACGTAGGTAGGTGTGTTTAAAAAATACCAAAAACTAAAAACACCGTGCCAAAAAAGCATTCGTTTTTAACTCATTTCGTGTTTTTGGCCTACAAACAAGTTTTTATCTATATATATATAAATGAATGTATGTATGTATGTATGTTTGTTTGTATGGATGTTTGTCCTTTATGCATTCCTATACCATTCATCCGATCCTGACCAAATTTGGCACAGACAATCTATAGGACCATGGGAAGAAGATAGGCTATATAAGAATTCCCAAAAAAATCGTCCGAAAAAGATATTGAGGAAAACGTGCCAAAATCTTACACGTAACATTTAAATCGGGTCGTCTGGAGCGAAAATTTCGTCAAAATTTGACAATTTGACGTACCTAACGTTTAAACGCTCGAATCTTCTCCGATTCGACCTTTTCGCACATGTGTCGTACCGATTCGGAATCGTCTCGCTCTCCCCGACAAGTAAGTACCAAACAATCCAACTTTTGAGTTGAATTCAGATCACGAACGAGAAAAAGCGCAGGCGCGCGCACGCACTACATACTAACGAACGTCGAAAGCCTTTTTCAAAGAGCGATTAAAAATACTCGGGGGCGTCTAAAAATCGCGAACTTATTTGAAGGGTCGTAAAGGATCGAATTTTAATATGTGCACGCTCAGGACCTCGGAAAAAATTGCTTGCAAACGTTATTAATTAAAATGTGCAAAAATGTTCGTACTTGCATGATGAAAACGTCGTCGCGCGCACGCACTGTCAAACTTTGACAGAATAATAGAAGCGCTCAGACCATTCTGGACCATTCTTCAATTAAGCTTTATGTACATGTATCATACCAAATCGGAATCGCCTAGCTCTCCTCTAAACATACATACGAAACAATCCCAGTTTCGAGTTGAATTCATATTTGAGAATATGAAAATACGATGACATTTAAAAATAAATTGATATGTCACCTAGAAATTGAAGTATGTCAAAAGACATTACTGTCAAATTGACAGCATAACCTAGAAATTGAAATATGTTGATACTGTCAAACTGACAGCATAACTTGGAAATTGAATTATGTCAATACTGTCAAACTGACACCATAACCTAGAAATTGAAATATGTCACTGTCAACGGACCGTTGAGCTGATGACGTATGCATTACAAACATAGTTGCTAAGATACGCTGTAAATGACAGTAAGACTGTTATTTGACAGTTCTATCTATATATAAAAATTCAACGCATTTTCTATTTAATTATGCCTCCCAAACGAAGAGGGATTGGTCAATCTACACCTCAAGCAAAGAAAAAAAGGCACTACGAGCTTCAGAAGCAGATGAGCAACGGGAAGCAAGATTGGAAACGAATCGATTACGCAATGCTCAAGCCCGTTCATCTGAAATGGACGAGCAACGGGAGCAAGATTGGAAACGAATCGATTAAGCAATGCTCAAGTCCGTTCATCTGAAATGGACGAGCAACGGGAAGCAAGATTGGCAACGAATCGATTACGCAATGCTCAAGCACGTTCATCTGAAAGGGACGAGCAACGGGAAGCAAGATTGGAAACTAATCGATTACGCAATGCTCAAGTCCGTTCATCTGAAACGGACGAGCAACGGGAAGCAAGATTGGAAACGAATCGATTACGCAATGCTCTCACTAGAAGAATAATTTATTTGACATTAAATTTTGAGCTATAAATATCTCAATTATGGACAAACGAAAGATAATTTTTTGCGCAAGAGAAAAATACGCGCAACGTGGTGTCTAGCGGTGAAGGAAGGAGTGTTGTAGATAAAAATTTGAGCCAATCGATTGTTCAACGACACGCTTAGTAATAATCGATATATCTAGGGAACATAGAGACATGTAACGTGCAACAAACGAAAGGTAATTTATTGCGCAAAGAGAACTTTACGCGCAAAGAGAATTCTACGCGCAAGCCGGGATCTAGCGGTGAAGGAGCGGAATCGCTAGTATCTTATAAAAAGCTTGTCATATATCCCGGATCGTCAGACGCTTTCCAGGATCTTAGTAACTTTTATGGATTTTGTTCAGAGTGGTAAAGTGTTCGGAATTCTAGGGCTGGACACTTAGCGAGTTAATAAAACGGTTGATTGGACATTACCGGACATTCTTGAGTAGTGATTAGATTCTGAAAGGAAAATTGAAATAAAAACTGAAATGTTAAGGGTTTTTAGTCATCACAATGTCTTCATTTATTCATGAAGACGCTATCTGACACTAAGGTTGCATAAAGCCCTTCACATCGTATTTTAGAGGTAACCGTGAGACTGGTATAGACTATATATAAAGAAATCAATGCAAACTTAACAAGCGACGTGAGCGCTTTATGCAATCGACCCTAATAAATCATTGAGTTGTGTGAGTCTAGCTACTTCAAAATGACTTGACACGTCACATCACCTCGTAGCCGCATGGAAAGTTGGAACATTCAAATATGGAATGTTCAAATCTGGAAAATGCACCGGTAGAATTATTCAAATCTTGAATCCTTCAACGCTGGAATCACCAACGTGGGAATCATGCAACGATGGAACCATGCAACACGGGAATCGTTCATCGCTGAAAAGCTCAAATCTGGAATCCAGAAATTAAAAATATTTGCTGCCCTCTCTATTACAACAGCCCAACTGTAATATAATTACAGAACACTTCGTTTTATATTTTGTTTTAACTATTGTATAGTGAAGATAAAAACATCGTTTATTGTATCTCAAGGGCTACAAATTGGGGATAAGTTGCGTAATTATAATGCTTAGTCAGTTTAAAAAAAAAAACAAAATTTGTGTCTAGCACCATTTCATTGTATTTCATTGAGATAAAATAACGTGCCAAAACTTAACTGATTAAACAATTAAATTAAAATGATATTTGGACCGTGTCAAAAATATATTTATCATTTTCATTTAGTATTTAGTTTAAGTGTTTAGTTTTAATGATAATTGTTAGCTAAAAATTACTCGAGTAGTTTTTCATTCAAAAATAATTTGAACGTGCCTCGTCACAATTTTTTAAATTTCTTTGTGTAAGTTACTTTTTCTTTGGAATTGATTATATTATGCAACTTTGCCCAAACTCGTAGCCCTTGAAATACATTAACACGATGTTTTTTTCTTCCACTGTACAGGGTAAGCAAATTTCGATGTTTTAATAGGGAATCTCGGTAACTAAAAGACGTACAAGTTACGAAGCTTTTGTAATTTGTTGTTGTGATAAACATTATAAAATTATGAAAATAAGAAAACAATGGTATAATCGGAATCTGCAGTAAGTAGTTTATTGTAGTTTATCTTATTTTCAAATATTTATAATGTTTATCACAACAACAAATTACAAAAGCTTCGTAACTTGTACCAAATGAGTTTTAAAAGGTTATACATCTTTTTTTGTTTTTGTTTTCACAGCCTACTATAATTTTCTTAAAAAAAAAAAAAACTTTTGCAACTTACCTATTATTGAAAATAACTACATCAGCCCTTATATGTTAAGAATGACAAAAAATAAGAAATTTAAATAAGTCATGGCCAACTATGGGTTCCATTTAAAAAATACAACTTTATGTCACAACTCGAATTTCGATTTCTTTTTTGAAAAATTGTCTACGCCACTGCATTCTTATCAAAAAAGTGCCTGTAGAACATCAAAATTATTTTTCTTTATTTCCATAAACAAGCGAGATATAGTACAAAAACGAAAAGTCGAAAAATCGAGTTATCGGTGATAACTCGAAAACAAAAGACGATTACCAATTTTAGTTTTCACCATTAACTTTTTCTCGAAAAAAAGATCGAGGATGCGCGGTCCGTTTTTTGATACCTCTTATAGTTACCGAGATTCCCTATTAAAACATCGAAATTTGCCCACCCTGTACAATATTTAGGACAAAATATAAAACGAAGTGTTCTGTAATTATATAATACTTTGGCTGTTGTAATATAGAGGGCAGCAAAAATTCTTAATTTCTGGATTCCAGATTTGAGCTTTCCAGCGATGAACGATTCCCGTGTCGCGTGGTTCCATCGTTGCGTGATTCCTGCGTTGAGTGATTCCAGCGCGCTGAACGATTCAAGATTTGAATGATTCCATCGGTGCATTTTCCAGACTTGAACATTCCATATTTGAATGTTCCAGATATGAATGGCTTACCCATCACCTCGACATGACTTCGACGTAAACACTGCTAAACAAGTTGGGCGATTACTTGAATTAAAAGTAAGCTCAAATAAAATCCAACAATTTTTGTTGAAAAAAAAAAAAAAAAACAGAAAGAAAAAAGGGATCAGGCCAACTTAAGGGTCCTATATTGTACCTATTTTACACGGCAATATAACTTAAACTTCTACTTTAAGTAACAGCAAATTGCAAAATCCTTACTTTTTTTTTAAAGAAATCAACATCGGTTTAAAACGTAACAGAATACAAAAAAGTATAAAAATTTTTAAACAAGCAACTTAATGTTTGACTTGGAGAATACAAGCCGCCTAATCGTAAAATCGTGTTATCTAAGAATCCTATAAAACGACCATTTCAAAAAGCGAAAAAATATACTAAAGCACATACCAAGAGCGATCAAGTAGTCGTAATTTATTATACATGGACAGCTCCTATAAAATTAAAAGTGGTCACTATATTACTAAATTGATTGTATTTGATAATAAGCTGTACGTTGGTGGTATCGCGTATCTGAAACGTAACTAATAATTAGCATTTTGAAGATACGAAATTGAACGCGTGAACAGCCATTATATTGTCAATCAACATGAATCGTAATACTCACTGCCGCTGTTATGTGTTCAAATGGTAATAAAAAATATAATTTTGCATAATTTGGCTACTACTAGTATTAAAATTAAGTTTTAATGTTTGTAAGTTAGTTCCGTTATATGCATGATTAATTTCTCCCGTCTATCTTTTATAAAGTGGGTATTTGTGGTAGAAATGTGTGCATGTTTGTGTTCAGCAAAGAATGATAGGTCCGGTTTGAAGCACCAAGTGTTATTATTAATCCGCCTAAATTGGCAATTTAACTGCTGGCAATACTCTTTTAACTTAAGTAGATTCAGTGAATAAAAACATGGTTTTAGTAATCTACTGTGCGATCAACTTTTTTAATTAAGGAAATAAATATCTATTGTATTACGTTAATGTACTGTAATTTAGTTCCTTTTCTGTTGCCAATTATCGATATCCTCACATGTACTGAACTTAACGAATGGTTAAGAAAGAAAAATAATACTTCGTGGCAATAAAGAACTCTATGAGCAAGACATCAGGTTCAGGTTTTTCAAGTTCCGCACATATGTCAACAAAATAAGCAATAAAACAATGGCGCTTTGAATTTTATCGAAGAGTCAACTTTGAAAAAAATTGCCAAGATAAAATAAAAGATGTCAGGGTTTTATTTTTTACATTTTACTTGGAATTTGAAAATTGCTGTGATTAACCCCAAGTGTGTGAAATTTTACCAACCTTTCACGATTTGAACATCTAATTTCATTACAGCAACGATACCTATTATGTTTAAGTATAGACTACAACTAATATACAGGGTGAACCATTTAATTCATAGGGGTCTCGCATAATATAAGAGAGAATCGCTTAATTTAGCAAAAATATACCTACCTAAATTAGATCTCAATTTGTAGCGATATTCAGATATTTTGAAAAATGCATAGTTGACGTGACTGAAGCAAAAAAAAGTATTTTAAGTTTGTTTTTATTATTTTAATTTAAAACTTAAAAATTGATGTTTGCGCATTTAAATAATTTCGTATATGCTAAATAAACCTATATTACTTTTTTCATAGCACAGTTCTTACGAAGATGTAACAGTCAACTTTTGATTTTTTATCGAGGCTATAATTGGAAACGTATTTCTTTACATTGTGAAGATAAATAAAATTGATCAAATGATTAAGACAAAAAAATTATGTGAGAAAAAATAAATTCGATTTTTTCATATTTTTTGCTGTGAGTTCTAATTTATGTACGTTTTAGCTAATTTAACCGAATCTTTATCTCATAAATTAAATAGGATCACCATAGTGGCCTGAATTATTGAGTGGTGCACCATTTTAAATGATTAAGACAAAAAAATTATGTGAGAAAAAATAAATTCGATTTTTTCATATTTTTTGCTGTGAGTTCTAATTTATGTACGTTTTAGCTAATTTAACCGAATCTTTATCTCATAAATTAAATAGGATCACCATAGTGGCCTGAATTATTGAGTGGTGTACCCTTCTAAATGTTAGTAATCTGTTTAGTAAGATGTATATCTTAACTTACACTTCAAACCGATGAAATAATATTTATTAACTGCTAAGATTTTGTAACCATTTTGTTTCTTAGTTTTCTTTTATATTTATGAGTTAAATGTTATGGGAGTTTAAAATGTACAAAATAAAATGTTATTGGTTATTTTAAATTGTATAAATATAGACTTATTTACATTAACATTTAAAGGTATAGCCGAAAAATATGTTGTGGATTCAAAAAGCGTTAAAACCAAATAACATTTTTGGAATAGCGTGTAAAATTTCAATGAGAATGTTGGGAGAATATAAACAGTTATTAAGTAGCAAGTAAATGTAAATTTACAACAATTTTATGTCTCACATTTTATAACATTATGTAATCTAACACAAATAATAATATGTATGTGACATAATACTATTTAAAAGTGGCAATAGAAAAGTATTTGGAAATTAAGGTACCTAGTTGGTCAAAGTGATGAATAGTAATGATACAGAAATGTATTATTTATCTGTATTTAAAATGTTTATTATAAAATATAAAATTTTGCTAATATGCACTATTTTTAAGCTACAAATGTATTATTTTAGTTTTACTCAAGTAACATTTTCCATTTCACGATTCTTGTTCAGTGGTCCTAATTGGATGAGATTATATGCTTAATATTCAAGAGAGATACGGTTAAATTACCAAAAAATCTGCAGTTTTTTTGCAACAAATTTAGAAGAGTTTTTAAAAATATTCTATCATTTCGGTTTTTGAGTTATTATTAGAAAAAAACTACATGCGGCCTTCATAAATACCCTCATGTAACAAAAACTAGTAAAACAATTACTGGCATAAGGTTTTATAACTCAATATTAACAATCAAAAAAAGATGTAAAACCATATTGTAACATTATGTTAATTGAAAATGAATTTAAATTTTGAATTTAATAATTATTTTAAATTTTTGTATTGGTGTAACTGTTTTTTTTTTTTAAATTCTGTAAATAGCAGGCGTTTTAGTTTTAATATTTGGTTACTCGATTAACCCTTTTTTTTCACGGATGATGTTATTCATAATCTAGATAAATTTTAATTTATAACTGTAAAAAATATTGTAGCTGATGTACGAGATATGTAAATTTGTACCTTGCGAATGGTAACGTGATGGATAATCAAGCAAAAACAATATCATATCTTGTATATCATAAGAGGTTGAGACACATTATTTTAAAACTACGATGTTTATCACAGTATCATATTATGTAGCATCAAAGGAATGTTTTATTGTGTTATTACTTCCTATGTTAGATGACATGCGAAAATAGTTAACATGTGATTAATACATATGATTGCCTCAAGATACCTTGAGCTTAAGCAACATCATGTTAATAAAAACAAACCATGAAATTAGAAAAAATGGCGCATGTCTTTATTCTACAGGGCGCAGTTAAATTTCCGTGGGATTATACATGGAAAAATATAGATTAAGAAAGTTGCAAAAAGTTTGTTTTAGGAAAAAAATTGTCAGCTAACATAAAATATACTTCTATAATATGGGTGAGCCATTCATATCTGGAACATTTAAATATGGAATGTTCAAATCTGGAAAATGCTCCGGTAGAATCATTCAAATCTTGAATCGTTCAACGCTGTAATCACTTAACGCAGGAATCATGCAACGATGGAACCATGCAACACGGGAATCGTTCATCGCTGAAAAGCTCAAATCTGGAATCCAGAAATTAAGATTTCTTTCTGCCCTCTATATTACAATCGAAAGTATAATATAATTACAGAACGCTTCGTTTTATATTTTGTCCTAAATATTGTACAGTGGAAGATAAAAACATCGTGTTGATGTATCAACGGCTATGAATTTGGGCGAAGTTGCGTAATATTAATAATTAGTCAATTCTTTTACTTTCTTTTTGAAATTGACTGCGCATTAAAATTACGCAAAGTTGCCCCTATTTGTAGCCCCTGAGTTACATTAACACGATATTTTTATCTTCCACTATACAATAGTTAAGATAAAAACGAAGTGTTCTGTAATTATATTAGGTATACTTTGGCTATTGTAATATAGAGGGCAGCAAACATTCTTAATTTCTGGATTCCAGATTTGAGTTTTCCACCGATGAACGATTCCCGTGTTGCATGGTTCCATAGTTGCATGATTCCAGCGTTGAACGATTCAAGATTTGCATGATTCTACCGGTGCATTTTCCAGATTTGAACATTCCATACTTGAATGTTCCAACTTTTCATGCGGCTTCTATAATATGTACTTAATTTTATTTGACAACTTTAACTTTTGTGAATATTTTTTAAAATAAAGGTTTTTCGTTAATTTTTACCTTTAATGAATTATGTTTGATTTTATAAATAGCTGTTTTAATAACTATGGAGACTATAAACAACTAGTAAAAAACCAACAATTATAAATCAAACAACAAAATATTCCTTGGTAGAAAAACAACTAAAATCCTTTTAAGTGTTGCTTGTAAAACTGATCTAAATCTTTAAAAACTTATCGCGTTAAAACGGGTATTATTGAACAATTTCACATATATAAGTAAGAATATGTTGCTTATTGGTAAAGTCATGCTCAACTATACTTTTCTTTTTGAAGAAAAACTTATAAGTCATCGTAAAAAAAACAAAAGAAACTAAAAATTGAACAACACTATATTACTGGTAAAAGTCTTTAAAACGATCTTATTTAAATTCTGTGTCTAATAGGAGTTTTTACGGGCAAAGTTTGAGTTTTTGAAGGAAAAACGAAGTAGCTGGTTATGATTAATATTCAAATTCAATATAACAACTTACTAATTTTCACTTGTGCAAAGAGGCTTTTCTCATGGCGTACTAAGATTTGTGATTTTGATTTTAAGCAATAATAGTGCTATTTAAAAGAGAAGTTTTATAACCTATTGTTAAGATACAACAATAAAATATCAGCTGAAATTTTCATACATGTAATAATATATGAAGTTATTTATTAAAACAATCTCTGGAACATCCTATTTAGTCAAAATAATAATATAACAGCTTAGCCACACATCCGCACTTTATACAAAATACACTACAAATTTACACCAGATCAACAACATCTGGCCGTAAACAAGTACATAATTTTATTTTAAAGATTACGTGTGGTTGTTATTTAAAATTTTATATTTAACATTTTAGATGTTATTTTATATTTTATTTAAAAAACGTTAGCGAAATAATAAACTGAAAGGACATTGTAAGAATAAGTTTACAATTTTCATTCCACTGTGTTATATGGAGCAATTAAATTTCAATTTAGCGTTTTAAGTTTTTGTTTCTTCAAAATTCCTGCTATAATGTTTACAGTTTCCGGTATTTACCTTAATTCGAAAGTTCTAAACTGTCTTTTTATTCGAGTTCATTCTCACAGGAGGCTTAGCGTTAATATTTTCAAACAACAAAGTGAATTAAAAAAAAACGTGCCGTATACTTTACATCACGCACAGAAACGTGAGTGTTAAACATTTTAACCTATTCAAAGAAAGAGAAAGTCAATATATTACACTTAATATTTATAAAAAATGCCATTTTGGAGGAGCTGTGGCATGTATAATGGCTGTAATATTAGACACATTCGGAATTGTAATGTCGAAATTATTTAAATGAAGCCTATTATTACCATTATAAACGATAGTGTACATTCATAATATAACAGAATTAAATAACAGACTTTTATTGCTCGAGCATCTACAAATACCACGAGATAAAATACGCGTCACTAATCGTCTTGGACACAGAAAATAATTTTTAATAATTTGTTGTTTGTGAGGATATACGGTAGGATTAAAATGTTAATGGATAAACACAGATTTCATGAGCTGTTTATGAAGAATATCTTACTGACATAGAATAATTAATACCATAAAGTAAACTGCTTATACAGAGCTCCATTTTATGTTGTGATCAGATACTTAAAAATATAGTTTTTTAACTCTACAATTTTTATGTTTTAAATATCAGTTAGTATGGTCGAAATCATGACACTTAAGAATGATCACAGATTCTCTAATTGGTAGTTATATGACAAAAAAATGGGTGCCTACACTTAGGTGTGTTCTGGGGGTGCCTCTGAATACCACCTAAATATTTAAAATCGAAATTTCAGCTGCGTGTCACGAAAAAAGCAGCAGCCTGTCGAGACGGTAGCATTTGCCAGAATGCTCAGATTCCAGAATATGAAACACGAGACCGAGAGATTCCTTCGGCAATATTCGGCATAGTTTCGGCTTTTATCGTATGATCCGAGTTTGGTTAGTTTAGTGTCAAAATTGTTGATAGAAAGTAAATTTAAAGTGTGATGGATATGATGCATTTCAGTTGACAAACACGTTTGAGGTTATGTTTAATGTTATGTTTACTAAATACAAACAACTAAGGTTTGAAAGTATGTAGTATGTTTCAGCCCCCAAACGTTTAATTTTACTTATGCAAGTAGATACATAATTTGAGGTTAAGAGTTGGCAGATCTGTGGAAGAAAACTTCTTAATTCAGCAAAGAAAACTTCTTAATTCAGCAAAACTGAAACATCATATATATAAGTTGAAGTTTTTATCACATACCTATGTAGTCTAGCCATAAATTTTGTAGTTGCTAGTAACATAAATGTTTTATGATAACAAACTTTATAAGGTTACAATAATTGTGTATAATAAGTTGTTTAAAAGATATAGGTAACATAATATTGTGTATATAAATTACAAGTGTAAAACTTTAATTTGTTGCTTTTGTTTCTTGATATTGCTTCGTCAGCTGGTTGCACGCTACTAAAACATTTTAAGTACTGAAATATGTTCCATTTCTACACCATCTTTTAGCTGCAACTTTAAATCATTGTCAACATTTTCACTAATTTAAAAATATTTGAAAAAATATACCATATCAGTACATACATTCAGTATTGTATGAATAGTTTCTGATAAATTATTACAGTATTTTCTGTAACGGTTTTCTTTTATAAACATTTCCTTATACTTATATCTGGATTCTGCTTTTGTAATTCAAATAATAAACAATTAACATAACCTACAATTTTCTTGACAGATTAACGAAATGAACTAAATCTACTGCTACCCGTCGGCATTTAATCATCTCACTTTAAGTAGCTAGCTATTTCATTTGAAATTTTAAAACTAAAACTGAACGTTACGATTTGAACCGAATATATAGTCGGAGATAACCGAAGCGATATATCCGTTGCGTGTGCGAGATTCTGGAAAATGAGCATTCTGGAGTTTGAGCCCGTCCCAGCGGGACCGCATCATTAGACAGAATGTTCATTTAACAGAAAGTTCAAAATACAGAATCACAAATGAGAGGACACGTTCGGTCATACTCGTTAGTGGTTCGGCTTCCTTCGCTTGGTTGAAATACGCCCAGATACAAAAATGAAATGGCTAGTCATTTAAAGCAGGACGGGTTGTAGTGTCGACATGAAGTCAATCTAAAATAAAATAATGTATTTATATTTATATGTATGTTGACAGCATTTGTTGAGGTTATGTTTAATGTAAATAATACATTATAGTTATTGGAAATTATGAAAACTTTAAAATAATGCTGTTATTATAAAGAACAGATAAAAGAATGTAACTTGGCGTCCAGAAATACTCGTCTAAAAATTAATTTAAAAAACGTGAAGACCTACAAAATAACAGTTGAAAATATTTTTAGTATTGTCCATTTTTACTATAGATTGCATGTATGTACGTTGTACGTACATATGTATTTTTTTAAGTTTGATTGAAATTAATATTTTATTTGTTTTTGTAAATATGTTCTATGCATGACTGTTGTTTTTAAATTTAATGTGTTTGTAGGTGTAGGTTTTGTCTGCTTATGTAAATATATTTGATTTGTTATGATAAAAATGTATGTTCCTTGTTTTGATTTGGTAGAAATTAATATCTATTTTATTTGTTTTTGTAAATATTATGTTCTATGCATGACTGTTGTTATTAAATGTAATGTGTTTGTAGGTGTTGGTTTTTGTCTGCTTATGTAAATATATTTGATTTGTTATGATAAAAATGTATGTTCTTTGTTTTGATTTGGTGGAAATTAATATCTATTTTATTTGTTTTTGTAAATATTATGTTCTATGCATGACTGTTGTTATTAAATGTAATGTGTTTGTAGGTGTTGGTTTTTGTTTGTTTGTTAAACAATTACAGTGTAACTTGCTGTTTCATATTTAATTAAGTATAAAGCAGGTATTTGAATTTGTATTTCAGTTTTAATGTGTATTAATAAAATTAAAAACAAATTGCATTGTTTAAATCCTATACAAGTACTAAGCACTGCAAGGAAACGAAAAGTCAATTATGGATTATGTAGTTACATCAAGATAAAATATGAGGGATTTAAAAGACGCGAGAGTTAAAAGAGGCTACGACATCAACAGAGACCACTATTTTGTAGAAGCTAAATTCAGACTAGCCAAAACCCTATAAATACTGAAACCAAGAGTAAACTTTGAAGTCACAAATTAAGAAATACTGAATTAAAGGAAATATATTCAAGGAAAGTTGATAAAATAAAAATGTAAATCATACATGGGAAAGGTTTAAACAAATAATCACAAATGTGAGAACTGAAATTTGTGGTGTAATAAAGAAAGAAGACAACAGAAAAAAGACGAGCTGGTGGAGTGAAGATATTAAGAAAGAGTTAAAACAAAAGAAAAAACTATGGAAAATATATTATATAAAGAGTAAAACCCAGCACATGTACGAGGTATATAAAGAACAAAGAAATAAAAGTTAAGAACCTGGCAGAAAAAGCTAAACAAAAATCTTGGACTTACTTTGGGCAGAAGCATAAAGAGAACAGCAAAGAAAATCAAAAACTTTTCTCTAAAGCACTTAAAAATATGAGAAATAGACCAGAAACAAAAGTGAAATCTATCAAGTATTGAAACGAACAACTAATAACTAACGGAAAAGATATTACGGATAGGTGGGAAGAATACTTTTACAAATTACTCAAAAATGAAAGGGATGAGCAAAAGGAGAATATAAGAAATTAAGAAAATACAAACTCAAACCAAATACAAGAAATAAGTGAAATTATAACAGAAACAGAATTACAGGAAGCACTCGAAAAATTGAAAATATGAAAGAACAAACTTCGACACCTACGGGTAAAAGAGGATAACGATGATGATCATTACTATACATATATTACTGTTATCAATTTCATTAAGAATTTAAAAAGTGGTTGCTGATCTTTTGCTGAACTGACTAAAATGTGTAATTAAAAATTATTCCACTTCTACTATATACTAATCATTAATATTTTAGTTCAATCTGTTATAAGCATTAGAAAAATGTTAGTTTCGATTTGTAGATATATTTTACAAATCTGCTTATAATAATTAAATTTGTGCAATTCTTAGCATATCCACAAATAAAATTCCATAAATACATTTTTTAAATCAGCAAGTGTTCGTCTAGTATGTTTCTTTGTAGTCAGCCAATATTACATTTGGTCTTCTATTAATTCATGCTGAAGTTAAGTGTAAGTTGATCATTCATAAGTTGAGTATAGTTTATTTATAGGTACTTTCAATAAATATGGCAGTATTTAAATTCTATATACATATCGATAAGCACTGAAAAAAAAGCAAGATTTTATGTGTTTATGTACAATTTTAATCACATTTTTTATGTATTGCTGGAGAAGCATGGAATTCGCCTTTTAATAATTAGCATTATTATATATATTAACCATAAATAAATTAACTGTTAAACTATTTTCAGTTTCTTATGCAGATCTGTATATTTTCAACTGTTATTTTGTAGGTCTTCACGTTTTTTAAATTAATTTTTAGACGAGTATTTCTGGACGCCAAGTTACATTCTTTTATCTGTTCTTTATAATAACAGCATTATTTTAAAGTTTTCATAATTTCCAATAACTATAATGTATTATTTACATTAAACATAACCTCAACAAATGCTGTCAAACATACATATAAATACATTATTTTACGTTAGATTGACTTGATGTCGACTACAGCCTGTCCTGCTTTAAATGAGTAGCCGTTTCATTTTAGCATCTGGGTGTTGCTAACGGAGCGAAGGAAACCGAGCAACTACGAGTGCTACCGAACGTGTTCTCTCATTTGTGATTCTGTATTTTGAACATTCTGTTAAATGAACAGGTCCCGTCCCAGCCTGTCACTATTGACACGCGTGTAATAGGTTCGCCATTACTGCACTCTAGCTTTTATAATAAGCGAGATCCTCAAAATCAAACACCCGGTATATATGATTTTTCATACTTTTGTCTGATTTCGTATTTTGCTCTCTATATTTCGTTAGTGTTGACTCACCTAAGAATGTATGCATAATTATTATAGAAAATTTACTTCAGCACTATAAAATTTCTTTGCTATTCGTCCCAACTTCGTACCGTTCGCATTTGCAGCGGTTCTACTTCTGTAAACTTATGTGTAGTGTAATTTTAGAATAGAATTGCTTTTCTTCTGCTAGTGATTTATTGCAGCATCGATTAATTTTCTGTGAAATTATTGGCCGACGTACATGTTCGTATCTTTTTATGACAACATAATTGTTATGTTGGCTACGACGGTTGTCATAAATGGACGAGTCATATGTTGTTTCGACCTCAGGTACATATGAAGGAAACGAATAAACTGTTGTTGGGCTAAATGTGTGGGTTTTGTATGTGAGTAGGCAATCAAGGTTGAATATCAAATGACAATAACCTTCTACAATTGTTATAACCCGTGCATGTAGACTTTCCTTTTCTATAAATTTATGTATCACACTGCATTTAAAATATCTACCATATAGTTAAATATAACGTATAGGCACGATTGTTGATATGAAGATAGATAAGAATAAACTCAGATGTTTTAAGAATAATATAAGAACAAAGTGTGCATGAAGTATTAAAATTTAGTTTCAGTAACGATAAAATAGTTTAAACATTTTTGATTCTAAATGTTGTCTACTTGTTAATTATTCATGTTTAATTGTTCCGATTTTTATGCTTCTTAATTAAATTTAAAAGGAAATAGGTTCTTGAAAATGTAAATTTATGTAAGTATATTGCACTTGTAGGGGAAATGACGTCATATTACATTATTAAATGTTAGTTTTTTTTTCAGATACGTAGTTTTTAAGCGACAACTTTCAGTTTCAAAATAGCAATTGTTTTTACACTTACACGTTATTATCTTAGTTGAAATATTTTATTAAATAAAACAATTTTCGTGGCAATTTATTCTCAAGTATATGAATCAGCAACAATATTTAGGAGATTAATACAATAAGCTTAGTTTAAATATAATTTTTATCTAATCGTTATACCGGGTGATTCAGTTTGACAGTCGCACCCCTATAACTTTTTAATTATTGAAAATAACCCCAAGAAACCTTATATTTTTGGAAACGGCGACAAATTCTCTATTAAGATGTGCATTTGTTATCTCTACCGTTATCGTATAGGCAACTGTTTTTACCTTAAATTACATAGTATACATCATGTTTTTGTTGATTCGGGTAGAGAATTTAATTCTGAATCCGACCATGTATTAAAAAAGTATGCATACATAGGAAAATTTTCGAGAAAAATCAGTTCAAAGTTTATTCAAATTATAGCAAACAGTCTATTTAACATAACAAAAAACGATCAAATCTTAAAAAGTATACTATAACTATCAATGGAATTGTATTAAAAATTAATCTTTAATAAAAATCAAAACAAATACATACAAAATATATTCAAGCAGTTACACATAGAGGACAACTGTATTTGGAAGCGGGGGGCGTAAAGTCTAATTTTTTATCTTGAAGTTTATTATTAGTTTTTATTTTTATTAAAATTATTAAAATAACAAAAATATTTCTAATGCATTCCCATTGATAGTTATAGAATAATTTTTAAGATTTGATCGTTTTTTGTTATGTTAAATAGACTGTTTGCTATAATTTGAATAAACTTTGAACTGATTTTTCTCGAAAATTTTCTTATGTATGCATAGTTGTATAATACATGGTCGGATTCAGAATTATTATACGTATCAACAAAAACATGTATATGTACTATGTAATTAAAAAAAAAAAAAAAAACAGTTGCCTATCGCGGATTTGACTACGTCATCGTAGAGAACAAATGCCCATCACATAATAGAGAATTTGTCGCTGTTTCCAAAAATATAAGGTTTGTTGGGGTAATTTTCAATAATTAAAAAGTTATAGGGGTGCGACAGTCAAACTGAATCATCTGGTATTAAGTTTGACTGTCGCACCACTATAACTTTGTTATTTTAAAAGGAAATCCCTGTAAACCTTAATTTTTGTAAAACGTGGAAAATTCTCTATCGAATGATGTTAAATGTTTTTTTTTTACGATAAAATATGTCAGACTGGCTATAGTCAACTTTTTGTTTTGACATTACATGGTATACTTATTTTTTATAGATTCTGATAGAGAATTAAATCTAAATCTGATAGTGCATAAAAAAATAGGAATACATAGGAAAATTTTTGAGAAAAATGAGTAAAGTTATTTATTGTTTTTCACAAATGTGTTGTATTTAACTAAACAAAACACGACCGCTGTAGTAATTGATAGCCTATAACTTGTTTAATTGTGTTTTATTATTTTTCTACGAAAAATCATTATTTTGTGAGTATTTAATTGAAACGCCTTAAGAATACACTCAAGTTATAGGGGTGCGACAGTGAAACTGAATCACCATGTATGTATAAAATTTAATATTTTTAAACTGTTGTGTAGTTTTTTTTTAAACTTTTGATTGTCCCTTTAAAAGTTATATACAGCATAAATAATTTGATTCGCGTGGCATATTATTCTATGAATAATTAAAAATAATATGGCGGTTTTCTATTTTTTATATCGACTTTAATGCAAACGTAGAGTAAACTTTTTATCACATTTAATTGAAAAGAGCATTTCACTTGTTGACATTTACCTCCTATATTAAATTGGGTTGCAGTTGCTTCGAAAGCTGATTCAAGTCTCGTAGATCTTTATTAGAATTCACGACATATTCAAACTAATCTTATTAAGAAACAACTTTTAAAACTAATTACTGTCGTGCATTTTAACAAGATGTTTTAGCATTACGTCGTTTAATTTGCATGACTAAACAGGAGTGTCTCTAATCAAATTGTAGTGGAAATGTAAATATTAACTGGTTGGTTTTATAAAAACTATTTTCGCCTTATTTGTAAATTATCGATCAGAAGCAACTCTGGTTAACTATTAGGCAAATTTTTAGTAATTATCACTCTCATCTAAATGCTTTTTTTACAATTCAGTATACATGTTTATACATTTGTGAAAGTTTAAACAAGATTCTCAAAAGAATCGGGTGTTTTTCGTATCTACTAATTAAAGAACATAGTTTTCGTCTAGTTCACATCGTTTCCATCTGCGGGTATAATTTTGCTGTGCCTGATCTAATAAAAATATTGTGTATTTCCTTCCTTGCTTTTGCTAAATACGCTTGTCAATTTCTGAGCAGTTTAACTTTTTGTTGGCTAATAATTTATCAGCATATCTCTTAAACCGTTAAGTTAGAGATATGAGTTCTATTTGTTGCAAAAACTTTGTTAATATATTGTTACAATTTCGTCTTGATATAGTGGTGACCTATTTATAAAAGTAAAAAAAAGTTCTCCCATGTGACATTTTACGCTGCATGCGCTTTCCAAAATTTGCGAGGTCGCGCTTTAAACTTATTTGACAATAGTTGTTAAATCTCGTGAAGAATAATTTGTACGCCAATCGACGATAATAATTTAATAAAAAATCGCCGATATACGATAATAAATAAGAAAGTTATTTAGTTTTACACTTCAAAAGAATTTGATTACGCATATTTTTCAATAAAATAGCGTTTTTCTTTATTTTGGCAACACTGCACTACTTCGAGCATCTGAAATTCGAATTCGAAGGATGATTCTGCTATGAGAACCCTTAGTTCAAGATGCATATTGTTAAGTTGCATAAGAAGTCAGACGTTTTGGTGACCAGTTTGGGTTGAACTGAGCTCGTCATTACCAGTTAAAGGGTTAAAAAAGTTACAAGAATATTTTGAATTTTGAGCAACTTTCTAAGCAAAAAATCGATTTTGTTCATGTTATAATTAAGTTATTGTTTTCTTTCGCATATAAATGTAACTGTAGATATAATTATTATAAATTTCACCAGGATATGTGAATAAAACAATTGCTGCAATGCAAACTTTCACCCTGTGTAAGTGTTTTTATTAAAAAGTGCAAAAAACATGTAAAAAATTGTGTTAATAAATAAATTTAAATAAATGTATCCTAAAGCAGTTAATGAATAATATTTTTAAAACATGAAATAACGTTTTTAACTGGATTTATTGTTCTCCAAAATTTTGTTTACATTTTGGTTTCGATTCTGTTTTGTTTTGTTTCTATTTATTATTTTCAACTAAATTCCGATCTGGTTCGTGATTGAAAACGCTAGTTAGGATATTTAAATATACAATTTAGTAAATTAGCTTTAAAATTTTTCAGTTTACACAATTTTATTGTTTGCCTTAATTAACTACTCTAACTACCTTTGTTATGGTGTACTGATAATGAAGAGACTATTGTTGACAGTAAATAAAACCGCACTTGTCGACAAGCAGTTCATATAAGTACAACCGTATTCTTTGCTTATGTTCAATCAGTACCTACCTCTTTGGAGGTGATTATTTGTTTTTTATATGTTAACTAAGTCCGCTGGGAAAGCCTTTTATGTATTAATTCCATATGTGAAAAGCCATTATAGTAACACATAACAAATAATTTCCATTTTAATGTTACTTTCAAAACAACAAATAATAGTGAAAATTGAGTTAAATTGTCTTTTAAATTCACTTTTAGTTATAAAACATATACTGGTTTTGTTGGTCATATAGTATCAAAAATGTAAATTGTGTTTAAACTGTTCGCTCCATTACTTTACAAAGGAAAATAAAAACGAATTAACAGTGCTATGGAACCAACTCGGTTAAAGCTAACGGGATCAATTAAATATTGTTGCTTAGTTACCGTCAGTTATTCTGGGAAATTTTGACGCAGCTTTGTGCACCCGGGCAAGAATCAGTTTGCAAAGCATTTTTACATACTTCAGTAATTTTTATTCAAACTTGTTAGTGACAAACAGTACCTAAATAAAAATAAAGTAAATTAAGTTATGTGAATGCAATACTAACGGGTTTTTATTTACTTTTTGTATTAGGATGAAGATACCTTTAAATTTAAATGTAACTTGGTTTTGTCATTTAAAAATGAAACATCTTGTTAAAAATATGATATGCCAAAAGTACTGCTGGGGAAGGCGCGGATTAACGGCCTGTTAATAGCCCAAAAAATTTTCTTGACGGCCATGTTCTTTAAAAACAATTTTTTTCATAAGATAGGACCAATAGCAATTTACGATATTTAGAATATTATTTAGAATGTTATCGTTTTCATTTTTAACAATACAAGCTATTAAACTTTGTTTTGTGTAACTTATGCTTGTTATATGTTTTTTTAAAAAAATGTTTATGCTCATTGTATTGTTCATAGAGTAGAAAGTTTAACATTTGCGAGTACAATATTACCTTGACCAAAACAATATGCCTGTTGTTGACCTAAAGCGTCTGAGTTAATATAAAGTATTATAGCATATTATAAGCCATCTCATGAAGGTGCTATTATTTCAACCTATTGCTCGAAGTGACGGTGTCTAGACTTCATTGTTCCTTCATTGTAGGTACCGTTTTGTGGAGATTGCGGAGGTAATTTTCAAAAACAATTCAATTATATCTAGATGGAAAGAGGTGGTTGCATGAATTCTGTGTCTCACAAGCGGCGTATACACGAGAACTCTTACTACCGTTGTTCAGCATTACTCTGTTAAGGTAGCAAGTACTGTTTAAATTAAGTTTTAATTGATGGGTATTACAAGGATGAAGATAGACTTGATGTAAGCGAAATATTTAAAGACACGACAAAATTAGTATATCGAACGACAAATATAACGATAAAAATGGAAAAGTTCAACCACAAAATTAGTATATAGCACGAACAAAATAGGTACATCGAACGACAAATATAAACAGGACAAAAAGAGAAATTTCACTGCAAATTATGCTATTTGCACGACAAAAAATAATATTTGAAGTATACATTTTGTTAGCTATAATATATTAGCTGGAATTTTATAGTATTAAACGTATGTTTTAAGTAACCTAATATATTAAAATTGAGATGAAACCTCAGTTGTAAATCGATTTATTGCAAAAAATATCCCAAAACCAATGTAAAACGCGGTAAATTGTCAAACAAAAAAAGTATACATTACATATAAATGTAAGCAATTATAACATATAATTTTACCTGATATGTTTGTTTTCATTAAAAAAAAAAAGCTTTAACCAACTTTTAAGACCGTCATTTATTTGGTCAGTAGTAGAGGGTTACGTTAAAAAAAGCTTTTCTTTATAAATAATGAAAACTAAGGTAAGTTTGTTTTTATTAACAAAATAAATCATCTTTATCTTGGTCCTAGTTTTAACATTTTTACAATTTTAGCCGTTAGAACGAATATTTGTCGTTCACTTACATTCGTTTGTCTTTAAAAATGTAAATTTTGTCATGAATTATCCAAATTGTGTCGGGCTGAAAAGTAGCACATTTTGTAATGTTGCAATAAATTGTTTTTCAATGAAAGTCATACCTATGTAAAAATTAATCAACGCGAAAATAAATTAAATAAAAACATTTTAAAAGTTTTTACTAATGGAGCGTGATGTATTAAGAAATTTTGGAAATATCTATGTGAACAAAATCATTAAACCGGTACAATATTACACTTAATCACATAAGAATTATTGCCTTCACACCTCGTTTCAATATAAAATTATTTAAAATTCATATATGTGTTAAAAATACTGTTGTTTATCCTTATAAATTTAATTATAACATGAAATAAAACGCGTCTGTTTAAAAATCATCTGGACAGGCACAGAAACTGGTCGTTCCATATATTTATTATTATCTTAAAATGCAAATTAGCTCCGTTATTGGGTTTGTTTCTAATTTATTTTAGTTCTAAAGGAATTAATTTATAAAATAAGATTTATTTATTGCCTAGGCCTAGGTTAAGTAAATGCAGAAGTTATAAACCATATAGTTGAATACGCTATCTTGATGAATATCAGAAAAACCAATCTTTTTTCATAGTTAAAAAAAATTTAAAGTAACTTTCATTTTTTTTTTCTGATTTGTTTTACTTCGGCATGTTTTTGCTGCTATGGCTAATCACCGAAGTGGAGGAGGAGGGAACTAGGATTAGGTGAGTAAGGGTTGAGGGTAGGTGGAAGTACTGTCACAGCATTTGCCTATAGTAGGTAGGGGAAACCACCTGAAACCCCTACGATGACAGACGGCCGCGGGATTCGAACCCACGCCTCCCGACTTTACTCGCTAGGTTGCATACCAGCCAGCCACCGAGCTCGGTAACTTTCATTTGTAAACAATTATAATTCTGATTTAATTGTGTAGGTGTATGTTTAATTCTTGTAGGTGATTTATGTTATACAGGGTGATTCAGTTTTACTGTCGCACCACTATAATTTTGTTCTTTTAAAAGAGGATTCCCATAAACTTTCTATTTTCGTAAATCGTGGAACATTATCTATCGAATTACGTTCAAATGTTTCTTCTACGATAGAATATGTCAGATTGGCGACAGTTAAGTTTTTAAAATTACATGGTTTACTTTTTTAAATTAATTTTGATAGAGAATTAAATTATAAATTCGATAGTGCATTAAAAAAATAAGCATACATAGGAAAATGTGTGAGAAAAGTGGTTTTAAAAGTTATTTATTCTTTTTCACAAAATCGTTGTATTTGATTAAACAAAATACGGTCGCTGTAGTAATGAACAGTTTATAATTTGTCTAATTGTGTTTTGTTTTATTATGTTTCGACAAAAAATCATTATTTGTCGTATTTAAAATTTAATTTTCTACAACAATCAATTAAAAAAAGTATATCATGTAATATAAAAAAAAAAAGTTGACTATCACCAGTCTGATATATTTCATCGTAAAAAAAAAAACATTTGAACGTCATTCGATAGAGAATTTTTCACGGTTTACAAAAAACAAGGTTTATAAGTGTTTCCTCTTAAAATAACAAAATTATAGGGGTTCGACGGTCAAGCTGAATCACCCTGTTTAATTAAATATCATGTTTTCTCCATTGTATTTTACTATTTCTTTCAATTTGCGATACTAAAGGGGTCAAATTAGCAAAAAATTACAAAAAATGGACACTATATTATTAGGTATTTACTGAAACAGTTTTTTTTTTCATTTTGTTGATTTATAAGTTTTACTACTTTTTAACTACTTCAATATTAATATTTTTGGAGCAAATAACGAATGTCATGCTTTAAATTTTAAATAATCAAATCGTGTTAGTGTTGATATATAAGACGATTTTGTTTTGTATTGAACCAGAAAGCTATATTTTGATGTTAGGCGGGATTCTCATAGAGACTAAAATAACTTTTACAGGAATAGTATTATTAAAAAAAAAAGAGCAATAAAAAGGCAAATGCTTTTGAAAAAATGTAATTTACTAGCCATATGTCAGCAATTTTGCCATTTTAAATGTATTGAATTGGTTAGTCACAACAGTATTTATTATTTTTATCGATATACGGTTAACAATTTATCAAAACTGTAACCTATAATTTACAGTCATATTTTTTTAGCAAATGTGTTTCGAATGAATGCCTTTGAAGTGTGACAAATGGCAACAAAACGTATTTTTCTTTTATCGGCAATATTAAGGTCACCGAGGTCGGATTCTGTAGAGTATTTGTAATAAAAACCAGTGTTCTGACCTCCAACCCTAGCGGGATTGAAACCCGTTTCTTAAACGGCGATGTATTTGACGTAACAAATTTATAAATGTAGATGTCGGACGTAAAAGTATTTATTACCAGTAATATCGAAAGTAACAATATTAAAACGGTAATTTCTACGATTGTTAGGTAAGGCTAATTTTAATTAGTAATAAATTGGAGAATTGCAATGTGCAAAATGCATCACAATAATATTCGTGTACACGTGCAACTAGTTGTTCCATACGCGTGTACATAAAACATTTTTATAAAATTTAATTGTAATATACAAATGCTTAGAAGAGTTAAATTTAATTTATTTAATTAATTAATAGTAGTAATATTTTTGAATGTTAAGTAGTAATATAGTGCAGTTGTATTCAGAATCGCTTCCTCTTTCTAAAAATGTAAAAATATACAGGGTGTTCCATTTAAAATAACAAATTTGGGGTTATTTCCGGCAAACCGGAAGTGAAATAAATGTGTGTATGTGCTCAAAAAGCCCGTTTTTTTGCAAATATCATATGTCTAAAATTTCATTTATCTAAAATCAAAACTAAAGAAAAAGAAGGGGGTGTACCACACTTCATTTACACCCGGTATAGAGCAAATAATTTTCATTTTTTGGATTTGACTGTTATACAGCTTGAAATTTAAGCATTATATTTAGTTTCTCTTTGCATGCAATATTTAAAATAATAATTGAACAGCGTGGCATTGCTTTATTTTTAAAATGTTTTATAGCAATATTTGTTGTTTTATTAAAAACAAAAATACGTTATTACATACAGTGATTGTAAATAAATTAATTTATACAAGGATTTACTTTTTACAATGAGTGTGCACTTTTAATGTTTGTTGGTTGTATGTTCATAATAGTTTGTGTTGTTGACGAACTTTGTTCTTATTTGTAGGTGTGAGTAGTTTCCTTTTTAACAGCTCCATCCCACATTGCGGTTAGCAATATAAATTGATTCGAAGAAAAACATGGACTGCCGCCTGTCCGTCTTAAAAAATTCTATGAAATTGATGGTCATATGTAAATAGCTGATCTAATGAAGATGTCATTTGCGTAAAAAATGACCGTTATGTACAAATTACTGTGAAGTCAATAATATTACTCATAAGTAACACCCAACAAAAATAATATTGAATAGTAATATACAAAACAGAGTTGGTTAAAGTATAAATGTTTTTTTTATCTCCCAACGAATTATATTTGAAAACTTTTTTTTAAATTCGTTTGTACTTGATGTTTCGCCAAAAAAATACATCGTAGATTTCATACATTCGTAAAAACAAATGGTGCTAAATACATACTCCAAACTACATTAACTTAACCTAAAATCGAGCAAAGCGCAATAACGTCTTATTTGCAATTTAAATTCGTTTTAGGCAGTCAGGGGATTCTTGGAATTTATAGTTTTCAAAGAATACAATGTTATTACATGTACAACCAGTAGCAGGTGATATTTTTTAAATAAAGGGTCTATAATCGTTTTGGGTCTTTCTAAAGGGTATATACGACAAGTTTTTAGGTAAAAGGGATAAAAATTCGCATTGACTTTTAAAGCTTGATGAAATTGTCTTAGTTTTAAAATAAAAACAAAATACCGATTTATATCAAGTGATAGTAACTTTTTTTTTTTTTTGATTCACAATTCCATCGTTATCAAGCTATCAGGCTTTATTAATAAAAAAATATGAACAAGATTATTTTATTGTCTTGTAAAAACTCGAAGTACTTGTAGGGTATATTTGCTACTACAATAGTTGGCGAATATGGGGTTCAGGTCTACTTTTTCCAGAAAAGTTCATCTGTGTTATCATATTTTTAGTAGCTATTTTCGTTTTGCCGCTAAGACGAAAAGTTATTTTCACTTTTTTGAATATTGGCGATAACTTCTTTATTTTTCAAAGTAAAACAAAATATTATGAAGGGTTCTGATAGTGATTTAAGAGCAAAATGATTCCGATTTTTGTGTAAACTCTAATTTTCGATATATGAAGCAACAATATGCTTTTTATTCAAAACTAATAGTAGCCCGTACCTAAATAAGAATGTAAATTTTCTTAGCTTTCAAAATATACTTTCACACATTTGTTACCAAAAATAACAAGTTGCATCTAAATGTGCTTGTATTTGAAAAAATACGACAGGTTAGCACGTTAATCTACGGTTGTAAGCATATCATATCAATGGTTTTGATCGTAAATCAAGAAGCCTTCAGTTGTTTTTTTTGTTGACTTTTACCCCTTATTTTATTTGCTCTTTTTATTGTTTTATGAACATAACATTCTTGAAATTTGACTAGACTGGAGTTTGCATTAAATGTAGGCCTACCATATTTTCGTGAAGTCAAACCGCCGACCTTTTTTTTTAAATAATCACCCGCGCAAAGACGTTTAACAACAAAATGGCAGTGAAACACATTTTTCTTAGCTTCTCAACCCTTTTTGTTGCCGTCTCAACAAAATCAGTGTGGAACAATTTTTTTTAATAAACCGAAACAAATGCAAAACCAACCGGGACACTGGCATAACTTCAAAACCGGGACTGTCCCGGCCAAACCGGAACGTATGGTGGGCGTTATTAAAAGTGTAAATAACATGACGTTGCATGTTATTTGTACTTCACATTTCTTTAAACAAAATTAAATTTATTGTTTGCAATATGTTTAATACTTTGGGGAACCTAAACGGAAAATGTTTCAGTTGTGCTCCGTAATGTGCTACCAGTCCATATAAAAAAGACAATCATTTGTTGCATAAAGGTGTCAAAAATGCTTTACCAGAGGATGCCAATAGTTTTAAAATTTAGGTAATTACGATAGTTAATTACTTAAAAATACTTACAACGCAAGTCTAACAGTATTACCTTTTTAATGCAGATGTTTTGGATCTTTTGGATATAACCCTGAATAATACGGGTATTTTGTATGCCATATTCATTCCGCCCTGTGTCTTGTGTATACCGGAACACCCATATCATTCTGTTTACATAGTAAGCTGGTCTTTACACACGGTAATCCAAAAGCACATTTTTCTAGGAATGATCAAAGTTGACAGCGTTAAGTAAAAGTGTGTTTACTTCTAGCCAGGGCTGCGGAGTCGGTAAAAAAAAGTCGACTCCGACTCCTGATAATTTTATAGTTGTTCGACTCCGACTCTGACTCTGACTCTGACTCCGACTCCGACAAAATTAAATACTAAGACATTTTATGGTGTGTAATATTAAGAAAAAAAAAATTATTTAAAATTTGAGTTTAAATTTTGCGGCAAAGGACCACCTCGCAATTTTTTGTTGTACTCGGAGTCGGAGTCGGTACATTTTTTCCGACTCCGACTCCACTGACTGGAAATTCCTCCTAAACTCCAACTCCGACACTACAGCCCTACTTCTAGCCAAAATACCGATGAAATCGTATAGGTATATTATGTGATCGTAGAAAAAGTATGCTACAAAACACGAGTTGTAAAGCAATACGCACTCGCTGCTACGCGGCTCCGTGCACAGTTGTTCCACTCGTGCGTAATATGCTTCTTACAAATCTTGTAAACGTAATATAAAATATACTATTACCGGTCTCTTGTGCGACTTTTCGGTCTAGGTCGGTAAAGATGTATTTTCTAGCCTCAACAATGATCAAAAACAGTTAATTTACTGGAAGGATGAAGAAAAGTCAATAATCGGCCTATTAATCGGCCAATTTGTTTATTAATGCATTCCCAGTACTTATTGTAGTAAGTAGTTGGCAGTCTATATATTCTTTTTATTAAAACAAATCTTCCCACCCGCGAATTAAAGAAGAAATTAAGAAAAGTTCTGATTTCTAAAGCTTACTATGGAGTAAGCGAATATTTAAATGATGCTGACTTTGTAAAATGTTATATGTAAATATCATTTTTCTGTGTTTTTTCTTTTTTATTAACTATGTATATTATTTGTAATGTACGTAAATTATTATTGTGACAAGTTCTACACCTTTTTTGGGATATTCAGAACAAATAAAGATTATTATTATTATTATTATTATCGAGTCGATAACTTTGCAGTGAATCGTATCGAGTTTCTGAATATTAGACTAGCTCGTAATGTCATATACAGGGTGCACCACGACCCTGAGATTCTTCGATAGCTCCTTTATTAATGAAAATATCAAAAAATGTTTAATACAAATATTGTGCGAACCTATTTTCTACATAACCTAAAATTATTTTCAAATATACAGGGTGTTTCGTTTGACCGGCATATATAAAAATTTAATTTTTTTAAATAGAACACCCTGTATATTTTTACATTTTTGGATTCATCTTAAAATTTACTTTAAAAAATGTATAAGGTTATATGGGTCTTAAGTCAACCGTTTTCGTAAAATTTACATTTTTGTGAAAATTTTGAGAGATACAGCACTTTCAATTTTTTTTTACAATAAAGTTATTTAAAAAAGCTACAAAATTTCGTTTAAAAATTAGATTGACAATAGATTAATTAACACTTTGCGCTAGCTACATTTAAAAAATATTATACAGGGTGTTTTTTACGCTTGGTCAAACTTGTGAAACTTTAAACATCGATAAGTCATTTTTCTTAAATGCAACACCCTGTATATTTTTACATTTTCTTGTAGAGAATTTAATTGTCTTTCGAAATTATTAAGAATGTCCTATACCTAAAGTTAATATTTTTAGAGCTATCTCGATTTTTATTAGTATTACTAAGGCAATTAAAATATTTTAAAGTGGGCCATGGACGTAAGTCGTAATTTTTCAAAGAATTTTTAAACAAAAGAATAAAAAGAGCTGCAACTTTAATTTTAGGCTAAAAATGTACCACATTTTACCGAAATGTATCGTATAAATTGTTCAAGATAATGTCCTTGTTCTAGGCACAGCCGTAGACCTTGTCTGAAAGACTTTAGCTCCCTTTATAACATTTCGGGGGTTATACCATCAAAAGCAACACGAATCCTGTTCTGCACATCTTCAGCAGTTGTTGGGGGGTCTTGATACACCTGTTTTATGGGTCCCCACAAAAATAAATTTATAGGGGTAAGATCAGGTGACCTAGGTGGCCAGGAGATTGGTCTACCTCGCCCTATCCATCTATTAGGATATTCTGTGTTCGGCAACTGCATTACTTGCTGTGTTGCTTTGAATGGTATAACCCCCAAAATGTTATCAAGAGTGCTAGAGTCTTTGAGACAACATCTACGGCTGTGCGTAGAACATGAACAAGGATATAATTTTAAACAATTTATACGATAAATTTCGGGGAAAAGGGGTACATTATTGGACTAAAATTAAAGTTGGAGCTCTTTTTATTCTTTTGTTTAAAAATTCTTTGAAAAATTACGACTTACGTCCATGGCCGACTTTAAAATATTTTAATTGCCTTAGTAATACTAATAAAAGTCGAGATAGCTCGAAAAATATTAACTTTAGGTGTAGGACATGCTTAATAATTTCGAAAGACAATTAAATTCACTACAAAAAAATGTAAAAATATACAGGGTGTTGCATTTAAGAAAAATGACTTATCGATGTTTAAAGTTTCACAAGTTTGACCAAGCGTAAAAAACACCCTGTATAATATTTTTAAAATGTAGCTAGCGCAAAGTGTTAATTATTCTAATGTCAATTTAATTTTTAAACGAAATTTTACCGCTTTTTTAAATAACTTTAATGTTAAAAAAAATTGAAAGTGCTGTATTGCTCAAAAATTTCATAAAAATGTAAATTTTACGAAAACGGTTGACTTAAGATCCATATAACCTTATACATTTTTTAAAGTAAATTTTAAGATGAACCCAAAAATGTAAAAATATACAGGGTGTTCTATTTAAAAAAATTTAATTTTTATATGTGCCGGTCAAACGAAACACCCTATATATTTGAAAATAATTTTAGGTTATGTAGAAAATAGGTTCGCACAATATTTGTATTAAACATTTTTTGATATTTTCATTAATAAAGGAGCTATCGAAGAATCTCAGGGTCGTGGTGCACCCTGTATATCATGCATAATTATTTAGTACACTACAGCATCAGCTCCAATCTGCTATGAATTGCACATTATTATAATCATCTTTATTTCTTCTTAAATGAATATCTTATCCATAAAAATGAATGTGTGATCGAATGTATAAAATAATGATCACACCGAGCATTTGTTAAGTTATCGGCTGTCTGTATTAATTAATGAACATAATTGCAATGTTATAATGGGGTAAAACATGCGGAATAGCTGTGTAATTGTTTCACGGTCTATTATATATCCTGTTTGTTATCGTTGGCTCCTGTTGAACAGGCATGGGCATTATGGTCAACAATTAATTTTCGAATCACAATCACTGAAGCTATAGCAGACAGTTTATAGTACACGTAATACACATAACCGATCTCGTTTGCAATTTTGGTGCGTTAAGTGCTTTTATTTTAGTTCGTTAAAATGTCGATATTCTTAATAATATGTTTCACGGTAAAATATAAGTCTGATAGATGATTTATAGTAACACAACGGTGTGGGTAATAAAATAGCACGGGGCTATTTTTTCGAATATATAAAGTGCTGCGTTCATACAAGGAAGAAAATTGTTTGCAATCAAATCAAATTAAGTAAATCACTCAGTAGCTGACCGTTGCATGCGCAGATGCTAGTACGTGGTTTAGCTCGTAACAATGTGAGAATAAATTACAATGAACTTTGAATGTTGTAACCATGTATGGCGAAAGCTTGAGTTTAATTATGTGAGAAAATAAAAGTTTTGAAAATTATGTTTAAAGCTGTTGTTCGATTGTAATATGTTATTTTGCGAGAAAGTAGAGCGAGATAACGATTTAATGAAATGACTATACAACCACGATCTGGACGAATTGATAAAATCTTTGAAAGATAGGTAACAGTGGGTGGTAACTTTGTATGTAATAGATCTGGAACTTGATAAATTTAAGTAAAACCTGCAACCAAATGTAGCGCATGAACCAGGCTCTCAAAATTGATATTTATCGGGGATAATACCATAAAAGGTTAAAATTTGCGGCCAAATTTTGTTTGACACGAGTTGTTGCTTAGTAACAATTTATTCGAGTTTAAATTGAAAAGCAATAACAAGTGTTACAAAAAAAATTTGGCCTGCTAAAATTTTAACCTCGAATGGTATTTGTAGCGAAAATTCTACGACCGAAGTGTGACGTTTAAACCATTTTTAGAAAACTTAACCTCTGATATTTTCCAAAATGTCATAGCGTTGCTATGGTGAAGGTCAACAGAAATTTATCCGATTGCAAATAGTAAGGTTCCTATTTATCCGCCAGCAAACGTGATTAATTGTATGCATTTGCACTGACATTAATGACAGGAGTGGAATTATCATATTAAAAAAATAAAAATAGTTTTATGCTAATACAAACTAAAAATAAGTAAAATAATCAGTCAAACTCGAAGGACCATATGTTGAATTCAAGATTACAAAACGAAAGGTTGGGTTCACTTACCAATAGGTTTTACACACTTAACGGTACCTGGGCATTTGCACTGATGTGTCTTCTTGCCCGAAGAAGGCCTTTATGGCGGGCATGCGCGACGGCCATAAATACAACCAAAAAGGTGCGGCAAAAACGCAAAATTTAGAAACAAAACAAGATTACATTAAGCCCAACGAACGATAACAAACAATTATAAAGGGTGACTCAACAAGAACTTGCATTTTAAATTAAATTTTTTTTTTTTATATTGTTGTAAAGAGTAAACATTGACATTAAACATGAAATATAATATCAGTCAAATGACCGCCACGGTTCTGTTGGCAGGTGTGAACTCGATCCACGAAATTTTGGAAGACGTTTTGTAGCAAGGGCGGCTGGATTTCGCGAATTTTACGTGTGATTTCTTCTTTTAGTTGTTGAATCGTCTCAGGGTGGTTCACATAGACCTTACTTTTCAAAAAACCCCAGAGAACGAAGTCCAAGGGAGTTAAATCGCAACTCCTTGGTGGCCAGTTCTGATCTCCAAAACGAGAGATGACACGACCCTGGAACTTCGTTTGCAATAACGTCATTGTTTCACGTACAGGCAGGTCGCGCCATCCTGTTGAAACCACATTCCATTCAAGTCCACTCCATCCAATTGACGCCAAAAAATGTTTGCCAACATGCCACGGTAGCGATCACCATTGACAGTCAAAGAAGCACTTTCATCATTTTCAAAAAAGTACGGTCCGATGATCTTTCCTGCCCACATGGCACACCACACTGTCACTTTTTCAGGATGCATCGGTAATTCTTGAATGGCATGTGCATTTTCTTCTCCCCAGATTCGACAATTATGTGTATTGACGTAGCCGTTAAGGTGAAAGTGCGCCTTATCACTAAAAATGATTTTGTTAGGAAATGCATCGTCAACTTGCTGTTGTTCCAAGATCCAGTTAGCAAAGTTTCTGCGCTGTCCATGGTCGGCTGGCTTTAATTCTTGTGTCAACTGGATTTTGTAAGCATGAAAGTGCAAATCCATCTTCAGAATTCGTTGGAGAGTACTGCGGTGGATTTTAATTCCTGGGCGCGATGACGGATGGAGGTGTTTGGGTGTTCTGTAACACTGACACGGCAGCGATGTTTTTGGCCGACTTTTCAGGGCGATCACGGCCAAAGCTTTTCTCATCTTTCAGTGAAAACGTCCGCTCAAATTTCTTAATTAAATTTTTAACAGCGTACCTTGACGGACGATTATGCACACCAAAATTATCTCTCAACTTGCGAATTGTTATTGTAAAAGTTTCTCCATGTTTGTAATGGGTCTTTACAATTAGCAAACGTTCTTCCAAAGTGTAACGCGGCATTGTCGTAAATGTCAATGTTTCCTCATGACAGTTACCAAGTATGGTTGACTAAACAGTTGTAACACGGAAATAGCACACTTTTCAAATTTCAAGTTCTTGTTGAGTCACCCTTTACTTATGATAGCAAAATAATTGATTACCGAATTACGATATTTTCCCAAAAGAAATCCGAATTTTGATATACATGTACAGGGTGGTCCAAATTCGATGGGATTACTTTGGTATCTCGCTTAATAGACAAGATAGAGAAACGGTTAAATTAACAAAAATGTGCAGTTTTGTGAGACAAACTCAGAAAATCGTTTTCAAAAATATTCTATCATTTCCGGTTATTGTTCTAAATATGGAAAAAATTTATGAATAGTATTTTTAGATATTTATATGTGGACTTAAATGGTACAAAAAAAATAATTGAAAACGCATTTTTAAGAAAAATGTCATTCTATTTATAGTTTTTTTAAGAGGATATCGTCCACTGCAGATAATATAATGCTGAAATTAAAGAATCAAATTACTAATAGCACTATATTTGCTGACAAGATTTTAGGATATACATTTTTTAGTTTAAGTACGAAAACTTTAATAAACGCCTTTAAATTGAGAGAAAGAAATGTTATTCCAAATACATTTAAACTAAAAAAATATTTAACAAGTGCAAGTCAGAAAATATATATCATTGTTATAAAAAATCTGAAATTTTGTTGTTGGTTAAGACCAAATATACTAAATATTAGCATCGTATGCAGTTATACTATTTTTATATTACAAAATTAGAATGCCTCTTAAATTATACGTAGGTACCTTAAAAATATGAGTATCATACACAAAATACAAAAATAATATATTTGTCTTAATTTGATCTCTTGAAAAGCGCTTACTGCGCCAATTTTGAAGGTAATTCTTAAAAATTATTTAAGATCAAAACAACGTTTAATCAAGTCCTACGCGTAGATTTAAATAACAATACGGTGTTTATAAAATACATGGTGGGCTAACGAATTAAAGTTTGTTAAGTCGCACCATCTACTTACTGCTAAAGAATTTTAGTAACTCTTTGGTAAATTTGTCCGTCTTCTTATCTGTATGAATCATTTACTTGTAAAAAATGTCTTCTTTTAAAAAAAGGATGAATGTTGCAAAAATCACTTGACTAAACTGCTCGTTAACCGTTGTAGATTTTTAGATTCATACTCAAAATACATAGAACCAAGTACACACATATTAGGTTACTCTTAATATACATTAGTTTTTATTTAAATTAAATTTGCAAATATTTTAACGGTTGAACCCACTCAAATTTTGTACTGTGCCCACTTGTATGTTAGTCATTTAACTGTACTTCCAAGTCAGTGACATTTTATTGTGAAAAAGTAACTGATTTTTGGTTCATCTTACTAAAATTTTAATCTTCATTTACATATCATCACTAAAAGAAATTTTTAGTGGTTTTTGAAACGTTCGCCAAATTTTATTTACGCAATGACAACTTATAATTTCTTTGAAAAACGTTTATATTATTTAAATGATTCGTTTTGAAATGAATATTAGAACAACAAATCTGCAGTTAATGAAATGAGAGAATCTCTAAACAAGTCTATATATTTACCGAGAATAGATTAAACTTATAAATAAAATCAGTGATTTTATATTAAACCTATGTACCCGAAATTATGAACACCTCAGTTATCTCGTTTGTTTTTAAAAATAACCCCAAAAACCTTTAATGGCCAAAAAACTGCATACAATGGCTTGTAAAAACAACTGAAATGTTGTTGCATATTTTGCAGTAAAAGCGTAAACTTCGAAAATGTACTCACTCAGTAGTAAATAAATGTATGTATGCATATGTAGGCCAAAAATATGGAAACGCTGCTGTAACGGCGTAAATAAAAGTTTTATGAAAAAATGTTTTTTTATAAAAAGTGTACAGTAAATTGTTAGCTACATTTTGACGTACTTTAATTTTTTTTCGCTCAACCCTGTGCAACTGACAGGCGATCGTCATATTTAGAAAGAACATCTTTTGGCTATGAAAGTTGATCATAAGCTGCTTTAATTACCTATAAAAATCTTAATATTGTTCTTACAAATTGTTATTTAAGCACATTTAATTTACTTACGATTTGCTGATACAATTAGATTTGGACATTTGTTTTGAATTTATAAAAAGTATTTAATTTTTATAGATTGCATAAGAAGATTTACTATTTGATTTTGACTATAAACAGTAATACTTCCTTGAAAAAACTTAAACAGCACCTTTTCGAACGATATCACAATTTTGATTTTATAAAAATATCTTGCAGATTTTCCTTCAATTCATTTAAATATAGAAGGGTGGTTTAAGTAGCAAACAAGTAAAATTATACGTGTTTAGTAAGAATCTACACTAAAGAGGCACAAATTGCGCTTATTTTTTTGAAATATCCTGCATAAATGTAAATTAAAACTTTTTTCTACAATTTTCTTATTGTTAACATAAAAAAATCTAACAATCGTTATTTATAGGTTGGACAAAAGCTTTAATGGTATAGTGTCCTCAAATTTTACGCAGCGATTTAAATCGGAACGACTAGTATACCGTACCTACTTATTCATTATAAAATTCGTAGAAATTCCATTACAAATACGAAGTTTGTCTATTTCATCTCAAAAACGAAGTAAGGCTCGGTTGATTTTGATAACGCCATGTGATTAAGGCCTGTCTAACCTATGAATGCCAAAATTTATAATATATAATGTTGAAATAATGTTTATAAGACATAAATAGGTATATACTAGTTATTAAAGGATATTTCAGGAACTGGGGAACATGAACACTTTAAGTTTAGATTCTTAGTAGGTAATCACATAAAAACACTTTTTTTGCTAATTTAACCTTTTATTATCAAACTGTTTCCGAGATTGTCTTATTTTTCATCTTGAAACATTCACATAAAATGTTTGAGAAATTTACGTAAACTAACGAGATTATCGAATAATAATGACATGTTAGACACTGTCTTTACTTATATTATAAGTTCTAGTAGTGAACAAAAATTTAGTAAACTTAGCTTAATCAGTTGTGATTTAAATTTGGTTTGAATAATGATCGAGCAATACCTATGTAAGTGATGATTAAATTATTCAGTAGACGTATACTTAAAATACTTTATAAACAAAGGCACAAACAAAATGTAACGTTGTACATGTATATGAAAACAATCACACAGTGGGTAGCATAAATGTAAATAATAATACAGGATTAGATTGTTATGGAAATATCCTCGGGAATAATTTAGCTTTAATGAATGCAGATGCTAACCACATACCTCCATCTTCAAGCCGTCAGGTAGAATAATATCCGAGGAAAAACCTGAAGGTGTTGTATGTACTTCATGCATAAAATATTTTGAAAGTAAATTTTCGAGACTAAGTGAGCATGACAAATCAGCATCTGTTGCAATAACACCTAAAATAACAAAAGGGTGTGTCTGTTATATAATAAATCGTTCAAAACTATTAGCAAATGAACGACACAGATTATTTCGTCTTTTAAACCGAAAAAAACGTTGCTTCTTTAGGTAAAAGAATTTTAACAGCAAATGTAAATACAGGATGAACCAGCGGCCTATATATTTGATCATTTATTAAATTTCAATTAATAGTATAATAGGCTTTCAAAATTTTTAGTTTGTTGATTGATTGTCATGGTAACGACATAAACTACAACGACCGAGCTGCCTGAATTATAGTACATAGTTGTTGTCCAAAACGCAATTTTACAAATTTGACAATGAATGTACTAGTAAAATACAATGTGCGATACATCAATGGATTCAGGAAAAAAAAATTGATTATGTAAATAACAAAAATTGCGCCCATAAGAAAAAAAGAACTTGGTTGTCATAAAACAAAAACAAATCGACTTGGGAAAAATTAGTGATTACCATCCGATTCGACTTAAAAAATTGCTAAGGTATGTTTTTACATATTTTAAATGTTATAAACTCCTATATTGCCACACCGTTTGGCATCAATTATCTTTATTTTACTTTAATGTCATTTCGTTTACTTTTAAACGAATAACACGCAACAAATACTGAATCATAAGTTTCTAAAACATATAACACTGCTAAAGGGTCAAGTTATGAGGATTTTAACTTTAGTAAAACACGTTAAAATATTACGGCCATAACTTGGAGTGTAAAACTTTTGTCAGTGTTTGGATTTTGTCCGTCAACAAACGATTTGTTGATAAAGTACATCATAAATAGTACACACTACTCGTGAAATACTAAAATATATAATAATATAATATATAAGAAAGAATGACAAGGCTACAACTAGAATAAAAAAGGACGACAACAGTCGATTAATAAAGAAGTTTGTTGTTTAATTTTTGTGTTTCACCTGTTCCTTACTGTGTAATAATTGCCCTAGACCTGTGTTTTACGTAAAACAACGTTTGAGGGTCCAACCACGTTTAAAAGCTATAAACAAAATAGTAATAAGTAACTCTACCCCAACAGTGCGGCCCGTTACATTAAAAACGATTTTAAAAAATCGTATTCTTGTAAAAAAAAATTCGGATATCGTTGAACAGGGTTCCAATTTCTGTTCGGATTATTAATGAGCCCCGAATTTAGTAACTTTTGCTTAATTTAAACCTACACTCTAGCTTTTATAAGCGAGATTCCCATAAATTCGAATTGGAAATACCTTGTATACTTATAATATTTTCACACTATAATTAAAACTGATGTTTTTAAAGATTTATACTTTAAACTTTTGGGGGATAGATACATTTTTGGATAGTTAGTTCAGCAAAACTTAAAAATGTCGGATAGTTATCGCGTTTTATACAGATATTTGTTATTTTTAAAATTAATGCTGCACTTTTAGAAGAATGTATGTTACTTTTCATTAATGATGTTATTAATTTATTGTTATTTTTTAAATATTTAAAAGTATTTTTAGTATGAAAATAATAGTTTAAAATTGAAAAAGAAAATTTAATATTATTTACATATTTATTTGCATTCTTCAAAATCATCTGATAAATGTAACATATGTAATGCTGCTTGTAAATTAGCAATTTGGCATAATCAAAAAAATAAATTATAAACAATAGCAACGCCTTAGCAAGGTATAGTTGTTAAAAGAGAAAGTAAAGGAAGAAAATGCACTGTGTAAATATAATAAAAGCTTCTTGTTTGTTTTCTTTGTTTTTATGTTTTTTAATAAATTAGAAAAGTTAACAGCACCGTGGGAGTTGCACTTTTAAATAAAACAAGTTATCACTTTCAAATGAGCAGTAGGCAATGCTTATAAAACGTTGCATTTAATTAATGCATTAAACGAAACAAAGGGTAATTTACAACTTTACAAGAAAACCTTAATGTGTAGTTAAGAACTGAATATTCGCTTTTGTTTGTACTCACTACATATAATTAGGAGGTGTCTGAAATTACTGTTCCTAGCGTGTAAATAAAATGTTAAGTAATCAACTGTTTTTGTTGTAGTAAAATAAAAATGATATAATAAAATTAAAAATAATAAGATTTGCCAAATGCAAATTAATATCAAGCATATACAGACTTGTTACAGTTGCTGATGGCGTTAAAATATCACCAATGTGAGATTTAAACAGTTTTTAAATTAATGTTGTAGTTTTTATGGAATGTTTAAGAAGGTTGTTGATATTTTAAAATTGATTATGTTGAGCTGCGTACTATATTTACTAAGTTTAAAGTACACTAAAGAGTACTTTTGAGAGATTCACAAAAAATGTTACTTGCAATGAGAATTGAAGAGAATAACGGGTGAATGGTCAGATTTTTTTAGGTGGGTCGTTGTGCGAATGGGTTGAAATATCTTTTATGATATAAAAGAAACGTTTTGTGGGAGTTCTGGAATAATTTCCAGCGCCCATTTGCCGAGACCATTATGGTCACCAGTCCGACCCCAAGACTATTCCGATTTTTATAGACGATAGAAAAGTACTAGCCATAGCTTTCATGCCTTTTTTGTGGGACAATTTTAAGGCTTCAAACCAAGGTAAATATGTTTTTAATAATCGATACGCTGCTAAAAACTGTATCTATTTGTGATATAAATTTGTGCACATTTTGTGATACGCAACTAAATAAGTTTGGCAATCGCCAATTCTTGCATATACATTTCGTGTTCTTTAACTTCTGTTTGACACGGAATATTTTATCAGTACTGCAGTGTTTCTCAACCTTTTTGTATTTGCACCCCCCTTTTTTGTAACAATTTTGAATGAGTCCCAATGTACCAATCCTTTTATCGGGATTATATTTGTTTTTATTTCTTAACCGTCCTTTGACTGAGTGTATTATTTATGAACCATGTATTTTTAGTACCTGCCTTGTTTTGCTATTATAAACTTAAAAATACATTAAAATCTGGAACACTATCATCTATTAGGCTCACTAAAAACCTTTCATAAGTGTGATTACTGTCTTCCTTAGTATGTATTTAATGTTATTATTTTATTAAATAGTTTTGCCCCCATTTCCACTTTTCTTCGCGTCACCCCTTTGGATATTTTTCGACTTCTTTGGGGTCGCGACCCACAGGTACAGAATCACTGCGTACGGAGTAAAGGTTGATCATAGTATTAAAACTGATTGTTTAACAAGTGATCTTATGGGACTTGAAATGTTAAACAAAAACTATATTGTTCTTTAATTGTAGTGTTACCAAATATGTTAAAAGAAATATTATGATATTATTACATAATGTCCTTACAAAGTCGATATCTGCTAAAAGATTTAAAGTACGTTGACTTTTTGTGCTGCGTAGAAATAAATTTACTAACTCATTTTACAGATATCGATTAACCTGTTGCATTGTACTTACGAACCAATTACTTTTTTTGCGAAACAAATTAATTGTTTATATTCTTCCATATAAGCTTTTAATTCTTATAACTTTATGTAGGTAAATGCATCAATAGTGTAAGAGTATAAAAGCAGTTTAGTAGAACAGGTTTCCAGATAACAATTACAGTATTTGTGGAATGGAAGTCAACAATTTCAAGTAGAAAAACAGTAGAATCATTAAATATTATGTTATACTTAAGTCGATAAATATACAGGGTGTCCCAGATTACATTTCCAGCATGGGGATCTCGCTTATTATAAGTGATACAGGTTTGTTTAAATTAGATGAATTATTCCTTAGTATGAGACAAAAAAGTTATGAAAGAAAAAAGAAATTCGGCATTTTCATATTTTTTACTATAACATCTGAAGTACGAGGAATTTTGTACTTTTAAAAATTGGTTCTGGCTCCTCTCATATTAAGGAATAATTCATCTAATTTAAACAAACCTGTATCCTTTATAATAAGCGAGATCCCCATGCTGGAAATGTAATCTGGGACACCCTGTATATAAACATATATTTCTCTTTTAAAATATGTTTTTGGGAATTTAACTGCATTGGAATTTGCTTAACAAAGGTGAAACTCTCTTACTCGACTGTCAAGGCGGGATTAAAAAAATCGAATTACGAAGAAAAATCAACTTAGGGAGGTTCTGTTAAATATGCAATTAGAATTGAGGATTAAGACAGACCAATTAAGGCTGATACGGTGCTGATGTTATTAGAATTCTTACAGCTCTTTCAAAATTCAAGCAACTGCGGTAAATCGTTAGAGATGCGTCGAGTAATAGAGGTTTCAGCTGTATCTTGAAGTTTTGACAATTTATAAAAAAAAGCAACAAATTTAGTTAGCTATGATATGGTGAATGGTAAACATGTGGACTACCGCCAATTACATATGGCAGTGTTTAAAAAAAAAACATTTGTGTATTATTTTTAAATTTAACTAGTCAGTAACCATTACGACACTATTGCCATTTAAAGTGTCAAAGAAAGCGGGTTTTGCATTGTTTAGTTGTTAATACACATATTATTATCTTATAGTGCAAAAAATAACATAAATTACTCAAAGAACATTAAAAGTTTGACAACTTACTTGGATATGACGTATGTTGTTTATTAATTGTAAACGTCAGTTGTTTACGAAATCATGGCACACTGTAATAATAAAATTTTCACAAAATTAGCCATATCTTGGTTGTTTATTGCAATACATACATATATAAAAGTATTTTTTTTGCAATGCTAAAAAATGTTTTTTTATACTAGAGTTTCCATTTGCAATATAAGTTTACTACATATCTCAAAAGCCAAGGTCGTTAAAAAGTTTTAATTAAATTTTAAATAAGGTTTGTTTTAAAGTTGACTGGTATCTTTTGTTTTTGTTGCTATAACGGTAGTATCTGTAATACTAGAGAGATTAATTATCACCATAAACATTAAAATAGTTATTGGAAAACAATAATTTTTAGAAATATAGGTCTTTTGTTGGGAATATTTTATAATTTTTGTTTTATTAAAAAAATGTATTTATAAGTACAAAAAATACAATAAGACAATGCTACAATGTTAATAAGCTTATTAACATGTCATAACAGACGATATCTTATTTAAGTAAGTAAGTAAGTAAAGAACAGATAATAGGTGTTATCAGAAGTGCCACAACTGTAAGAAGAAATATCGCATTTTTATCGATGTTTGGCAGTTTGTGTTCCTTATTGTTTGTAGCTACTCGTGTTGTACAATATCTACAGAGATAAATAAAACTGGATGAAGATGTGTTTGAAAAGTATTTACGATATATTTATAAATAAGATCACAAAACTAATTTAAATTATTTTAGTTTAATTTTTCCACTGTGCTTGAAAATAGTTCCACGCTATCGGAGCTCCAAAATTGTACTTAGTTGCAAATTTCTTAATGGAAAAATTAAGCCGTTGCTCACCAGACTCAACTAACTCTTCGAATATTAATTTTCTGTCCTGTTTGTAAACCAGAAATACATAACGGTGAAGGCCGGTTCCCTTTAATGGCTCCGACCCTACGTATTCGGATAAGACGTCTCCTTTGGTAATTTCATTACCGACAATATTACCTACCAGCCAGTGTTTTACTTCACGAAGTTGGGGATCTTTCCTGCTTGGTGCATCTGGATCTATCATTGCTAAAGTATAAAATTTACCATTTTCAGTTACCCATTTAACAGCTGGTCGTTCCTTCACTTGAGTGGGTAACAGTTCATTACCAAAATCGACCTTTAAATCCTTTTGGTATACAACTTCTATGATATTTGTTGGTGGCGTATCAATGACATCAGGTACAATATGATTTTCTTCCATTTTTTTTGTTCTTATATATGTTTACCTCGCGAGATATCAAATACAACTGCGGAACACGTCACTTATCTTAACAGAGTTTTAAGTACTTTTAATAATCTAGTGATGTAATACTTTAGTTATGTCAACTATATACAACTTGAGTTTTACCACAACTATCTTACAATGTGTTTCTTTCAGAACACATGTATTATTTACACACGAGATTAATGTGATGTGCGACAAAAGGTATAATTTTATGCACAATATGAAATATTTATTTAAAGCTTTTTTAAATGTGTATTAAAGGCCAGTCAGCAAAGCAATTAATTAATGTACTCCGCGTGCGTCAAAATAAGCGCGCCAGTGCATCACTGTTTAAATCTAAGTTTTACATTTTATGCTTAAATTAAATTGTCACAGAAATTGTTGTATATTGGTGTGACGTTTTAGTGCTTGTGTAATTTCCGGTTTAAGAGAAAATAACAACGAATGCAGTTTTTTAAATTGCATTGTATTTCTTTTTCTTTATTTGTATCATGTTATCATGTATTCTCTACGTTTGATTGAATTTAAAATCATTTTATTAGCAAGTAAATCCACTGCATTGTACCAGACCTGCACAACTTGGCAGCACGTAGGAGTCAAAATTAAAGTAGGCTAAATTTCTTCGAGCCGCATATAGGTTTTTAGCGCCTGACTTTTCAACTAAAGGTATAATTAATGATTTTAAACTTTACTTTTTTTAACATTCCCTACACTTTTCGCGCCGCCCAAAATCCTTTGCGGCCCGCGGGGCGTGTGCTGTGCAGGTCTGCATTATGCCTAATTTACATTGGTATAGTAGCTAATGCAAGTAACTAAATCAAGTAACTAAATTTAGCTACTTGCACCGTGTAGACAGTTTTGTTTAGTACTTGCGCAAGTAAACAATTTAATGACTTTTTGAGTAAAGTAAATAGAAATCATTACTATTTACTTGAAGACTATACTTCATTTATTGTCAAATACTAAACAATTTCCTTAAATTGGGTGTAGACCACGTATATATTGTGTAAACACTCACTAAACCAAAATTTTGACAAGTTTTGCTACTTGATTAGTGACTTGCTTTAGCTACTATACCAATGTAAATTAGGCATTATACTGACAATGAGAACGGAACGGTTTCCCATCGTGCTTTAGCGTGATGTGTAATTTATTTTAGTTTCCCTAAGAAATCCTTTTTAAAAATAGTGCCTAAAGACACAAAAAAATGTATGCTGTTTTGACAACTATTTTTGTCAATTAAAATTGCGTTCAGTTGTTTTTGTACATTTTTGTTAATCTCGTAGTATACTTGCAATAATAAGGAACTGAAAAACCGGTTAACAAATAACCGGTGCCTGTTTTCAATAGGTTATTACGTCTCGGTTAAGCGGTAATTGCGTCGTTATTTAAATATTATACAATTTTCGTTTATTATTGCGCCTATGTTTATATTTGCCAAGTTGAGTTACGCAGTAGTCATTAGTATTGTACTTCACTTTTTACCTTAGTAGATAACATTATTTTTAAGGTATTTTTTTCGTTCCGTATAAACAGGTGGGTACAACTGGTCCAATAGTAAAGTGTGTACCTACCTAATTCAATTTTTGAATGAAATAAATGATAGGAAGTTTTGAGTTTGTTTTTTATAAAAAAAAAATGATATTTTTATATCCTTTCATTTTATATTTCACTATTTTGTGTATTTGTATATCGTATACAGGGTGTCCAGTTTAAAATGAAGTACATGGGGATCTCGGAAACCGTTAGAAATACAAAATCGGTTAAATGGGGAAAAAGTTGCGCAATTACATGCGTAACAATAATCCACTTTTACATTTTCAATAATTCATACTGTTACGTAGTACCACCATGAAAACGAAAAATGTGCATTTTCTTAAAACCTCCATATTACCTTTGTTTGAAAAGATTTTTGCGCCAAATTTTCAGGATCGGGTAAGTAACCAATAAGGATTTCAAAAATGACATTAAAAATATTCTAGGCCTACTATGTTTCGCGCGGCCATAGCCATTTTGCATTTTTGAAATCTTCATAAAAAATGCTTTTCAACCATGTAAGACATCGGTATGTTTAACCTAGGAAAAATATGAAAATTTGCAAAATTAAGGTTTCACCACAGTAGGCCTTGGTGTCGTGATTAAACAATTGCAACGACTATTTCTAACAACTGTCAAATAATACATATTTTTCTGTAGTGCTAACAAATAAGTGATTTCCGAGTTTTCAATAGATCGTTTTTCAAATAAGCATAAATATGAAATGTTGGAGTGCTTTATTCTCTGTAGGAGAAATGATATAAAATCTCCATAAAAAATGCTTTTCAACCATGTAAGACATCGGTATGTTTAACCTAGGGAAAATATGAAAATTTGCACCACAGTAGGCCTTGGTATCTCTTTGAAAATTAATTTAAATTTTACTTGTTAACACCAAAATAAACGAAGGAGTGGTATGACACAATTTATTAAATTAAATACAAGAACAGCGAAAAAAGTTAGGTGCTTAAGTATTATTAACGAAGCATGTGTTCAAAGATGCCACCGTTCTCTTGTAGGCACATTGTATACATCGTTTTAGAACTGCCTCACAGGATTGTCTTATCATGTTCGGTGTCATTCCATTTACCGCTTCTTCAACTGCATGACGTAGTTCTTCTACAGTTTCATAGGATTTTGAGTACACCTGCCCCCTTATTCCGTAACTTTTAAACACCAGCGTAAACACCACGCGTTAGTGGTGACTTCCCAATTCGGGTAGTTGATATTCCGTTTCTTCTGAGGACCAAGGATGAACCCTAACCGTAAATGCTAGACGTAATTCGCGTGAAACCGGCTCGACAGCCGCGTTTAAGGCTAAAACCCTGTCATTTCGACTTGTTTACTCAATACTCAATAACATTTAATGATTGGGGGTGAAATGTTATATTTAAGTAAATTTTTGGAGTGTTGTATTTGTGTTGAATTAAAAAAGAAACTATTTTTAACAATAATTAAGTGTGTTGGATATAAGTAAATTTAGGAACGAAGCGACGAAATAGCGCTTTGGTAAGTACAGTAAATCTTTTATTTTACAAATTGATATTAATTTTGTTACATTTTTAAATCCGTAATATTATATTGTGTTCATTCAACAAGTAAATAAATACCTCATGTAAACTAGTAATGTATATTATTCGCATGACAGTATATTGGTATTTTTACATTCTTTCAGAATGATGGCCCATCTAACACATATTTTTTGGTGGAACGAAGAAAAGAATAAACGCAACATTAAGAAATATGCAAACGTAACTTGCGAGATGCACAAAATTATATCAAAATTAAGTTTTGTCATATCTTTGTGTATTATTCGCCAATTTTAATTTCACAGTCCAGCTTAATATATAAATAACATGGTATATTTGTTTGTAACGTACATAGTGCAATAAATAAATGAAATCAACTAAACAAAATAGAATTACTTTACCACATCACTGGCCGAATTTAAAAAATACCCACCCAAAGTGCTGACGACCATTGAAACAAAATGAATTCAGTAAACAAACTATAAAATAAGAAAACTTAACAAAATCGTTGTGTAATATAAAAATAGGAACAAAACGCATCAAAACTTTAAAAAAAAACTACCATAAATTCTTTAATGTAAGACAGAGTGTACAAAGTTACATGGCGGTAATTTTTAAACAAATACGCGTTAAGCATATTTCAGTTGTGAACGTGCGCAGTAGGATTTTCTGTACTAACTTTCCTAAAATAGTAGATACAGGTTTTAACTTGGGTAAACCCGCCGTGAGTTACCACCGGTGGGTTAGAGCATCGCTTTTCGTAGAAGTGGGTCATATTAACAAGGTAGTAATGAACTTGCATTTCCGTTAAATCCAAAGTTACAGAATCCAGCTGCTGATCTTTTAAGTAACCCCAAACAAAAAAATCAAGGGGGGTGCGGCCCGGCGATCTAGCAGGCCACCTTGTTGGCCCCCCTATCCAGTTATCATGGTATTCATTATTTAAAAAGTCTGTAACAATATTCGCATTATGTGCAGGCGCACCATCTTGCTGGAAAATTAGATTTTGTAAGGTAGCAAGCGGAAGTTCGGTAATTCGTTCTGCTACATTAGTTTGTAAAAGGTTTAAATATCGCACAGAATTAAGGTTTTCATCGTAGAAAAATGGGCCAACGATGTGGGTACCAACAACACCTATCCAAACATTGAATCCCCATTTAATCTGTTGTCTTAATCCACGAAATATTTGAGGATTTTCATCAGACCAAAAAACTGTATTTTTACGATTAAATAATCCGCAATTAGTAAATCGGCTTTCGTCCGACCACAAGATTTTCATAGTAAAGTTTGGAATTTCATTATGTTTTCTGATGAACCATCGACAAAATTCCATTCTTCTTATCTGATCAACAAAGCTTCCGTTATTTATTAAGTTATCACTTAATCGCCGAAACATGCTTCTACCTGGCTGACGTCTTTCCGGGTATTTATTGAAATACATTTCTGCAGCCATTATATCATTTCTCCTACAGAGAATAAAGCACTCCAACATTTCATATTTATGCTTATTTGAAAAACGATCTATTGAAAACTCGGAAATCACTTATTTGTTAGCACTACAGAAAAATATGTATTATTTGACAGTTGTTAGAAATAGTCGTTGCAATTGTTTAATCACGACACCAAGGCCTACTGTGGTGAAACCTTAATTTTGTAAATTTTTATATTTTTTCTAGGTTAAACATACCGATGTCTTACATGGTTGAAAAGCATTTTTTATGGAGATTTCAAAAATGCAAAAATCCAATATGGCGTCCATAAGAAAAACAAAAGTTGGCTATGGCCGCGCGAAACATAGTAGGCCTAGAATATTTTTAATGTCATTTTTGAAATCCTTATTGGTTACTTACCCGATCCTGAAAATTTGGCGCAAAAATCTTTTCAAACAAAGGTAATATGGAGGTTTTAAGAAAATGCACATTTTTCGTTTTCATGGTGGTACTACGTAACAGTATGAATTATTGAAAATGTAAAAGTGGATTATTGTTACGCATGTAATTGCGCAACTTTTTCCCCATTTAACCGATTTTGTATTTCTAACGGTTTCCGAGATCCCCATGTACTTCATTTTAAACTGGACACCCTGTATATAAATTATATTGTATACGGTTATACTTTAATGTTGTTTTTGTTTTATGTTAATTAATTTGATTTATATACACTTTTTAATCAATGAAATGATATCTAACTTATTTTTAATTTAATACACCAAAAAAATAAAACATTTGTAAGTACATCTATCGATTTTAATGTGATTAACCGGTTACTGGTAGAAATTTTCTCCGTTAACCGGTTATTGAGATTATTGCCTGGTTTTCAAATTTCCAATTATAATTGTTGTTTTTCTTCCTGGAACAATATTGAACACAGGAAATAACCTTAAATGAGGATTAACATGTATTTTTTAAATAGAAAATAATATGAATCGTTTCATTAAATTATGCGAATTATGATCAGTTCCTAAAATATCGTGAAATAACTGAAAAACTTGACTTTCAATTTCAACTTCAAATTTTTTATTATCAACATCAAATACAACAAAAATTTGCATTTTGTTGGTAAGGCAAAGGCTTTAATTGCGTGGTATTGTTAAAAGTGATCCAGCTCAGTTTGTGATAGGCGATAATCAATTGTTTTTATTCTTTATGGATGACATATTCAATTTTCATGCTATAATTGATGAATTTTATGCTGAATGTACAAATATACAGTGTGTTTTCAGTTTTCATGCGCATCACATTATCGGGGGCTTAACTTGGTTTTACCGAAGTAACAAAAAAAATTGTCAAATTTGTTAACCCAAATAAGAAATATTGGTAATAAAAAAGTTATAGTTATGAAATACAATTAAAGTTAATCAGTTCCTTCAGTATGTTTCAGAAACTGGGCCCAATTTGCACGATTTCTGTTGAGATTTTTACTAAGCACGTAAAAACACACTTCATTGCTAATTTAACCATCCTTTTATCTTTAAAGGTTACCGAGATCCGTATGTTCTTCATATTGTAACTTACACCCTGTACATTTACCGGAGTCGCATTTAACAGAAGTATCTATTAAATATACACAGTACATTTTTATGGTCCTACTTTCAAATCTTTAAGCAGTAAAAGGGTTATCTTATTAATTTATTCAGCAAGAGCGCACCTTATCGCTTTGTAGATAGGTTCAACCATCCTCTAAAAGTCGTAAATTTACGGATCAAAGTTACATAAGAAAAGTAAGTAGCCGCGCAGTTGTGATGAAAGAAAGCTTCAAAGAATTTATATACGTTTCGGAATATTTAAACTGCGAAAGGAGCTTTTATTTGAAATGCTGTTTACTTTCCTTTCAGTAAAAAAATTACTGTTGATATACGTGTATTTGTATGTATTTAATTAAAAATTATCATTTATCTTTTGTGCGTTTTTTTCTGTAATAGGAACTCGTGGGGAATTATTTCGCCTCTAATTTAGTACAAATTATTTCGTAACAATCTGCCGAATTTTAAAGTAGAGGAAGTGTTAGCTAATTAGGTAGCTACTATTTGTAGTTAGTAACTATGAGGAACGGAACCAATTGTAATTTTTTTCCCACAAGTAAAGTAGTTTATCGATCCGTTATATTCTACGACTTAATTTTGTTGTTGTGTGAAGTTCACTAAAGAATGAAATTGAGAGTGAGAATGTATACAAATGACGAGGTGAAGTTATTAGGCATAATACTGGTAAAAGAAATTTGTTTCCGCATGCACATAATCTTATTGTCGTGCGAAATAGCTGTAGGAATTTTAATACTGCATGTTGACTGTTGTACCAAAACTACCAAATCGGTTACAGTAATAAGTAGCGAAAATCAGCCCATGTAATTAGATTTTTTTATGTCGCTTTCCATTTTGGCACTTTAGACGAAAAATTAAATTTCATCATTTTAAAAAATATACTATAACATGTTTATTTATTAAGATATATCAAATTTTTAATTAGGTTGTTTATTAACAATTCAATGCTTAATTAAAAAACAAAATAAGTTTTTAGCCGCTTTGACTTCCGAGGTTTGAAGTAAACTTATATTTTTTAAATGAAAACCCTAGTTGGCCATGGCTTTACATAAAAGAGCGTTATTTCAGTTTTTCAAAAATATATAGTTTTATATATGTGTTGCATAAAATAAACGAGAAATGGCGAATTTTCTGAAAATGTGACTATCAAAGTTTGCCATGGTTTCAAAACAGGTGATGTTCGCAATTAAAATTCAACTAAATATCATTTCCAGGCGAATTCTGCAGCAGCCGCTACGTTTTTAGCACACAATGGTAATTTCTAACAAATTAATTTTTTAAAGAGTTCAAATTTAGCCATGTTCACAATACCACAATAAACAGTTATAAAATGCAAAGAACACACGGATTGCTTGAACGTTTTAAACATTTACTGGGATATGACGTTAACTTGTTTATTAATTGCAACCATCACTTGTTTACGAAATTATGGCCAACTTTGATAGTAAAATTTTGTCGGTCATTTTTTGCAACACATATACAAAACTATGTATTTTTAAAAAGCTAAAAAAACGTTTTTCATATAGTCATGGCCACCTAGGGTTTCTATTTAAAAAAATATACGTTGACTTTATATCTCGAAAGTCAAGATCCCTAAAATATGTTGAATTTTGTTTTTAAATTAAGCATAAAAATCTGTATAAAAAACCTTGATAATATTTTGTTCTATTTTAATAAATAACGAGGTTATAGCAAATTTTCAAAAATTACGAAACTTAATTTTCGTCTTTAGTGCCAAAATAAAAAGCGATGTAAGAAATAGCTTAAGAGACCGATATTAGAATTTCGCTAACTATTATGGTAACCGAAATATCCTGTAAAACATCCGAATTTGGTCCATTCTACAACAGCACAAATAAAATGTAAACATCGTAATTTTTTTAGAACCTTTCTCCTATAATTAGTTTTCTCAATAGAAAAAACAAAAAATTAAGTTTCTATTTAGGTCTACTTGTAGTTGAGAAATTAAAGCAACGTATATAATTTTGCTACTAAACATCAAATTCTAAAACAAAGCTAAAGTTACAACAAACCACAATGTGGTAGCAACAATCAGCTACCACATTGTGGTTTGTTGTAACTTTAGCTTTGTTTTAGAATTTGATGTTTAGTAGCAAAATTATATACGTTGCTTTAATTTCTCAACTACAAGTAGACCTAAATAGAAACTTAATTTTTTGTTTTTTCTATTGAGAAAACTAATTATAGGAGAAAGGTTCTAAAAAAATTACGATGTTTACATTTTATTTGTGCTAAACTGCTTTTGCACCCTTATAAGGCAACAGAAAGTGTGGTGTACATTCCAGAAATAAAAATGGTCATCATTGTTAATAACAGTAAAATATTTGTTGTAATTTTTTAATCTTCCGTTTGCCACTTGTGGTGCCTCTTGTATGCGTGTAAAATCTATTTTAAATATTCTGTGCAACTTTTTACATAAAAAATACATTTTTCGGGTTTTATTTTAATATTATTTGCTGATTGTGAAAACCTTAAACACACAATAACATCGACAGCGAAAGTTCTTTAAAGCAAGTGACTAACTGAGTTACTCAACAAGCAATAACTGCTTTAGTCTGATGTTTACAATATTTACATATTTCGAACACGATAGTGTCATTAATTTTAACTGATAATACCTGATTTTAATTATGCTGCTATTAAACTAATTATAATCACATGGTTGATATTCTACATTAGCAACAACGCTAGACAGAGTGAAGAAGAAATAGAGTGAAAGTTGTACACTCATATTATTCAGAGATAACTTTTATGAGACAAATAATGAATCTCTTGATGAAGTAAATTGGAGCATTAGGTATAACAACTTTTGGATTAAATGTTTTCAAAAATAAAAAATAAAATATGACACCAGCAACTTCTTTCCAAAGGATGATTAATGTAAAAGTTGTTTTTTGCTGATATAAATGATTAATATGATTGTTAAATAAGAAACATTTTCTCGTTTAGTGCATAAGTAAATTCAAATATGGTCTTTATGATTTATAAGAAAGTTATTGATTACAACAAAATCTAATAAACTTAGCACGAAAAAAACCAAAACATATTAAAAAGTATTAAACCTTACTGACTAAATTTTAAAATTAAAAGTTATGGTAAACAAAACTTGAAAATCAGTTATTTGTGCTTACCATTTCATATACGATCAAACTTTAAAAAAAAGATCAGATTGAAGATTGAAAATAAATCATAACAGGCAAAAATTATTAATTATAAGAAAATAACACGTACCTACCTACATAATGCTTAATTTTTCCGCATACTCACCGCTGTCTTCCAAGCATTTTGTGAACCTTGGCACCATTTTCCTTATTTCCTTGTCGTACTTTCATCGACTGTTGTTTTGACTCAAGTTTAGTGTAAAAAATCCAACTTTTATCGCCTGTCACAATGTGGCAAACATATTAAATTCGTATATTTTTATAACCTCGAAAAATCGTTGAGCAAATTGTATGCGTTTTTGTGTGCATCGGTTAAAATTTTTGGTACGCATTGGGCACACAGTTTCTTATAACTTAATAGAGTCAAATAAATCACTGACTTGTGACTTGTGAGTATGAAACTTCTGCGAATTTAAAAGCAAGTCCTGATATCGTAAAACGACAATTTTCGCAAAAGTTTTGTGTCCAAATCGCCTTTCCAACACTCAATCGACCACTGGGCTTTTCGTCATAGATATTAGTGCGCCCTTTTTACAAAATCGGCATCTAGTTTAACTGTCATCAGACATCGGCTTATAAATCTGGCAAAGCTGACTTCATTTCAGCAACACGAATCTTTTTGGCGAACAAAAATCGTGCCAAAACACAAAACTTGCCATTGGCGGGATTATTAGTTGTAGCACTTATTATAATTTACTTATAGACGACATCAAAAACAAAAAATACGCTAAAAATTGGCAGACCGGCAACCAATGACTTACCATAAGCTACTAAGCATCTTTATGCTTTATGTTAAGCTTTATGTTATATAAACGACACTGTGCCCTTATCCGCTGTAATTACAAATTGGACCTTGCTTTAATATACCTCGTACAAAATCCTTATAAAGTTTGTTTTGATATTAAATAAAATGAAGTAACTTTATCAAATTTAATATTATGTTCTATCTGTAATAATCAAGGAACTGGAAACACTGTATTCTGATGATGTTAATGTATATAATAAATTTTCTTTGTGGCTTGTTGCCTTTTATATTATTGTGAGTTGTTCGAAGTTATGTGTTGTAAATGCCGGTTGATATAAATAATTCATGTTGAACATGGGATGCATCATTAAGAATAAATTTATAGCAAAAATTGGACTTTCATAGACATGCTCATTATTTTGATTCTATTATACAACAAAGGTAAGAATCGATCATGTACGATACAAATCGGCGTTTTCCTTTGTATCTACGCAGTCAGTATTCTAAACGTGTGTAATAAATGACTTAATCTTATTTTGATAAAATATTTTGTTATTAGTTACTACGAGTATAAGGGAAGTACTTGATCAAGTCCTGAATTGAATTAATAAGCTTCGTGATAAAAGGATTTTTATTTCTAACAAGTAGGTTGATTGAATCGTGAGACCTACTACGGTAAGGCGTAGCAGGCTAAATATTTCACGTTCATGTTGAAATGAGCTATTCCGCTTTTTGCCATTAGTAATTTTTCGGTTAGCGAATTTAATAAACAGTAATGGTTTCGATTCATTGCCTTCACAGCACATTTAAACAGGAAAAAACTCTGAATTCGTGCCCTCAATACCGAAAAAAATCAATAAGAAACAGAAATTCCGGCCTCAGGAAATTGAATGAGACGAAACATATCACATAAATATACATAGCTGTATGAAAGATACTGATAAAAGTCTTCAAAAGTTTTCAGTTTTGAAACAGATTGTCAACCTCTTTTCATATTGAAAAAGTTTAGTAATCGAAATATAAGCTCATGGTTTTGTCAACGCAATAAAACGAACATGTGCCAACTATTACATATTACTACAAATAAGAAAAACTTGATCAACGATTCAAATAACACTAAACTAACCAGTAAAGGGTTGATAGACTGCGTTAGACTCGACAGAGCGAGGTCACAAAAAATGCCTGACCCAGAATGCTAAAGCTACAGCTAATGTTATTCGCAAAGACCTTTCCCAATTGTAATAATACCTATCATTGCATGTACTTAACATCGGTTCTGTTTCTATGAGCAGTTTTTTATATGCTCTCTTAGTAACAATAATATTATAATGAATTTCTTGTAATGAATGAATTTTCATATTAATTGTTTCCATGAGCAGGCGCGTACGGGGTATCCCAATCTGCTTGGGATTTTAAAGCTATCTTTATAATTATTAATGATGTGATCTTGACTGAATGCTTGTAAACTTTTCAAAGTTTAAATTACAATTTTTACGGTCTGCTAAATATATTTCCTTAGACATCTATAAAAGTTATCTTACTAGTAAATACGCGTTAATGTCATTAATCGGGAAAAAAGTTATTCAAAAACGCAAAAACTAAATATGACACCCCTGAAAAATCTTGTGATACAGACTAGAAAACTTCCATCTTCATAAATAATTTTTTAAGGTAAAGGTTGTAAAAAAGCATTAAAAGAAACCAAACGTTTTGAAAAAAGCGTTCTTTATCATAAACCTTAAATAGTCGTGCCGTATAAAACACTTCTCAACTTTCCATTCAACTAAATTCATTGCACTTAATCCAACAAGGTTTTTTTTGATTTCATATTTATTAGCACAGCATTTTTAGATTAAAAATTTTGCGTAATGATTAAGGGATATTTTTTGGAGTTTCGAGTATAGATGTAGACCTACTAGGATATAAAAATACAAGTGATTTGTAGTTTAAAAAAAGTTTTTTTTTTAAATTGGGAAAGGTTTGATTTATAATTACTAACAACGCGTTTGGTAATGATGTAGATTTTGATATACCTGATAAAGTATAGGAATACATATAAAGCATATTCAAGTATCGAATTCTTTTTTGTAAAGCAGTGTTCCTCAAAGTGTGGTCCGCGAAACCCTACGGGTCCCTGAACCCTGCTGGAGGGGTCCCCCGAGCCTTTTCATGTTATAAAAAAATCATGATAAAAATAGAAAACGAAAGCATTTTGTCTATAAAACATTTCTTTGGTGTCCTCTAAAAGCTTTTGTTTGTTTTTGGAAAGGTTCCTCAAAGTAAACTGTTTGAAAAACACTATTGTAAAGTTTTAACGTACATCAAATGTGTTTTTACTCCATTTCAATATAGAATGAATATATTATATATTTAATTAGATCATTAGGTAAACACTTATGACAATCCTTGTAAACTGATGTAGTGTAAAGTTAAACTAGATTTGCATTATTGATTATCAAGATCAGTCTAGTATAGGGTTGCCAACTGTTGAGTACAAAAAAAGAGAACATTTTTTTTAATAAATTTATTTTCTTTACAAACTTATTCGTATACACGTTTTTTTATAATAATTATATAAGATTGGTAACTTAAAAACAAATTCTAATTGCACTTATTCGTATACACGTTTTTTACAATTATAATATAAGATTGGTAACTTAAATACAAATTCTAATTGCACATAAAAATTTAAAAATTAAATGTAGTCATTTTTTATTCATCATCCTCACTTTCGTCTTTTTTGTATTTATCCACACTACTAATTTCGTGTAGTATTTTATTATTTTCTTTTATTTCATTATAAAAATCAATACACGAAATGTTCATATAATTATAAACTACCTTTAAAATTCCGCGTACAGTGGAAATTTTAAGTTTATTTCTCTCTTTATTCCACTGTCTGCCGATCATGGAAAATATTCTCTCCACGTTCGCGTTTTGGCCAGGTATTGCAAAAAAAATTCACAGATTTTTAGTATTTCAGAATGAAACTCAAAAGTATTTTAAAATTTAGAGAGGAACTTTATCTTTTGTGCATTATTAAATAATTATTAGGAGTAATTAGCAAAATTTAAAAAAGAGGACATTTATATAAATAATAAAAAAAGAAAGAGAACAAAAATATTCTCTTAAAAAAGAGAACATGTTCTCTTTAAAAGAGACCTATTGGCAACCCTAGTCTAGTAGCGTGTGTTTATTACGAACAATCTGATTCTCTTTAGAGCCTCGTAGAAAAGCGCCATAAAACTGATTCACATTAATAAACTTATCACTCAATTTATTCAAGCATTTGAAATAAACATGTTTACTAATTATTTTTTCAACTTGAATAAACCTCTAAATTCTGGATCACGCATCACTAAAATAAACCTGACACATCTGATCGATCTTCTTTTTAATCATATTTCTTTAAAAAAATTGAAGCTGAAAAAAAGATAGTAGTACAAATTTATTACCTCAAGTCTTCTTTCAATTAAAACTATGCTAAAAAAAGATACTTTTTGTACATTCGTTACTCTACTTGTGAGGCTATATCGCTCTGTAATACGTTATGGTAAAATTTTTGTCACCATAAGACACTTAGAAAATGTAAGCAAATTTACAGTGCACTGTAAGTTGTAGGGCATAGAGAAAAGGAAATTTGCTACACTACTTTTAACACTTATGATCACAGACTGATAGAGATTACAGGCCATACAGAATTTATCCATTAAGTTGTTAAGATAAAAAGATAAGAAAAGGTCGTTCAAGGCAAAAAAATTAGGGAATAGCCTAAAGGAATTAATGATTCCTTGCTCTCATGTTATTTACACTTTACCCTGGTGCTCTAGCTAGAGTCTGACCACCATAGAGAAGTACAGTCCTAATACTTTAACCACATCTCTCTCACTGATGTTTATGGATCTAGATTTCATTAAATGATTTTAAATTTAAGAAAACGTAGTTGAATAATCTTACAGCATTCTTGTATGCGATTGTGATTTCATTGTAGTTACCATCTCCGATAACAATTGTTGATTTAAGAGTTTATTGGCTTTGATCGTGTTCTTGACATTGGTGTTCTTGCTCGTTTCTGCCTTCTTAGGGCGCCTGCCAGTTTGTAGCCTTACAAACTATGTTATCAAACAATTGACAGTTTTTTTTTCAGTCGATGGTTGTTGTTATAATTTTTTTTTGTGATTGTGAGGTAGCAAGTATAAAACCTTGTATTGAACTTGTAATTTATTTACGTTGGTAAAGATACATGCACATGTCCTAAGTATAATAAAATTTAATAAATACATTGTATTTACAATACCGATTTAACTGGAGACTAAAAAAAGATCGATACCTTGTTGAATATGAGAGCTCACAAACCTTATCAACAGCACGCAACCAAAAGATTTTAATTAGACCCAGGAAAGATGTAGCTACAAAATTCGATCTGTTATTGAAGGAACTACTATCAATTTTGAAATTTATAGTTAACGCTACAAAAGCAATTAGTATGTTAACCAGAAAGTAACAATAATTATCGTTCATTATTTCTAGTAGGTATATATCAACATTTGCCATCAATGGTCATTCGTGCCTGCCAGCTTATTTCGGTTATGATCAAATAACAAAGTTTCACTTTACTGATTTAATCTTTAACGTTTTTGTGAGCAGCAATTAATCGTTGCCTAGATTTTAACTAAAAATTGTTAACGTATTCGATACCAAAGGTTACGTTAAAGAACTTATAATCTTCAATAATAGTATAGCTTAGTTAGCCCATACCGTTATGTAAACGATGTTTAGAAACCATTTGCCATAAGCTATTTACGACAAATTCAGGAATATTTTATTTCGAAGGGAATGCATTTATACAAAGTAAAAAAAAAAGTATTAACTTTGAAATTTACGGTATAAATTGAGTTCAAACAAATAAAGTGTGGACGAATAAAGAAAAAAATCTATGTACAAGATGGCGTAGACGGATTTTGAATGATTTCGGAATATAAAAGTTTTTTCAAAAAGTTCCATTAATATTTAAATTATAAAATTCAGTTGTATGAAATGCTTGTAATCTAACATTTAAAATAATTACTTTGATCAAGCCATTTTATTAATATTCTTTACAGATTTTTGGTTGATGTATATTCTCAGTATTCTTGGCACTCGAGTGATTGTGGCATTTGTATGTACAGGGTGGATAAATTTCAATGTTTTCATAGGGAATCTCGGTAAATATAAGAGGTATCGAAAAACGGACCTCGAATCCTCGATCTCTTTTTTCGAGAAAAAGTAAATGGTGAAAACTAAAATTGGTTATCGTCTTTTGTTTTCGAGTTATCCCTGATAACTCGATTTTTCGACTTTTCATTTTATGACTATATCTCGCTTGTTTATGAAATAAAGAAAAATAATTTTGACGCAACGCTGAACTGCTGAAACTGCTCACATGAACTTGTCTTAGCATAATTACAGTGCCCTTAAAAAAAAAATGAAATCAAGTTTTGCCGTAAAATAATTAGGAAAGCCAATATCAGTACAGGTCAAAATTAGTATGGGATTTCCTATGTTGTGTTCATCGATTCAGCACCTGGTGTGTGGTTTTTATGATTTAAAACCGGATCAGATTTGGTAATATCGAATGTGAGCATTTTTTTATTTTGTAAGTACTTGTAAACTTCATCATAAAGCAGTACAAATTATTGATAAATGTAAATTTTTAACACCTGTAACTCCAATATCCAGCCCGACTCCAAGCGATAAAATTTAACGATGAACACTAACGGTGCAGTACACATCTCAAGAATGTATTTCCTAAGTTACATTTGGATTTCTGTTAGAAAACGTGTATGTTCACTATATGCAGTTTGTAGTATTGTTTAAAATAATTATCTGTTTAAAATTGTAATTCTATCGAGTAAACTACGGACTTTTCGCGTTACCTAGTAAATAGTATCCACTTGATGATACTGCTGTATGGAATTTATTCGCCATCAAAGTTATGTCTGTACAAAATTCTTTTTTAAAAAAGTTGCTAATTATGCAGCTATTTTTAAATTTAAGTGCTTTTGTTGATTTTTTGACTAATAATTTTATTTGTTTCAGGTAATTCGGATGCAGTTTTAAAAAAGTACTTGACTGGAAAGGTAACTGTACCTATTAATTAAATTGCAAAGTTATTAGTTTTTATGCAATAATTCAATATAACGGCAAAAAATTTACTTAATTTAATTGAAAACGATTCTAGGATTACTAATTAAATACAATTAGTTTAGCATACGTAATTCATAATTAAAGGTCAAATGTACCTACGTGTATTAATATTTTAACAGTGATGATTATTAACAGCACCTGTTTTATATCAGATGTACATATACTTAGTATAACATCACTGGAACAATAAAAAAGATTAAAATATACTTGAATTATTTTATACAGGGTTAGGAAGGACAAAGTCTTAGTTATTTTCAAACCTCCTTTTTTGAAATACAGCCTAAATATATAATCAAAAATAAAGAATTTATTGACGATATTTTCAAATTTTTTGCATTTCCGGTTTAGCAAGAATTTGACCCCAACTTATTTTTTTTTAATAGAACATCCGGTATTTTTTCACATTTTCGGATGCAGAATAAAAATTACATACATCAAGGGTTTTATTTAAAGATAAAGAAAGGTAATAAAATAATTAAAAAGCTAACGAAGACAAAATTAAGATACATGTAAAGTGTAACTACTGTCAGTTTGTTGTCAAATTTTATTGTTCATAAAAGCGTTGCCAGACACTAGACCAGGGATTTTATTATTATTATTTCCGCGGAGGTGGTCCCCTTTTGGGTTCCTGTACTGCGACCTATTGGTCTATTGTACCCTCTGATGATGGTCCCTTAAAGGAGTCCTGGGATGGCAAATAGGATTTGATCAGTGTGCCAAAATAAGATAAAATTTAATACAAAATTTTCCCCGTCCCAACGACTTTTATCTCCATGTTTAATAAAGCCATAATCAGTTGTCCAAGATGGTAAAAAACTTCGAACGTCCTGTAGTTTTTGTTTTTTTATTAGTAACATTTTAATAGGGCTACAAAAAGCACCTTAAATACAGGGTGGCATAGGGAAATGGGAAATTTTGAAGTTACTCTCACAAAGGTAAGAAAAAGGAATTTAAGAGTTTTGTTGTTGAAAACAAAAAGTAAATTACATGCCATTAAGTGTTCTAACAAAAAAAAAAACAATTTCTAAAATCAATGTCCATTCTAACGTATGCATTCCTGGAAGCGAACGTCATTTGCACGAACGACCATTACACAGCCAAACGGTTACAGTTTGGTGTGCCGTTTCAAGGCGTGATTGGCCCTTACTTCTTTGAGGTTGAGAGAGGGAATGCAAGGACAGTAACGTCTGAACGATATGTTGATATAGCATATGATTATATGCTCAACACTTTTGTAGCAGAACAACTTCAAAACTTTCCCGATCTTCATAATCCTTGGTTTCAACAAGATGGAGCTACGGCCCATACGGCCAGAACGTCAATGGCGGCCGTTCGACAGTTCTTTGGTAACCACGTAATTTCACGTTTTGGTGACATTCATGGCCCCCAAGATCACCAGATTTGTCTGTGTGCGACTTTTTCTTGTGGGGCCACCTCAAAAGCAAAGTGTACACCACACGACAATCCTTGAGTTGAAAACGAGGATTCGAGAAGAAATCGCTGCAATTCCCATGGAAGTGTTTCAGTGCCATGCAAAATCTCAGCGTTCGCTTCCAGGAATGCAAAAACAAATTTATTCATAGAAATCTCTAGGGTGCTGTCGAAAATCTCTCGCGTGCCAAGTTTGGCACGCGTGCCACCTATTTGCCATCTCTGCACTAGACCAACTCATCATCAAAATCAATAAAATTTAGCAAACTGACAAGTCGTTACATGTATCTTGATTTTGGGTTGTTTCGTTTTTTAATTTATTTTACTATCTTTATTTTAAAATAAAATCTTTAATGATGATGTTACTAAATGTGTTTTTTTATTTTGCATCGAAAAATGTAAAAATATACAGGGTGTTCCATAAAAAAAAATTATTTTGAGTAATTTCCTGCTTAACAGGTAATGCAAAAAAATTGAAAATATCATCAATAAATTCTTTGTTTTTGAAAATATATCCAAGCCAAATTTTAAAAAAAGTTTGAAAATATCTAAGACAATTGACCGTTCCAGGAGTTTCTCCTAACCCTGTATATGTCAGCGGCAAAGTGTATTATTATATTAGGTAACGTTTTCTACATAATGCCTAGGTATTTTGTGTAATGTCGAGTGGAATTTGGCAAAGTATTAAATAATAAGTTAGTGCAAGTGTAAGATATACATTACCTTGTCGTTATATGGAATATCTAGGCGTTTCATAAAATGCCGAATGTTAGATAGAGTGCATAGTAATTTTTTTTCTTTCTCACAAATAATATTAATAACAATATTAATCTTATGAGTATACTTTATTTTATTTATTGCAATGCATTAAAAAAAGCTAGAGCAATCTTTAACTTGACACTCTATTACTGACCAAGTCAATAAGGTTCAGGTCTAAGAATATTATTTTATACTTTGCCAAATTCCTCTCGGTATTACACAAAATACCTAGTCATTTTTTAGAATATCAAAATATTAACTTTGTTTCAACAAGTTGGTCTACGTTACTGTGTTGGTAAACTGTTATTATCAGTTTTAGTTCAACCAGATACGATAATAAACTTAGTTTCATACAAAGGTAATAGTATATAATTTGCCTATATTTTTAATAATATATTTAAAAATCGCATCTTGTAGATCTTGCGCACAGTTTTTTTAACATTTTAAATAAATTTGCAACATGATGACAATGCAGTTATAAAAAAATAAACTACTTTAAATTATATTCTAAGCAAACGAGTAGCAGGTGGTGAAAATTCTACTGCAAATATATGACGTTTAGGCCCGCTGCACACGTACGTTTTTCTGCCGTCCGGCACAGTGCCGATGCACACGTACGTTCGCCGTGCGGCAGCCGTCCGGCTGCCGGATGTACGTGTGCAGCACCCAATATGTTTTCTAGTACTTTGCGACGCAACTCCGGCTGCCGGACGGCAGAAAAACGTACGTGTGCAGCGGGCACATGGTGTAAAAACTTTTTTTTTCGAAAATGGTGCATTTTGTGCATGTTTTATTACAACCTTTTACAATTAATTTTCGAAGAGCATAATTGTGTGGAACATTTTGAAATTAATTATAAAAAGAACTCTAATGAAAGCATTAATTGTTAATTAGCTTTGTTATGTTGAATTATTTATGGTTGTCATGAAGCTTTTATTAATTAGACCTCATTATTGCCATCATACATAAACCAACTGTTTTAATTAAATAATCAATCAAAAATGTATTACACAATAATATTTTAGTAAACCGTATGAAAATGCGAATATTTACATAAATTCATAATGCATACAAAGTTGCAAATAACTGGCTGTATAACAGTACAATTTATTTTAACATGAGTTATTATACTTGAAAAAATTATATTGTTATTTGTTCAGGCATGCTATTGAAGAGTATTAAACTATGAAACAAATAACAGTATGTGCTGTAAAACTGTAACCTTGTTATGCAAATAGTAAATAATACAACTCTGCATTTTAGGAAATAACAGTCTTAAGCACATCATAGTCGTGAGTTTACTTCGTGCATGAGCAAAGGACATGAGTGTAACTAATTTTCTTTGCGGGCTTGGCATGTGATAGTTTCTTTAGAATTAGGACAGAAAACGGCTGTGTCTAGTGACCTGCCTATTTTCTGAAGATGAAACATCACTTATAGGTATTTTTTTGTAAAATAAAAATTTTCAATGATCAATAATTTAAAATTTGATCTTTTTTCAATTACTGTTGTTCCAGTTTTTTTTAATGATTTTAGAAATTAAATTATTTAACTTTAGTATATTATTATTTGTGCCATAAACAGCTATAGGTATTTCATGTATTTAGTGCCTAACATTTAAAGGTTTGATTTTTAAATATGGCACTCAAATAATTGTATATTATTAAAATGCATCCACGTTCGCTACATAAACTGGAACATGCGCGTAATAATTGCGCGGTTTAGCTCTTTAGATGTGTATGCATCTTTATAAGAACGCATTTGTTTTTAATAATATAACATCATCATACGAAAAGATGAAAAACTTGGGTCGTTTTATGTACGCGTTGTGTTTTTAGATATTTTAAAGACATGTACACTTACTCAATTTGTTGTTGAGATAAACACTATAAATATTTGAAAATATTATTTACTACATAACTGCTGATTCGGACTATATGTATTGTTGTTATCTTATGTTCAAATATTCATAATGTAGGTATCTCAACAACAAATAAGAAACCTTCGTAACATGTACCAAATGAGTTTTAAAAGGTTTTACACCTTGTTTTTTTTTTTGTTTTCACAGCCTACTATGTTTATCTTAATTATTTTGGCACATTTTCTTTCGAGGAATTGTTATTCAAGCAATTAAGTACTTACTATAAAGTTGCTGTATTGGTGCATATGTGCATTAAACTCAATTGTATTTTTCCAATACTTCATAATATTTTGATAAATAGGGCTTCGTTGATCAGTAATCTATTTTCTAGCACCACTAGCATTATTTTAATAAGATTATGATATTTTCGCATAGCTATATTTATTTAAAATTTTACAGGCCAAAAATGCGCATGCTCTTAACTAAACAGATATAAATTAAAACATAAACCTCTCAACATTACGAGTAAATCAATTCAAGTTTTAAAAATGAATGCTTAAAATTTCAACACTTATAAAACAGATAATTTATCATGTTAAAAAACGAGTTTCACTTTTTGAAACTTAATATAACGATTCTGTTCGGTTGGCCAATAGTAAATGGAAATGATGTGAAGGCATCTAATCTATCGATAACTACGTATTCCGAGTGTGTAGTGTATTAATTGCACGTCAAAAAAGTTCATTTCATTGATTTAATCCATAATCAACTTGTCAAGTAAGTTATCGAGCTTGCCTCAAAACAAAACCTATTACCGTTTGCATCGCGCTTAAAAACAAAAAACTGACCTAGTAATTAAAGGACGGGTACATCAGCCTCGGGGTTGACAGACTAACAGTACTTCGCAAAATAAAAGTATTCGCCATAGATCAAGTATACCGTACACACCCAGTTTGTAAAAAATTAAATAAATTACTCTTTTTAATAAAGGAATATGCCGCATATTTGTTGCATATCCGTTTGTAACGAGTTTAACTTATTTAACTTTTATTTAAAAACTCTAGCATTCAACAAATTTTACATTGATTTTTTCGAACATTTAAAGTAGGTACTTATATCAGGATTTCTGTACCATTTCTTATTTATTCCTTAATAGGTACATATGATACCAAAATTGTATTACTATTTTCGACTTTTTATTTGCAAAACGAATAAATGGCATTATAATTGTTATTCAATATACAGGGTGGTCCACTTTTTTGTAGCAGGACTTTAACAGTCGATACAAAAACTCATTTTAAACAGGGGCGGATTTAGGCATGGTCTTTATGGGCTACAGCCCAGGGCCCCTTTCAATCAAAGGGCCCCCTTGACGGTCAAAAAATTAAAAACAATAAATATAAAATTTAAAAAAATGAAATACCCAAAGCTCCTCTAAAGTGTGTAAGCTTTTAAAAAAGGAAAAAAAGACACAGTTTTACGACAAAATAGCAAAATGACTCGCCACAACTAATCCAAATTTGGGTTAAGTGGATAGGCCCCAAACAGTGTTAGTCCAGGGCCCCCAAAGTTAACGGTCCTGATTTTAAAGCGAATATTCTAAATCAACCTGGGTCCATAAACCATAAACCCTTCATTTTATAGACACAGGGTGTTGAGATTTTCAAAAAAATATCGATAATTTTTAACCGTTTCCCAACAAGTAAATATATTTAAACCAAATTTAATATACAGCACCACCTAAAGCCGGGTCCAGATTTGCGAGCAAAAGTGGGAACCGAACATAGCGCAGTCCACCATTTAAGCGAGCCTGCCTCTTAATAGTTTAATACGACCACAGGTTCGCGAGTGCAACAAAACCGCAGTCAGCCAAGTGTTGGTATTTAGCAGGCTCGCTAAAATGATGGATTGCGCTAGGTTCGGTTCCCACTTTTGCTCGCAAATCTGGACCCGACTTTACAGGTTACCACATTCGGTGAGAATGTCAAGCCCCACAAGCAACCAGTGGCGGAATTGTGGGGGTTCACTTTCAATGAATTTTATAAAAAAAACTAGTACGGCCGTGTTCAAAATCAACCTCGGGTTCAGTTTCAATAAATTTTATGAGAAAGTAGTACGGCGCGTTTTAAAATCAAACTCGAACTTTTTGTGAGTAGAGCATTTTATCTAAACCAAAAGTGTCTCTTGACTTTCCTTCGTATATGCCACAGTTTGGCGCGGAATTTGATTTATTTTACTATAGTAGATGTCATGAGGGGTTTCTAAATATTTACCTTCACGGGGACTCTGGATCGCGAAAAATTAGCCATAAGTTCGCTCTAAAAATATAGCGAAAAGCAGAAAATTGTAGAGTAAATGCTCAAAATGTGGATCATTAATCGTTAATTTAGCGGAACTTCTTCCCTCATTATTAGCATGTTCTGTTTTTAAAATCTGCAAAAACCGGTAATTACTTCTTTACGTGCGCAGTAGGATTTTCTGTACTAACTTTCCTAAAATAGTAGATACCCAACTTTAACTAATGTTCGAAATATATTTCGAACATTAGCGATATTTTTAGATCGAATTTATGAGCAAATTTTTCGCGAGAATAGTAAAATAAATCAAATTCTGCGCCAAACGGTGGCAGATACGAAGAAGTCAAGAAACACTTTTTGTTTAGAATAAAATACTCTACTCAAAAACAAGTTCGAGTTTGATTTTAAACAGCACCGTTTTACTTTCTTATAAAATTTATTGAAACTGAACCCCCACAACTCCGCCACTAGTTGCTTGTGGGGCTTGACATTCTCACTGAACCTTTAAGATGGTACTGTATACCAAATTTGGTTTAAATATACATACTGGTTGGAAAACGGTTAACAATTATCGATATTTTTTCGAAAATTTCAACATCCTGTATCTTTAAAATGAAGCGTTTATGGACCCATGTTGATTTAGAATATTCGCTTTAAAATGAGTTTTAATATCCTGCTACAGAAAAGTGGACCACCCTCTATATTGAATAACAATTTATTATAATGACATTTATTTGTTTTGCAAATAAAAAGACGAAAATTGTAATAAAATTTTTGCATGATATGTGGACCACCCTGTATACTTTTTATATTTACATATTTAAATTTTAATATAGGTATCAATTACTACTTAATTTTTTATTTAGGCTACTGTTGTTTAATATCAGTACACAAATTTGAAACAAAATTCCTGAATTTAAAAAAGTAGTAATTAAAATATGTAAAAATTGAACCAATTATATAAAAAGTGTGTACCAAAACGATACGAATGTTTTAAAGGGCATTTAATAGTGTGTGCAGTTCCTTTAATACTCTACAAAATAGTTGCTGATTCAAAATATACAAAAATACTTGATTTTTGAAGTGTTGTAGTGTCATACGAAAAAGTATAAAAAATATTTGGGGTATCTTTGATTACGTACAAGCATTTTGGTGTGAAAGTGCTGTAGGTATAATATTATAAAAGCGAGATGCCCAGGTATACAAAAATATTTTAAGTTCATATTGCAGCAGGTGGCTAAGTAAAATAATTAGTCTTACACATTGTGAAAACATGTCACAAATTAAAATCTCCTGACTAACAATAATTAATAATTTTGAATAAACCAATAAACACACGAATTTTTTTTACAATATTTCTAAATTACGTCAAACACTTTGACATAGTTTGATGTATTCAGAAAATCTGTGGTAACTAAATTTAACAACATTAAAGTGTTACAAAATCTTCACACATTAACATGTAAACAGTTAGTACTAAGAAAATGGTCAAGCGAATTACCAATATAATTTTATATCGGCTATAAAATCATCTTACATATCGAATATATTTTAAGTGATTTTTCGACGAAACGAACAATTTATAGCTTAAAATTATTCATAAAATAAATTTTTATTTCTGGGTCTATTTTTAAAAATTATGGTAAAACTATTTAAAGTTATTTTTAGTAGATAAACCAAACATCGTTTTAGGTATTTAAACAAACAATGTGTTTTAATGATGATTTGACTATAATTTTGCAATTTAATACAGATCGTTCTTTAAAGCTTGATTGATTACTCTAACGATAATAATTGTTTTAAACTCCTAAAGGCTCACTTGTCAGAGGTAACGTACATACGTGATTGTAAGCAACAACTTTATTATGTTGTTGTATGTTAAAGATGTTTTAATCTTATATGTTCTTAATTTTTAATACGTCTAAGTAATTTCATTTTGATATGTTCTGAAATAAATAATTGCAACTATCATCAGCGAATTTGCAGCAAAGTAATAATAGCGGTGGTCCTTTACAGCAAACATTGGATGATATTAGAGTAATGTTATTAATTTTTTACGCTTATTATTTTTCTATTAATATTACTAATATCTTAATCGCTTCTTTAAAGCCAACAAACGTAGATAAGACAACTAATATTTCTCTTAAATGAAGCAAATATAGGGTGTCCAGGTCCACCTAGTGCGTATGTTGTTGATATCTGGTTTAATAATAAAAAAAACAAGGTTTAGTGTTTTAAAAACATTTAATATCATTTGCATTTTATTTTGTAAATATGAAACGTTTGTTCATAAAAAGAACAAACATAAAGTTAAAGTGTGTTTTTATGTGCAATAAACGTTTGTTGAGTTATGCAAAAGAACAGTTTAAAATAGCCCGCCCCTAGCTAAACGAACACAGTTTAAAACCAATTAATAATTTAAAGTTAATTGCGAATACTGTTGTAGAAGCTCATAATAATAAACTACTTTATTTAGCTTCTAAACATTAAAATTTTAGTTGCTAACTACCAAACATGCTCAAAGGTTTTGCACCTTGGCGTACAGAGACCAAATAGATTTAATCTTTTTCAAAAATAAAATAATTATCAAACCTTGAAATAATACTATGTTTAAAGAGCTATGGACTTTTATTATCTGAAATTGACTAATTGCCATGTCAGTGACATTAAAAAAAATATGTCTTTTTAAAATACTTTTAAATAATACTGTTTTTTCCGCCATATAATAATGTTGGTATACGGTTTGTTGGATTTATTTTTAAAAATAAACGACATAATCAACCTGGTTATGATCTCAGGGATACCCTCTACATGTAGTATGTATGTATGTATGTAGATGCTGTGGAAGTGAGAATACAGATGTGGGTAGGTATATTTAAAATTAATTATATTTTAAAATGCACAGAGGATGCTTTCGCTTTTATGTGAGTATAATTAAGCCGGACATCTGCAAATAAAACAAAAATTAACGTGATGTGTGTGAATGTGTTGAATGCTCACATAAAAACTTGTCTGTTGCTCGAATAAATCGTTTTCTGTAAATTCCACGCAAAATTTAACTGTCAGTTGAATCCCAGTATTTTTTCGTTAAAACATCCAAAAACAGGCGGACAAGAAACCGTATTGCATGACAACAACGCTTCGTTTAACGCGTGTACGTCAACAAGAATATTTTTATACTAAACCCTGTAATTACATGTAGTTCACGCAACTGATTTTAGAGTTTGCATGCCACGAGTATTATTATATATGTTAATGAAACAAAACTCTGGAATTTAACAGTAAAATTAGCTGGTTATAAATGTTCCTTTACAACTAATTTTGAAGCAAAATATAAACGGTTGAATGTGCCGCTCTTAGATAATACAATTCATGCTTGCAGTCATATTTTAAGGCAAAAGAAATCATAAAAATATGCTGATGTTGTGTGTACGTATAAGTTATCTCCTACATTGCGTGTTCGCTATCTAAACAATTACTACGTTTATATGAACTACTTACTTAATAGGTACTGAGTCAATTCGATTTACATTGATTCGATATGTAAACACTTGATTATGCACGCACTGTTCTTAACTTCGCATTTTTCTAAATCTACTTTCAAATTTAATTTGGCTTAGCGAACCAACTTCGAGTTTATTTTTACTTGTAAACGGGTAAACCCGGTTTTAATCACCAATTTTGCAGACGGCCAACATTACAAAAATAGTGACAGCAAAAAATCTAACCTCACTTTTCTGAGAATATGGAATTAATCAATTAAGGGGAATTAATCAATTAAGGAAGAGGGAATTTGTAGATAACTAGAAACAAATATACCTAATACTAAAGATTTTTAAAGATTTTTTTAAATTAAATCCAGGACGTCTGGTAACCCTGGAATCCTGGAAATTTTCGTAATACGAAGCAGTAACTTCGGCAGTTATTAAGGCAAATGCGCGATTTTACGTCATATAAACACCTCATAATTCGAATTAAAGTAAATTCAACTCACGTAAACTTCAGGGTGACTGAAATCGGATATTTTGAACTTATCTTTGTATCCATTGAGAATGTCAGAAGATTATTGAAAGAACTTGTCGTGTGTTCAGTGAGAGGTATCCTCATTTGACTTTAATGACAGAAATTTTAATGAATAGAATAAATTTTTTTGCAATTTAGAAAAGTGAAATCTGCTATTATTTGACCTAAGCGTGTGACAAATAATGAAACTAATGAAATTAACATCTTGGGATATTTTTATGCCCATCCTCAGCAGCCAATTCAATCGGCAGCGCAAGACTTGGGTTTAACATACTATGCCGTACAAGCTACATTAAAAATGCACAACTATTCGTTCGCACTTTCAATAATCTTGTGATATTGTCTATGAATGTAAAATAAATTCAAAATATCTGTGTTTGAATTTGAATACCCTTGATTTTCCATTTTCATGGATACTTCAGACAAACGCGATAAATGTGGTTGACAGTTATTAATATTGGCATTTGTTATTTCCAAGGCTTACTGTTTAAAAATGTTACAATTTCTCTTAACTTTATCAAAAATTCTTAATAACTCTGATTATTGCAAATAGGTACAGGGAATGCTAAAACAGTTTTTTTTTGCATTAGAAAATGAAAAAAAAGTTTGGGCATTGTATTTGAAAAAAAAAACGAGTTTTAGTGGTCCGCAGTTGTATTAAAAGAAAATTAAATTTTGGACACCCTTTAAGTAATTGCAAAATTTCCAGTATGGGCTCCAAGGTTTCTTCTATGCATAGTCCAAATTTAAGCGTTTTTTCCTCAAAAATGGCGTTGGTAGATAATATTAAGCATCAAGATAAAAATCAAAAAACTTTCAAAAAAGTCCAAAAATCTATAAAATGACTGCACAGGTTTAGGAAATGCTATTAAAAATCGCTCCAACTAACGTGTTAATTCTAAAATGCAATAAAAAATAGACCATTGTATTTGAAATAAGAAAATAGACGTCAACTTCCGGTATTTTCGGAAGTGTCGCCGTCTTGAAAATATTTTCATTAAATAGATCAGATTCCATTATGGTCAAACCAAAATTTCAGATCAATAGCTTTTTTAATTCTTCATATATTTTTAATGCCCGATCGCAATCAATCACCCTGTATTTTATATTCAACTGGTGAAAGTGTAATGCATCATGCATCCACCAGATCTGTCTTATATTACGACCGTGGAAAGTTTTTGGTGTCATCAGTTGTGAATGGCGTCATCTATCCATCAGAGGAATTTCTAATGGAACATTAGTACTGGTACTGGATATATGTACCTAATAATAACTATATCTATATATTGTTAATAGTTGCAATTTTCTGTAACACATGATACGGTACAGATACACATCCTCTCTTTTTAATCCGGAGATTGGACCGTAGAAAGCTAATATACATACATTTGATTGAAAAAGGTGAAAAGCGCGTTTAAAGGTGCAAACACATTACTATCACGTCACATCTTGTTACCTGCTATCATGAGGCACCTAAATGCATGAAATACATTAGGCTGGGCATGGGCAGTGTTGTCAGCATAATTCCAAGGCACTATAGATTGTTGACAAAATGAAGTTTTTTAATTTTCTCAATTTTCAGTTATTGGAAAACTAAGATTAATATTGATAACATTTGTAGACACAACGTTTTTTCCTATACAAAACACCTCAATGTATTTTGTTTTTCTATAATAATTGGGCGAGATATTACACAACTTTTAAAATTTTACCATTGAAATTACTATGTTGCACGATCTATTTCTTCACCTTCTATAGGTACGTAATATGATTAAGGTGATTATACATGTAAATTAGCGGAGTAGTTAAAAAAACATTAATTTATTGTGTTTTGCTTTAATTTACTTGTTAGCTGGAAATTTACTGTCATTAACGATGAATTAAATTTATTTCATAAAAAATACAATTGAAATATTATCGTAATGTTCATTACTAAATTGCTTAGTCTTGTAAGGATAAAATGTTGTTTTATGAGAGTGCTTTAATAAAAAATGAAAATCGTTTTCTGTTTTTTTGTGGATGTCCTAAATAGCTCAATTTTCTTTGTTACAATGTTACTCGCCATGAAACTTGCCTCAATTTCACACATATTTTGTGGCTCTCAATGACGAGGCTCGAAATTGAATCACCTTGTATAAGTAGAATAAGGTGCTGGTGTTTTTATGACTTCAAAATGGTATTGAACGCGTTTTCGTACCGTATTTGTACAATTTTACATATATGATCAAAAATTGTGGCAACCTGAGTCTAAAGTTGCAGAGTCTCGATTGCTCTTTGTATATTAAAATTACTGCCGTAATAAGAAAATGAGTATAATATTTAACCTGCAAATGTTAATTTAATTTGTAATACTAAAAGAACATCTCGTTGTGTCTGTAATAAGCGGTATTTTAAATAATCTGTATAGTTAAATTAACTGTAAACTGCTAACAATATTATTAAAGCTAATTTCATGGTGATAGCTTTTACAGTCATTTCTTGCTCCTCACAAAATAGCCAAGCTTAGCTTTTGCAATAAAAGTTAATAAGTTTAACTATTGTTGTTCATAAATATTAATTTTTTGGGAAATTTATTATATTTATTTTTATATATCTATGTATATAGGGTGTCTAATTAAAAAAAAGAAGTTGCAATATAATACTCGTATAATATAAGCCACCTTTTACCACAAAATAAGATGAATAACATTTTGTTATAAAAAGATACAGAGATTTTACGCATTACATAGTTGTCTTTCCATCCAAATTGACAAATGACCCATAAAATTAAGCAGCAATATTAAAAAAGTAGTTGTGTAGTGCACCTTTATGATCCTATACATTTTTATTATAAGCTGAGTAAATTCAGTAATGTTTACGATAAAACCGCAATAAAAGCATATTTCGAAACAATTATCACACTTAGCGCGAGGTTTTTACGAATGCTAGTTGAATATGTTTTACCGTTACAAATTTTTAATTTTTATGTGCATTTTAATTACAAATCTATTAGGGTTTATAGCAAAGGCTGCGCTTACAGCACAAACGATAAAAAATGTGTGTTAATTGCTTGCATTTTAAACATGTTGCTATATTGGTCACTTTAAAAATGTTAAAGTAAAATAGTTGCAGTTTTTTCTTTATTTTGATTAAAGCAAGCAATCTATCTAAGCCAAACGTAGATATACGACATACTTTAAAGATTTTTATTAGCTTCAAATGCAGGTGGAACATTAAATACAAAATAAAAAATCGTTACATTTTATTAAGTATGTAATAAACAACATGTAGGTAACGGCCTTACTTTTTATGTAACGTAGTCAAGTTTATTTATTTAAAATATATTATGCAATGTAATCTTTATTTTTGCTTGATGCAGTTGAAAAACAGTCAAAATAAATTTTAAAATAATAGGAGTACTAGATTCATTATTCATTAATACAAAATATTACTTTACTGCTCTTAAATCAATTTTAGTTTTGGTAGATTTTGTATTTTCTAAAATATATGCTAAGGATAGAAGTGCTAAACAAAATTATCTCATTATATTGTAAACAATTTTTGAAAAATGCAACGAAAATTAACAAAAAAGCAAGGCGCTTTCTCGAGTAAGTATTTTACTAGTACTTTTGCCATCAGTGTACTTGTATATTTTTTCTTGTGGTAAAAGGATAATTCTGTACCGTATGGTATAAATCAAACGTAATACATACACTGCGATTAAGACTAATTATATTACCAATTGTATAAATTTATGTAAAAGGAGGCTTAATTAATTAAATATGGTTAAACGAGCCATCTGCTACCCTTATAAAACATCTTTTTGATAATTTTTAACAAAATTTGAAGTTAGAATAATGATCTTAATAGAAATTTGGTGTACTTTTTAAATAAATTGTTGGGCAACTTGAGGACATCATGCAAGAATGTTTATTTATTTTATATAAAATGAAAATATATTTGTTTTTCGTACATATACAGGGTTCTCGTTTTTCGAGGGCCACTATGGGGATCTCGTAAACGGTAAGAGTTACGACTTCGGTTAAATTGGGACAAAGTTGTATATTCAGGTGCTTAATAAATTGAAGCAAACAGAACTTATCTAGCTCTTTTAGTTTTTGAGATATAAGGAAAAAAATAAAAAAGTGGTTTTTTGTTTTTTGCCCGTAACTTTTTCATTTCATGTCAAATTTCATTTTTGTAAAAACATTTTTACGGCCACTTTTTGCAAGGAATCAAATTTCCCAATTATATTTTCCGTGCGACGTTTCGTTTTTTTAAAACCATCATCAGGTCAATTTTTTCTTATGGGCGCTATATCTGATTTTAACGCCAATTTGTAGAGCATTTTATTCTGAATTCGATAATGTAGAACAGTTGGCACTTTTTTGAAACAATTGTTGTTAAAAATGGCAAAAACAAATATTTTATTTAAAACAAATCCTAATCGGCATGGTAAATAATTGTCTTTGTCCCTTTTTCCTTGAAAGCAGGTGAGTAAACCGTATGAAATTACTATTAAAGGGATTTAATTAAAAAAATCGGTATTAATAAATATGTTAGGACTGCATTAACATTGTTCACTTATTAGCAAATATTTTTAGAATATTTTCTTCGGTTAAGTAATAAATTTCTCTAAAATGTGTATTTAATCCCTTATTTGACATACAATTATTTGTAACAAAATTTTAGTAATCAAATAATATAAGTGTTCATAGTTTACAAAAAACGTCCAGAAATCTCTTTACGCTATTGGCTTATTAGAAGTCATTAACGCAGATAAAAGGCATAACTCATTATTGTTTGTTACAAATAATTGTATGCCAAATAAGGGATTAAATACACATTTTAGAGAAATTTATTACTTAACCGAAGAAAATATTCCAAAAATATTTGTTAATAAGTGAACAATGTTAATGCATTCCTAACATATTTATTAATACCGATTTTTTTAATTAGTAATTTCATGCGGTTTAATTACCTGTTTCCAAGGAAAAAGGGACAAAGACAATTATTATTTACCATGCCGATTGGGATTTGTTTTAAATAAAATATTTGTTTTTGCCATTTTTAACAATTGTTTAAAAGAGTACCAACTGATATACATTGTCGAATTCAGAATAAAATGCTCTACAAATTGGCGTTAAAATCAGATATAGCGTTTATAAGAAAAAATTGACCTGATGATGGTTTTAAAAAAACGAAACGTCGCACGGAAAATATAATTGGGAAATTTGATTCCTTGCAAAAAGTGGCCGTAAAAATGTTTTTACAAAAATGAAATTTGACATGAAATGAAAAAGTTACGGGTAAAAAACAAAAAACCACTTTTTTACTTTTTTCCCTATATCTCAAAAACTAAGAGAGCTAGATAAGTTCTGTTTGCGTTAAATTATTAAGCACCTGAATATACAACTTTGCCCTAATTTAACCGAAGTCGTAACTCTTACCGTCTACGAGATCCCTATAGTGGCCCTCGAAAAACGAGAACCTTGTATAAGTCAAGACATTTTAAAATAATGGCCGTTAGCCGTGAAATATATGTTAGCGCGTTTAATTTCCCTATTTTACTTACTACGATTAACAGAATATCTTAAAACGTTTTTATAATATTTTCAGTCTGTGAAGCAGCCTTTCAACAGAAATATGTCATTTGAATTGTTACATTCGTCAGAAAATACTCTATTTAAATAACCGCATGTAGTACCACTACCGTTTCATTTAACAAAAATGACTTTTCGTCAAAAAACCGATTCTGCAACCTTCAAAGCCGATTAAAGTAAACTTTATGTCAATAAATTTACAAAAACGTTTTTCGGACACTTATTGACATAATATAATTCAATTTATGCAGGCCATAGTACACTTAATAAAACAAAACATTTTCGTCGAAAAATTATATGAAGTTATAAAAATGAACCAAAAGTTGTCTTCAAAATTGTTTCCTTTTCTCAAAAGAGTAAAAATATAGAGGGTGTTCCATTTAAAATAACAAAGTTAGTCATTTCCGGCAAAACCGGAAGTGAAATATTAGTGTACATAGGTTCAAGTGATCCACACATATGTGTTTAAAATTACTGTTATTGAAGTACAAAACTAAAGAAAAAAAAGGGGTGTACCTGAACTCAGTTACACCCGATATAAATCTATGCAGTTATATAATTTATCTTTACATTTGATTTATATTACGTACTAAAATCAAACTATACCACTTTTACTGGTAAATTTTAAAATACAGTGTATTATAAAGCTGAATACCATTCATAAATATAAATTCCACTAATGTTGTAATTTTAATTTATTGGAATAGATCATAAAATTACTAAGAATAGCTTTTTTCGCGTTCCGATTTTAATCTACATCTACATCAAGTGGCTATTTTGTAACGGTATAAGTTGTTCAACTCAATCAGAAATTGAGATAAAGAACTATGTAAAAATAGCCACAAAGCATAACATATTTGATCTGAGTTACTGTTAAAATCTAATGCAGTAGAATAATTACAAGTTTCCTTTATAGAGTAAGAATCACGTTGTAGAACGAAACACCATTAAAACTGCAATCTATCGCATACATTAGTCAATGCAATAATAATTAAATAACGCCAAGTTAAAATTTGTACAAATTATTTGCTTGCTTCTTCATTCAAAAAAAGCACAAATAACTATTCTTGTTGAAACTCTAATTTTAATATTTGTGCTGTGATATTTATAAATACAAAACCGTTACCGTGAAGTCCAATTTAATAGTTTCCTTAAGGAAGCCCGGAATTGAGCAAAACAGTCATTCTAATAAAATTTTTATTAAAAAAAGACAGATAGCTAAAAATTTTGCGTCGACCAACGTTTAGATATAAATAATGGCATTTTCTTTTATGAAAACATTTACTTGCTCTCACATAAAGCGTATCTACGCATGTAATTGCGCAAATTTTTCCCCCTTTAACCGATTTTGTATTTCTAACGTATCCGAGAAACCCATGTACTTCATTTTAAACTGGACGCCCTGTATAGTATACTTTTAAAATTAAAGCCTCTATCCCGACTAGTTTCAAAAATGTACCTACAGGTAGGTAGGTATAACATCTGGCGAATACACACACGCGCGCCCGAGCGCGCGCACTTCCTTTAACGAAAGTAAAAATCTGTGTTTTTAACTTTTACGACTTTCCAAAATTTCCTCTTAATTTAATCGCCACATTCAGAAAAACAGTTAAATATTCATTTTTAAAAAGCTTTTATATTTTGTTTTTTTAAATTACTTTTTATTTCCCAACCTTTTTTTTTTTTTTTTTCTTCAAAAATATGGTCATGAGATATGATAGAAGGGGGAACGAAATGTGGGATAGGAAGTGTGCGGAGATTAATAGCTATCTGGGAGGTACCCGATCGACAGAAGCCTGGAAACTTATAAGAACGCTTAGATCAGACAACGTAGAAAGAGTAAATTTACCCATTATCAGCCTCAAAGAATTTCAAGAGCATTATAAGAACGAATTAAACGAAACAAGAACTCAATATAAAAACATGTCACCAACGGCATATAGAACCCAAGGAACAAGAATAACCGTAACTACAAAAATGTTAGAAACAGCTTTAAAAACAATGAAAAACAGTAGATCTAGTGGACCAGAAGGAATCCCAGCTGAACTGTTGAAAAACGGACCAACTAAATTAAGAGAAATGTTAGCCTCCCTGTTCACACAATATATTAACGGTGAACCTACTCCTGTACAATGGAAAATGGCATGGATAATACCGATATATAAAAAAGGAAGAAAGGATCTATGTAGCAACTATAGATGTATAGCTGTTACTGATACCCTAAGCAGACTATATGGGAAAGTACTCAAGAAACTGATTGAGGTAGAATATGGTCCCCACGACATGGAGGAACAAGCCGGTTTTAGAGCTGGTCGTTCTTGTATTGACAATATATTCCCGATCACCCAGATTATCGAGAAAAAAATGGCAACTCATAACAGCAAAATACATCTCCTATTTGTAGACCTTACAAAGGCATATGACACGATTCCAATTAAAAAACTATGGGAAGTATTAGAAAAAAGCCCAATAAATATAACACTCATAAAAGCCGTGAAACAGTTATACACTGGCTGTCTGTCAAAAATAAAAATAGGTCAAACACTATCAGAACCATTTTCTATATCAAAAGGACTCAAACAGGGATGCTGTCTGTCTCCACTTTTATTTAAGATTTACCTCTCGCAAGCACTCAAGAACTGGCGAAAAAAATGCTCCAAAATGGGAATACCCATTAATGATAATCTGACACTGTATACACTACACTTCGCTGATGATCAGATAGTACTGGCTCATGACAAAGAAGATCTAGAATACATGACCCGAAAGTTAATAGAGGAGTACGAGGAATGGGGACTTGAATTGAACATAGATAAGACCAAATATATGTGTGTAGGAGGTGAAACAGAAGATCTGGAACTAAATAACAACATGAAAATAGATACCTGTGACGAATACATTTACCTAGGGGTAAAAATTACAAATAACGGAAGATGCGAAAGAGAGATAGAAGAGAGAATAAGTAAGGGCAAAAAGGTCATTGGGGCACTAAATTCAATTCTTTGGTCAAAGGAAATATCGAACAATAGAAAAAGACAATTATACAATACCATACTTAAAAGTATAATGTTATATGGCTCGGAGGTATGGCAGTTGAATGACAACCAGAAAAAAAAGCTTTTAGCAACCGAAATGGACTTTTGGCGACGGTCTGCCAGAATCTCTCGTTTAGACAGAATCAGGAACGAAAGAATAAGAGAAAAAATGAAAACTGAAAAAAATATCGTACAAGAAATACAAGAGAAACAATTGAGTTGGTATGGCCATGTACAAAGAATGGCGGACGAGAGAATACCAAAGGAAGTAATGCAGTGGACACCTCAAGACAGACGGAAACGAGGTCGACCTAAATGCACCTGGAATCAAGGGATTGAACGAGCCATGTCAGAAAGAAACCTTCAACCAGGAGACTGGAACGATAGGAGAGGATGGCAACGGGTAACCGGAGGGCGTCGGAGGACGCTATGAAACCGGACATATATATATAGATATGATAGAAACACGCAATGTAAGATGTGATGCATTCAGACGTTTTAATTTACTTCACAAGTTTAGGTTGCGAAATAAATAAACATACATTTTGTATTGCTATTATGACTGCTACCAGCAATGTCGTTAAGTTAGGCTGTTATTATTAAAACAATCCGTGGATGTGTTTACAGAAGTGTAATGAAACGTAATTAGCTATTAATACAATGATGTTTAAACGTTAACGAACCGATAAAGGATATGTCGAATACATTGACTGGCATTTTATAACCAATTTGTTTTATATTAGTTTAAAGAAAAAACTAATTGCATTATTGGTGAAATTGAGCGGATGAAAATTAAGTTTCTGAAGCTAGAAGCGGACACAGTAAAATGTCAATTTAAAAAAGCACAGGATCACAATTTTAATTAACGACTCTTTTAATTTGTAAGAAAGTGGTTTGATGCAGTTACAGTTTCATAAATATCTCATAAAGGTGTTATAGTTATATAAACAGTTTTATTACTTCTTTACAACAATTTGTGTTTATCTATAATTAAATGTGACCTTTACTTAGTGCCGTACCTTAGAGCTCTGTAAATACAAACGTGATCTGTAAGCTCGTGTAGATGAAGTCTTGTTAACTTGTATGAAAGGTCGTCATTGGTAAGTATGTTAAATTTAATAAGCAGTCGTTTCAATTGCATTAATATAAGGGTGGGGCTTGGGTGTTCATTACACGCTAATATGAGATGATAACGTAAAAATTGATAATGAAACTAATTTAAATAATATAAGTTGTACCTACTAATGAAATTGTTTAAAACTTTTAAAAACACATTAATTAATTTTAAATTTTTCTTGTGTTTAGAGCACAGATAAGAAAACCGAACGATTACCGATTTTTATTCATAAGCCTTAGTTTATCAATCGATTTTTGATTAAATGGCCGATTGTTGTTTCCATGTATGAATCATTATGATTAGTCCACCTAAATATGTGTTTATTGTGACTTAATTTCGATTTTAGTTGGTTCGATTGAAGTTGTAAGTTACAATTCCTTGCAAATTGATTTTATAAATTTGATTACATTCACTAAAATTGTTTTTAGTTTTAAGTTTTTGCTAACATTCATATTTTGATTTGTTGTAATTCAAACACTATAAATTTGTTTGTTACAATTATTATTTAATTTATTGTGTTTTTGTTATGAATAAGCATAAAATATTAAAGTAGTTGTGAAACAAGAAAAACTATTGCCATAATCCATTCTATCGACAAATAAAAAATCTTTAATAAAAACCGAATAATCGGTAAAAGAGCCTATGCGGTCGATTACAGATTAAATGCCGATAAATCGGTACATCCTTAATATTAATGCTAATTTGTTAAATGTTTAACGAACTTAAAATGTTCCTAAATGTGGTTCGCATAGGTCAGTGTTTCCCAACCTTTTTGTATTTCCATATTAAATTTTATTGCGCCCCTTTTCCGCATCAATTTTAATTGCGCCCCTCCCCCCTCTAATCGTTTGGTTTTACATAAACGCTCTACTTGTTTTTATTTCCCAACCTGCTTTTGACCAAGTATATTGCTTTTAAAAGTTGCATTTTTGTTAGTACTTTATTTTGCGGATGTAAACTTAAAAGTACATTAAGATACGGAACACTATTTATAGGGCCTACTAAAAGCTATGTGCGACTGCTGTTATTTTCAAAATGTATTTTGTTATTGTTTCAATAAATAGTTTTTCCTCGATTTCTACATTTCTTTGCGTCTCCCCTTTAGATATTTCACGCACACTCTAGGGGTCGCGCCCTACAGGTTGAGAATCGTTGGCATATAGGTATAAGATGTATCAGATTTAATATTAAATTTGTTTAATAAATAAAAAATAATGGTTTAACTTGCTTAAAAATGGTCAAATAAAAAGTTTTATCACAAGAGTCTTAATAGTTAATGCATGCATTACAAATTACAAGTGAATTTATTTTTTTAGTATGATCATGTACGTATAAGAATAACTTGATTCGATCCATTAGAATGTATAAGTACAATTAGTAGTTAGGAACTGAACTACTTGTATAGTTTACAATTTAAAAATTATTATTTCCAACAAGTTCGGTATCCTGCATTAATAACTAACAAATAAAGTTTTAGGGGATGCCCAAGCAGAGGTGATTTATTGCTAAATTATGTTTTTACTAGATAAATGAGGTGGCACATCATGATAAAAGTATTTGTGTGCGATGTAAACAAGGCAGTTGTATGAACATACACTATTAATAACGCTATTAAACGTCATGTTATCCAACTTATGATATTTATCAAATGATGACGAGCACATTTGCTGTAAACTAACGGCCTTCTTGTTTTCTAAAGCATCAAAATGTTTTATTTTTAAGCAAATTAACGACCCGCCGACATTCGACTCGGAGTGTTCTTTTTTTAAACCAGGGCATGAAACCGGTTTTTTAAACCGGTTTAAAAAACCGGTTAACCTTTATTTTTTGTCCAAAATTGTGATTTTTAACCGAAACCGAAACCGTTATTTTTAAAGGCAAAAAAAACGGTAAACTTTAACCAAAATAATAAAAAACCGGTTTTTTAAACATCTCTTTTTAATAAAAATTATTTTGAAAAAATACAAAATCTGTATTAAATGTGATTAGTTTACCAAAAGTAATTACTGAATGCTTGATTGTACATCTATATATATAAAAGAGCTTGTTTGTTTGTGTGTTTGTTCGCTATAGAATCCTAGGTCCGTTGACCGATCGGGACCAAATTTTGCACAGTTACTATTTAGGACCCGACGGATCAAACGCCGTATAAATAACGGCCGGAAATGCCCGGGAACGACCGGAAACGTCCGCCGGGTGCGAGCGCGGAGCGCGAGTAGTCTGACCAAATTTTGCACAGTTACTATTTAGGACCCAACGGATCAAACGCCGTATAAATAACGGCCGGAAATGCCCGGGAACGACCGGAAACGTCCGCCGGGTGCGAGCGCGGAGCGCGAGTAGTCTGCGATTGATAAAAGAGAATTGTTATCACCCGTGCAACGCCGGGTAAATCGCCTAGTATATTATAAAATTATAAATAGATAATATATTTTTATACTTTGCATTCCAAATCTGAATAATGTTAAAAACCGGTTAAATTAACCGGTTTTTCAACAGAAACCGTTATAAAAATAAAGTTCTTGAATTCGGTTAACCGTTAACCAAAAATTTTTTCGGTTTCTAGCCCTGTTTTAAACCGACTCCGACTTCCGATTCCTTTCACTGATGCACTACACCGAAGAACATAAAGGAACACTGGTTAAAATGATATTGAATATTTTTAATTTCGTATTTGTTCTTGAACAAGAAAAAATGTCGTTCCTGTTTCCGTTTAAAAAAAAAAGGATAATATCGTTATTTTGTTTTCGTTTTCGTTCAATTCTATTCCTTGATAAACACTGAATCAAAGAGTTTTTTCCAGGTTTGACTCCGACTCTCGACTCCTCAAAAACGCCTCGTTTGCTCGACTCCTTGACTCCCGACTTCGACTGCGACTCCCCATTTCGGTTTTTAAGTAACTTAAACATACGAAGTTGAAACAGTTTACTAGAGCGCTGTTATCATTATATATAGATATCATTATTATTACAAAATGTAAAGATCTTTCCGAAAACTACTGTTTTTTTTTTTGTTTAAACGCTGAAATTACCGAAATAAAATTAACGGTGCTCATTTTAAGGTTAAAGCAAGAAATATTAACAAAATTATTGTGCACAGAAAAATGCATTTAAAAAGCAATTTAGCTAATGAGCTCATTAATTTTCATTATGTCGCACTGTAGTTATGTAATCACTTTGAATTTAAATTGCCTCTTGCTATTTGCGTTTTTGTGCTAGAGATACCAGTTTAAAGTTCTTATTATTGCAATGAAAAATTAAAAGTAAAGCACGTGTAAAAATTATATTGAACAAATAAGGTAAACAATAAATTTTTGATATGCAATGGCCTTTGCTAAAACTATGAACACAAAATTTAAAATTTTACTGTAGATAATAAAAAAAAAATGACTTGAAGTAGAAACTGATTTTTCAAAATATTGGAGGACTTGGCCACAATACCGGGTGATTCAGTTTGACTTTGTAAGTATTGAGAATAACCCCAACAACCCTTATATATTTGAAATCAGCGAGAAATTCTCTATTGAGTGATGTGTTTTTGTTACCTCTAAGATGACGTATGTCAAATCCGCGATAGGCAACTGTTTTTTTTTTTTAAATACATAGTATACATTTTTTTGTTGATTCGGATAGAGAATTTAATTCTGAATCCGACCATGTACTCAAAAAGTAGGCATACCTACATAAGAAAATTTTCGAGAAAAATCAGTTCAAAGTTTATTCAAATTATAGCAAACAGTCTATTTAACATAACAAAAAACGATCAAATCTTAAAAATTATACGGTAACTCTCAATGAAAATGTATTAAAAATTAATTTTTAATAAAAATAAAAACAAATAATAAACGCCGACATAAAAAATTTGATTTTAATGTGTTCAAAATGGCCGCCACTGCTGATTTTTCTCGATTTTTTTTAATGTATGCCTACTTTTTGAGGACATGGTTGGATTCAGAATTAAATTCTCTATCCGAATCAACAAAAAAATGTATACTATGTAATTTAAAAAAAAAACAGTTGCCTATCGCGGATTTGACATACGTCATCGTAGAGGTAACAAAAACACATCACTTAATAGAGAATTTCTTGCTGATTTCAAATATATAAGGGTTGTTGGGGTTATTCTCAATACTTACAAAGTTATAGGGGTGCGACAGTCAAACTGAATCACCCGGTATACACATTTTCAGTTTAACTTCTCATTAAGCTCGACAAAGCACTGCTTAACTAATTAAATCATCCTTATATCTCTTAAGATGTTTCCAAAATTTCCATATTTGTTATGATGCAATTAATAATGTTTTAGTGCAATACGTTTGTCACTGAAAACAGTACTAATTAAATTTATCAAAGATTTTTTTTTCTACAACATCAATACTGCATTTCGATGTGTGCTGCCATAACGGTATATTTTAATGTAAATACCACTCTCATTTGGTTAAATTAAAAAAATAATAAAGGTGCATATATGTAGTCATTACGTTGTTTATGAGATTGTAATTTAAGATGTAAAACAGGTTGTCACAAAAAGTCATTTATAATTCCTTGATTGTACAATGGATTTGTTAAGTTGAAATTCTTCTTAAACATAAAAATAAGGTACTTAACCGCATTATGACACACTTAATGGCAACTATATTTTATAAGAGGATATGCATAAATATTTAATAAATTACAAATACAAAACCTAGTGAAGTTGGCTTAATTTATTCATGGTGCAGACATTGCGTGTATAGATATACTCCTCGAAATGCATACAAATTAAACGTTTACTCATATGGTGTGCTTCCTGCCATTCTTATACGAATAGAAAAATGTTTCTGCTTGGACATATGTCTCTTTTTATGGCTACAATGGGATTTAATGAAAAGAGAAGAATATATCTCTGTTAAACTACTTTATTTCTGGGATTTTGAACAAAGTAAACGGCTGGTTAAGCAAAGACATTGTTATAGCCAGCTTTATAATATTTTATTATTTCGCTGACTGTGTAAAGGGCATTGTTCTTTGTCGAATGAATATGTACGTGTTTTATTAAATGTTTAAATAGCTTTAGCTGGTTACTGCCGAGTTTTTTTTTATTACGTTATAACAGCGGTTTAAATGAAATTTGTAACATTGTTGTAGTGGCTTAATGTATTTGTTTACGCATAATTTACTGCCGATACAAACATAAGTATAAAAGTAATTTGGTTGCTACCAGATAAAACAATTTTTATGTATTTATTTATGTACCTATTACATAAAAACAATGAAGTATAAAGAATGTTTCACTTCTCAGTGTGGCACTATTGCTATCCCCGTAAATAATTCAAATACAAGATTGGTTAAATGGAACAAAATTAACTCTTAAGGAGTGTACCTATTTAAAATAAGATTTCCTTTTGTTTAAAAATTCCATGGCCTATAAAATATAACCAAAAACCGATGTCGACCAAAATGTTTGAACCAAAATATCTTGGATATCGTTGCTAAAACCCAAAAATGCAAAAGGAAAAAATGTTGCTGAAGTTTGTTTTCTATAAATTGTGATAATTAAATTGTTATTTGTATATAAACGTTCGAGATATTTAATGCAAGTACTTTTTTTATAGTAGTCTTAGTAGTAGATATAGATGACTGAGAAACAAAGATTTTTTGCTCTTCACAATTATGTAAAAATTTACATGTTTGTTTACAAAAATAAGCAAATTTAATAAAAAATTGCTAAAGCTAAGATAAAAATCACCGTTGCCATGAAAACATAGTAATCAATCCTTGCTAGTCTAATCTTTGTATCTAAGTCATCGCCTACTAAGATTGCGATTTAAAAGCAGTAGTTTTATTAAATATCTCGCACGGTTATTTATGAATAAAAATTTGACTATTATTACCATATTATAGGAAACAAAATTAAACCAATTTTTTTTGTTTGAATTTTTGTGTATTAGTAATGATAGCCGAGATATTTGAGTTTAAAGATTTTGGTCGATTTCGATTTTTTCTTTGTATCACGTAAAAGTCACTTAAAAAAATATGCTGCTAGGTTATATTTAAGAAAACTACTGTTTAAATAGCATGGGCAATAAAAGTGTGCCATTGTTTATCAACAAAAGTAATTAATTAAGTTGCTGTTGTTTTAGTTTGACAGTTTTTTTTAAAACTTGTGTTGTATATAAACACAAAACTCCACTGTAATTCAGTTGCAAATAAAATTGACAGAGCTGTTTGTAGGATTACGTAACACGCATAAAAGTAAATGAAACAGGAAACGTCCGTGGTTGCTGATCTGAAATCAAATGAGTGGGTAATTGAAGAAGTTTATAAAATGCAGGTGTTTAATGAAACTATAGGTAAGCATAGTCGTTTTACATAGTTTTTCAATGTACGTACTATTTTTCTTCTACAAGTGACAATTATTTAAAAATTATTGTTTAAATGCAGTTTTTTTAGTCACTAAATGCATTCTAAATAAATACCAAATTATAAGTCATGCACAATATGCTAAACTTTATTTTTGTAAAAACTAGTAAATGGAAATATCGGGAATTGTCGAATAATTGCCTTTCAATCTTTATGTAAACGTTGCTATATTGTAACGGTTTTTATGAAACAAAACATTTGTTTTAATTTCACATTAAAGTTTTAATTTTGTATGTTGTAATTTCGCTGTATTTCACCATGTTCCCTATGATAAAAATTTATTGCCTAGCTGTTTTCTTAAGCACTCTGCAATCCATTTTGTGGTAACTGAATAAGGTTTAAGGTGTTTAACATTAACAGCCTAAATAACAATTAAGTTAATTTCGATGAACCTCTTGCAAAAGCAATGGAAAATGAAAATAATTAGTGCCTTAAGTGCATAGTGCAACTTAACAACAATTATTAAGTTAATGTTTTTATTGAAAACTGCCAAAATTGTAATTTAGGGTCAGCCTTTAGTAGACATAAATACTCTACAATTTACTGTTCTTTTACATAGCCTGTTGCATTAATGTTTATAGTTTGCAACTAAACCAAATAAATATTTACGATAGGTATTAAAATAAGCGTACTGTTAATTAGTTATGGGTTCATATAACTTTTAATGTGTACGTAATAAATATTGATAGCCTTAAATAAAACCATAAAAATCTATGTTTCACTAATGCGAACAAACAATAATTTGAATTTTTATTTAATAGTACTTTCAACATTTTCTGAATTATATTTGATGTTGACAACAAATAGCCACTTCATGCATATATTTCAAATTTTTTATTTGTTTTATTCGTGATTCTTAATAAGTTATTCAACGAATGTAAAATAGGCTGTAAATCCGCCATCATAGTGCAATTGACTTACAAAGCTTTGTTTCACTAAAGATAGAGAGATAAAAGACATAATTAGCAGAAGAAGAATTAAGCATGTGATTTATTTAATAGGTTGGATTTCGGCAGCTACAGAATATAAATGGAAACATTGTTAGTAATTCGAAACAGTTATCGTAAATATATATTATTTTTTGGAATGTAAATTCCTAATCAAGATTCAAAAGTATTACAAAACTTAGTAATTTGTATTTGTTCAATTTTAATGTTGCTCTTAATGAATCATTACAGACAGATCAAAACTTGCGTTGCATATTTTTATGTTGGACGCTACATTCAATTCATACTTAAAAAATTAATTATCGCTGTTATTTACCTTTTTGTAGCGACGATGTCTAAAATGCAAATTAAACGAAGAAGTATAATGTTGCCAGTATGACGAAATATAATTTTGCAGATATTTTACGTTTTTATGTTGGAATCGTAGTTATTTATAAGCATATATGTTAACGATTTTAACATTTGTTTTATACCAGTGATGTGCGAGGAAGTCTAACAAGCTGAACTATTATAAACATGTTAAGATCTACGACTTCGTAAAACATAATTCATGGGCTCATCTTTAATTTATATCATTATTATTTCATAGTTTAAGATAAATAATGGTTTTTATCTGTAAGTGAAAATTTACCAAATTGTGGGTAAAATTGGTAAAAGAAATATTATTTTTTGAAAAAATCTTTCGCAATAAAGTTGCAACATAATTTTAGAATTATGCTGCAGGTCTCATGGTATTATGTTGATTAAACAATTATTTTGTTTGTCGGTTTTTTTATACAAAGTCCTGTATTAAAATTTCACTGATTGTTGTTTGTATGGCTAACAAAATGCAATTATATCAATGAAAACTGTTACTCATAGGAAAGCGGTAAAAGTTAATATAACTGCTTGTTTCAACTGATACAGACTTCATGAGTTATAAATTGCTATCATTATTTGCATGCGAAGAGCAATTATTCAGATTAAAAGAGCTTCATTTCTACTAAAAAGTAAGGTGTTAAGTTTTAAAATATGAACCTATCATGAGCTTTTTACAAAGTGCAACCACACCGACCGTTCTAATTTCAAAAATGTGAGTAGGTACGTAATTACATAGTTAGATAATCCCATACTTTATATGATTTTCAATACCGTGTTGTAATAAAGTATATTCCATTAACATCTTAACGTACTTCTTTACTTGGTAATATAAAATATGTGGATAGATAAGTTAATAATTGTATGTTATATAAAATTTAGTATTACGCTATAAAGTCTTGCCCTACGCGCTATTATAGGCAATTTTATTTTGAAGTCATACTTTTAATCATTACAAATGAAAATTTACATTACTTATACAGGGTGTCACACAAAAAACGCCGCAAGGTGTAACTCCGTTGTTTGTGGTTCGATTTTGGTGAACCAAAAAGTAAATGAAATGGCTCCTCAAATACTATAAACTGAATTGGATTTCAATTTTTTTCAAGTTGAACTTACCTAAATGTCAAACGATAGTCAATTTTTTTTCCAAATGGCACCATCTATTTTTTTTACTAAATCTGGTTGACATTTCTGTGGTCAGCGGAAAAAAGCACTTAAGTCAAAAAGTGCAATTTTTCAGGAGCAACGTTTTTTTATTTTACTGATTATCATGTGAGTTTAAAATTTACTTGTATGGTATATTTTACTTAAAATTAAGTATTAAATTATCACAATACGTCAACATGAAATTTTTTAATAAACAGTAAATACTTGACTTAAACTGGCATGAAATAAGAATAACTTAAGTAGTTTTTCACAAATGTAAACAAATGGATATTTTCAGTTTAACTCGTTTATTCTTAAAAAATATATTTTTTATGTAGAATTAAAAAAAAAAATTAATGGAGTAAACATAAATACTCATTTTTAAATATAACTTTTATTATCTTTTCATTATATTGTGTATAAATACATAAGAATCACTTGGACTTTGTTAAAAAATTTCAATATGTATATGTTATATTGATTTGACTTTGGAATTCGTAATTAAATTTTATGAAAGAATATAAAATTCGTTCAACAAAAGTGATTAAGGCTCGATGCAAACGTACGTTTTTCGCCCGTCTGGGCCCGGACGGGCGCCCACACAGCGCCCGCACGGCCCGGACGGGCAATAGGCGTTTACACTAATTTTTAATTTCTTCAGAATTTGATAGATTTGGTGTTCAGAATATCGTATGTGAAGTTAAAATTGTTTAAATCAACTTCGTTTATTTATTATTAACGATTAAAGCTTTCCCGCGGCAAGTTGCGCCGTAAACGGCATGGACGATGCGCACGAGAAATGACGTCACACTCCGTACGTACTCGGTGAGGCAAATCACGCGTGTGCTTGTGTAAATATAACGCAACCATGTCGTTGTACAGAAAGTGGTGTTTTGTGCCTGAATGTAAGACCACTTCTACAAAAAACCCAGAAAAATTGTTTTTTGCTGTTCCGGAAAATTCCACCAAAAGAAAAAAATAGTTTGATGCAGCAAGACGTTGTATTTCCGACGTAAGCGAAATAACTAAATTATATTGTTGCGAAGACCATTAAAATTTGAATAAACTAAAAAATATATTAAATAGTATTTATGCAAAAAAAATACACTAAAGTGAAAAACATTATCATTAAGCATTATCATTAGCATTAAGTATTAATCATATGGCAATAATATGTAATATGAAGCAGCCTATTACTTTCCAACAAAAAAATCTGCAGTTTTAAACAATACTTATTTGTAGTATGCTATTTGGTGCATGTTTATGTTTGATTAAAAATGCTGATTAGTGTTAGAGCACTGTTGCTTCGTTTATGAAATTTGTATTATATTTATACTGAACTAACAGTGCTTGTTTTACAAAAAGCCATATACCTTTTTTTATATGATCTAAGCATAAAACTGATAACATTCAAAACTTATAAGTGTAAATTAATATAGTAGAATTATTGAATTGAACATTATCTACTATTAAATAAACGAAAAGTTATAAGTTATAAGTATATATAATATAATTTTTAGCCCTGAGGATGCCGATAAAATAACATTGGCGAAACATGTCGGATCTTTTTTAAAAAAAGAATTTGCAACGAATAAACCTGTTTGAAAACCAGCAACTTTTCGTTTATTTAACCTATAATCAAACAACAGGAGAAACCAACTTTATCAATTATCTACTATTATATATAGCCCATATTTTATTTACCTCGAATTTAAGATTAATTTTGTAAGTTTTTTAGATATAGCTATGACTAAAAAAGTAGTAGGTACATTTTTTTAATGTTTACAATCACTTATTATTAAACAATAAACTGAAACATACTTTTTGTTCATATTTTCACCTGTTAAATGACCTTAGTAATATCGAATTATTTCTACAAAATAATTAATTTACTTACACATTTGCTTTGTTTTATAATGAAATATACACTAAACTAACAACTAGTTAAAACCTCTCGCAATACTGTATACGTAAAGAATATTTGAACACAAATATGCCTGGTCCAGGAATGTCATATTTGTTTATGTTAAAAACACTTAAGATATGTTCTGAAGCCACCCTGAGGGGTCTCGGGGTTGGCTTGAGATCATTCTTTTGCTAATACTGTTAAAAGGCAGTACTGTTTGTATTTTATTCATTATAATAAATTGTAATTGTTGTTCGATTACGTTTATTATTTGCAATCGACGGCCAAAGTACGCCCCTGCGGCGTCTTCGTCGCGCGCTTCGCGCCTAACATAACAATAATAATAATATTTATTTGTTCTGAATATCCAAAAAAAAAAGGTGTAGAACTTGTCACAATAAGAATTTACGTACATTGCAATAATATACATAGTTAATAAAAGAAAAAACATATTATATTAAAATACATAACAACTTGTCATTATGCGATGCATAGGAACTAGTCCGCTGCACATGGACTGTGCGGAGAGTGACGTCACGGCCAATCACAGCGCGTTTCAGAATTTGAAATATAAAGGGCATTTTAAAAATTTATCTCTCGGAACTGGATGATTTTTTTTTAATTTTTGGTGGTTGAGAATAAACTTTATAGCTCAGATTATCATTTAAAAAATATTTTATCAAGTTTTATTTTTTTGTGTAAACGCCCATTAGGCTCGATGAACACGTACATTTTTCGCCCGTCCGGGCAGTGCGGGAGCTGTGCGGGCGCCCGTCCGGGCCCGGACGGGCGAAAAACGTACGTGTGCATCGAGCCTTAGTCACTTTTGTTGAACGAATTTTATATTCTTTCATAAAATTTAATTACGAATTCCAAAGTCAAATCAATATAACATATACATATTGAAATTTTTTAACAAAGTCCAAGTGATTCTTATGTATTTATACACAGTATAATCAAAACATAATAAAAGTTACATTTAAAAATGAGTATTTATGAAAAACGTACGTGTGCATCGAGCCTAAAGATTTTGTACTTATGTTAAGGTCGTACATATTTTGAGGATGATGGATGATCTGTTGTGACCTAAATTCTAGACTCAATATGAGTGTTTTAAAACTACAAAGTTACGTAACGTTTAACATTGATTTAAAATTTAAAAAGAAGACAAAAACTTGCTTTAAAAGTAATCCAACAAAGCTTTAAAAATTGTCCTTATATTATTTTTATTATTTTAAGTTATATTAAAAACAAAACAAAAAATTTGCTGCAAGGTGATCTTTTTAGACCTGGTTAAAACAACAAGTCACTTATGTGAAATTGATGGAGTTAAAAACAATTGGATAATCTTTTTTTTTAGTCATCAGTGTGAGACGAGATGGAATTTTCAAAGCGCCAGTGTGAAATAAGGGATGAGTTTCAAAACAATTCGATGACCTTTTTTTAAAGTCACTACTCCATAAAAGGATTAAAAGGGGGGCGTAATAAAACTTGATATAGAAAAGGGCTCATAACAAAATTTGATTTGTCTTTAAAAAAATTTAAAACATCCAAAATGATGTGGTAGTAAGGTTTAGTAAAGCGTTTAAAATTATTATTTTTTTATATTTATAGTGTGACTGTAATAGCGCATCTTACCAATAAGTAAAACAGCAATTAGTTTAGTTTTATATTCTATTATGTAAACAGACAGCTAAAACTCATTATCGATATGTATTGGTTTTTACACCAATTATTAAGTCGACTTAATGGACAAACGGAGGAAACTTAAAAACTTGTATACGCTCGTTTATTAATTGTCGTCAAATGATGTCCGTTTACATAGTGCAACTAAATGAGTACCAAAACTTGTGTATATTACAAACATACATACATAATATATAACAGCGGATGTACTTTTAGAGTTCTTCCTATAATTAAGCAGAGCGGTCAAGAAACTGGCTGTTAAATCTAAGTAATAATATAATTAAATACGCTAAAATACTCCCAACACGCACTACAGATCTAGAGTTGCTAAAGGATAATGTTCTTTATAAACGTCTTAATCTTTAGTTTAACGTCACTTCATCAGAAACTTAAGCAGAAACATGTTTTGTGTTATTTTATATTTCTTAAAAAATAAAACAGAAAATAAAAAAATTGTATTTATTCGCTTAAATAGGTGTGTGTCTAATATAAATATGGCTAGCACTTTACTTAAGAAATCTGCGGTTTGGCAGTTGCATTAGTAAAAGATGAAACATATTTGCTTGCATATTGACAGAAAAGGCCTGTTCAATTCGTATTCTTATTTATTTAAGTATGATTTATTGTTACATTGCAAGATGTGATCCTAAAATTGATAGGATGTTGTGTGTGGAACCGTACACCCAGTTGTTGGTCTTAGAGGTTGTATTGTGTTTAAATACTGTAACTCTTTTAAATTTATTCACTTCTACAAAATTTAAAATAAGATTTATTTGTAATTTTCTTAGATGATTGTATTTGTGTTGTATTTTAATTTAACATCAGAGTAAGAAACCTATATTAAGTAATAGTAATATTTTAACTGTTTAGGCGTGTAGTTTACATATTATTAAAAATATTTCGTTTTAACTTTGCAAAAAAGTAAACAAAAGACAACATACATATTTTGCAAAAGAATTCGTTTGATAAGCTGTAAAAATGAGCTTTTACTCGATAATCATATTTTAAGGTAATAAAATCTTAAGTATGTACTCGCATAAGCTATGAAAATATAAAATGCTTTTTTAATCGACTTAGTTCACAAAAATAACGGTTCATATTTAAATACTGATTATTAACTCTCTTATTAGACCATCTGTATCTGTATTAGCACATATGGTGTTACTTATATAAAAATTAATATTTCAGTGTGTGATATTATTTTGATAAATACTTAAGTACCATAGGTAGTTAAAACTTGTTTGCTAAGAACTTTGTAGGAAATTTGACACTTAAATGTATTAAAGGCCGTGGGATTGTTGAATAGATTTTAGAGTGTATTTTTGTTTACAAACGGCAGTGTTGACATTTTTGTGTGTTTTTTTAATATTAGCGGTAGTAATCTACGACTTCTTTTAACAATAGGTCTTCTTAATCGGGTCCTCTTGTATCTTTTGGTGTCGAGGTGTGTCATCCGAGTTCTTGATTTCGTTTTTCTATCTCTTTCTGTGGCATAAGTAAAATATATTTTTACTAATAAACTTAGCAATTTTCCTTAAACTTTAAAACATAAAAATATAAAAATATTTTTGCTAAACTCGTGGCAGTAAAATTTGTTTAAAAGTTAAAAGTATAAAAAATCAATTTCAGTGGTCTGTAACATTTAGTCTCGTCTCGAGACTCGAACTAAATGTCCCGGAACTCGAGACTAAGGAAGTCTTACGTCTAAGAAAGTCTTAAGTCCTAGGAAAGTCTCGGGACAGAACCCTAACTGTGACACTATAAAATTTCTTAAATCTGCGCAAAAAAGTGTTTAAATATCGTCAAAAAGTATTCTGAGGATGATTTCAAATAAGCAAGTTATAAGTAAAAATTGAAAACATAATTTTTTGTTTTTATTAATAGCGCAAAAACGATTAATTTGTTGAAGGATTTTTTAAGGAATAGTTAAATCATGGATTATTTTGATCCATTTAACCAACTCTGTATCTCTTACTGTTTACGAGATCATCATGCTATTCACGATAACTTCGTATATGAAGGGATATTAACAAAAAAAAAGTTATTGGTAAGAACGTTTTATTTAGGTCCTAAACATTCGATTTCTACCAAAATTAGCTAAAGCAGGGATTCCCAACCCTGTGCCCGCGGGCGCACGTGCGCCCGCGGAGCTATTTGCATGCGCCCGCTACAAAGTGTTATATTAACGAGAAAAATAAACAATAAAATCTTAAAAGTAAGGAAATAAAAAGTTGCTTTAGTTTTTAAAATCTCGCTAGATTTAGCGAAAAATTCGCTAAATTGGCAACACTGACTGCAGTCCATCCCCACCCCACCTGTAATACTACGACATTGATATCCTAGTTTTACACTACGATACCAACATAAACTTGGTTGTTTTTTTTTCCGGGCCGATGTTAGCGGGCATTAATCATTTTCGATCACCCGATATACCGCCAGTATGTACAGGGTGGTCTAAATTCGATGGGATTGCATGCGTATCTCGCTTAATAGTCAAGATAGAGAAACGGTTAAATTACCAAAAATGCGTGCAGTTTTTTGGGACAAACTCAGAACAGTTGTCAAATATATTCTATTTCCTGTTTTTCTTGATTTTTTTTGTTTTCACAGCCTACTTTTTGTTTTTCATTTTTTAAAAAATTGAAAAACCTTTGTAACTTGCGTATTATTAAAAATAAATACATCAACTCTTATATGTATATTTGGAACGGCAAAAAAATAAGGAATTTAAATAGGTTATAGCCAACTATAGCTTCCTTTTAAAAAAAGGTAAGTTTGTGCCATAACTTTTTACCAGCGAGTGCAATTTTTTTTAAAATAATTTCAAAACTACATAAAAACGTCTAAAAATAATCTTCATAATCTTTTTCGATACTTACAACAATAAGAGAGATATGACACATAAATATAACAAAAAAACAGTTTTTTTCAAAACCGGAAATGATAAAATATTTTTGAAACCGGTTCTGAGTTTGTGCCAAAAAACAACACATTTTTGGTAAGGTAACCGTTTCTCTATCTTGACTATTAAGCGAGATACGCATGCAATCCCATCGAATTTGGACCACCCTGTACATAACACTTCATTATTTTTTTTAAATCCGACTTGCACCCGCCACTATTTTTCTCAATCGCGATTGCGCCCGCGCCACAATAAAGTTGGGAACCCCTGAGCTAAAGCATACCTTGTGGGACACGCTATATTATTTAACATAGTTAATAATAATTAATGATGAGGTAATTTTTTTTTCTTCCCTAAAGTAAAAGTAGAAAGAATACTAAAATAGTTATAAGGAATCCGTTAATTAAAAAACATTAAGTAAACAATAATAGTAATAATAATTTATTTAATTATTTATTGGTGCTAAGAATATTGAGAAAAAACTATCACTTAAATAGATAGATAACATATAACCATGTTTATGATGTAGGCATGATTTTTAAATGCCTTTAAAAGAAAGGTTTTGACAATAAACAGTTTATTTGATTATTAAGCAAGCAATTATTTTTGATTAAAAAAATTGGGTGTCTATAATTCACAAAAAGTTCAGTAAAAACAAGATTTTAAAATTACAGTTTATAGGATCCTCGATCCTCACGGCGATCAAGTTGTTTTGTACAGTGTGTGTATATTTTTGATATGATGATAATGACGTTTTTTTTTTATCAGTTGAATCATATTTGTTATCATCGTTTCGGTCGAAAAACATGCCCAATTGTATAAAAAATGATGTACGGAAATATTACAATGATCGTAAAACGTTGCCTTAATCTATAATAAAGTAATTGTTGCAAATCGTTATAATTTATTTATGAGAAAGAACGTTGGCAACATAAATCATTTACAAAAAGAAGTTTATTTAACGGTATCGTATATAATAAAGCATTTGGAAACTTAAAGTATAAAACTTATTCTTAGGACCATATTAATTTTGTACACAATCGTTGTCTGTGTCGGAAACCGGCAAAGCAAATGGCCACGGGTGTTGTTCTGTATTCGTGCAGTTATATTATGATAATTAGCATAAACGTTACATCGACAGTTTCAGTTAAAATAGGCACGCTAACGTGACGTGATTTAATTATTTTATTTATCATTTTCAATTTGATAAAATGTACAGATTAAAACACCTAGCAATTTGAATTACAAGTAACCGACTAATGGACTGGGTTGATTAAAAAGAGAAAAGTTATTTGCTCATCATCTCAGTTTAAGGCTACATTTTGCTTCCCATAAACGACCGCTGTAGTTCTGCAGTCAAATTTATAATTAAACAGTTAATTCTTTTTTAAACTCTTAAATCTTGGCAAGTATTATAAAGGAAGGAAATGAAAGAAGTTTTAGATAACGTCTATTAGCGTAACGTGGCTATGTTCCAATTTTAATTAAGTTTTGATCTACGATTTTAATCAACTAATTTAGTAACGCTTGGAATTCTTTAATTTTTTTATTTTACTTCGTTGAAATTCATTATTAAAATATAATATATTTGGTAAAATAATTTTAAAACAACAATCACAATCACCCTTTAGTACAATACCTACTTAAGTTATGAAATTAGATTATAATTAGTGTTTTATGTGCTTTTATTTGTTTCCAGTTTTATCTTTTACATTTATCAATACATATTAAAATAATCGAAAACTAATGGATATATAAGAATATCGATTGTAGTTTAAATGTGTTAGTATTAAGATATGTATCAACTAATTAGAAATAGTTTAATAGTTAAGATATCCTGTTGTTCCTAAAATAAAATAGTTAATTTTTCTAAGAATGCAGATAAAAAAAATGCTTTAATAAATGTGTCTTTATGACAATAAAGCTTTTAAAAACTGAGCTTAATTTAAATTCAACTTTTATAAACAAAAAATGGGTTGGGTAAGTGAAAGAATATCATTAATTTTCTTTAAATTTAACAAAGGCTCATAGAATTTAAATACATCGTTCTAAAAAAATGTTCTGCTTTTAAATCTTTGTATTTTAATGCTTAATTGTGTTAAAAGCAAAATGCAAAAATTATCTGCATAACAATTTATTTATTTCCATAATATTAATTTTATAATGCATAGTTAGCCTATGAATATGTTTAAAATTTAAAAAAACAAACTAATTCTTGGAAATAGAAACGTTAAAAATTTGACCTAAGTAAATGATAATTAAATTTCGTATTTGTTTTATTTGCTTACCATAGCTAAATTTATTCGAAATATCTGTAATGCATAGCAAATAGATAATCTGTTGAAAAGTTTCATTTGATAATAGTTAAACTTTTATTTAGGGCATTTTTAACGTATGCATGCTGACCACAATAAATTAACAACTTTTATGGTTCAAGGAAAACTTTAAATAGGTACACATGAAATATAATGAAAATTGTAAATTGTAATGCAGGTATACAATCTTAATTTATTTATTTAGTCATGAGTGCTTCTACTGTTAGGTGTAGGACCTATACAACCTTAATGAATACTGTAAATAAAATAGTTATCTATTTAAAAGCTAACATATAGGACATTCCAAGTAAATTTACCACTTTCAAGATTTTTTTTACTTTGTACGCAGATAAAAATGCAGAAAATGTGGTTTGACGAGTTATTAATAATATATAAATTTCACTTAACTATAGCACGTATCTATTGGAAACTAATCACTGTCACTATTATGTGGAAGGACATCTTGATGCTGGGTTTGTTGGCCAATGACGATGCAATCTAAACAAAAAAATTATTCTATTGATGGTTTAAGGAAACAATAAAATAAATAAAATATGATTTTATTTAATTTGGTTCCATGATTCAACTCTTGTTTTTAAAGTCGGGAGTTAGTAGCAGTTTTTTGTGTTTTGTAAGCTGTTCAAATTAAATATATCAATTTTTTTTTTGTGTCAGGTTGAGTAAACAACTACATTTTGTTATATATTTAATACTCTTGGGAGATATTTCATTCAAAAATGTATCAATTTTATATTACTTATTGTTTAAGTAAATTGTTGTGTTAATTACAATTTGTTTTGTAAAACTTATAAAAGTATGAGGACGCGAAAAATTAAAAGTTTTAATGTATTGTAAATATTGAAGTCTAATTTATTGGTCTAACATCAAAAAATATATCAGTTTTCCAATGGTAAAGTATGGGAAGTATTTTCTTTTATTTACAGTGCATGATAATTACAATATTGCCTATGATATAAAGTATAAACAGTCAGTAATAATTATTGTCAGTTATTATGATGGTATTTTAAAGTTCTTTAGTGTTAAAATGGTCAAAAATACCTTCAGTATTGAAAATGTTTTCTTGCTTGTGGGTTTCAAGTAAAATAATGTTGTATTATTTATTCAAATACACTGTAATGGTAAAGAGAACAAACTTTAAAATAATAATGGCATTTGAGTTTTCTGGCTTTAAATAAGGGAAATAAATGCAAAAATATTTTGTCTTTCCGGCGCCCCCCGAGACTGGCGTCCGAAGCACCGACACCCCTGTTGCTCCTCTCTCGCTACGCCACTGCTTTCGATACTGGTATAACTAAAAACCGTTTAAAAGCTCAAGATTGGTTGTAATACACGTTTCAAGTGACACAGTTAAGTTGCACTATTAATTTTATGATTTCCATCAATATTAAAAACAATTTGGAAGTTTTTAACAGTCCATTAGAATAATAATAGATTGGCAGTGTCGAACGTACAAAATCAACATGTTATTAATATTTCTGTACCAACAAAAATAATATTGTCAGTATTATGTAAGATTCAGTGGATTCTTAAGACATTCCAGATTAGGAAAATTTCAAATTTGAGACATCTTTGCAACAAGCATTTCGAATAAGGGTTGCTTAACCTTCATTACCACCGAGTTAATAATTTCACTTATTTATGATTGTAGGCTGTTTTATAGCCAATAAACATCTAGAACAAAAACTGCATGATTATGGCACCTCTGTGGCAAGTTGTAAAGCAAGTACCCATACGCGAACTACTGTTTTAAAAAGCCACGCTGATATCTATAAGTTTATCGCTTTGGTATTAACCTTTTCCAAATAATCGGTTTCCTTCAGAAAATGAAACGTTATAATGACAATAATTATAGTTTCTATTATATACTAATCACAGCTTATGAATGTGCAGAAGAAGTGAAAGTAATGGCAGCTTAATCATATTGCAACTATACCACGCGCTCAAGATATTCAACTGCACAAGTTGTGTCCCAGTTAGACAATCGCTGACATTACTTTCATTAATTGTTTTTATAATCTAGGACTCATAAAAAGTTTAATAGAGCGTATGTGATAAATTTGGTATAAAGTGTGTAGATATAACATCAAATAATAGTTATCAGAAACACAGAAACAAGTACCTACTTAAAACATGAAATAACAAAACATTAGTAATTTTAGTATTAAAAATCAGTTCTAAATAATTTAAAAACTAGGCTAAAGTATCGTTATACCGTTGTTTATATTTTTTATTAAATATTATACAATATCGGTATTTTACCGAAAAACGTTTTATACAAGGCTATATTTTAAATAATTAAATGCTCTTGAACAAACAGCTTACTTTTCAAAACTAAGTTTAAAAAAAATAAAAATAAAAATTTTCAACAATTCGGTTATATCGCGGTTATCATATAATGCGTGTTTGCGGGATTGTATACGACTCGCCTTATCAGCGACTTTCATTGCATTTGGTATTTTATTAAAAGTAATATAATAATGTAATCGTATACTAGGATTGTTAAATGTTAAATGTAAAAGATGAACTTATTATAAATTTATAATAACCATGCAGAAAAAAATATGTTATCAAAGTTAAATATTTTTAATAAATCACATTTCTGCCTATATTTATCGTAAAATCTGGCGTATAAAACGCTAGTTTGATTTACCACAAAATTTTCTGGTAATGTGTTTATAAGACGCACCATAACTTTTCAAATGTTTTTGTTATAAAACATTAATTAAAAATTTGAATGAATAATTACAAACAGAAATAGGTACGCAATAAATAAAATAAAACATTAAATTTCGCTTAATTTTCACACTTAAAAACTTGGTAGAAACTTGGCAGAGGTAGTTTATTTTCGATATCAAAAATGTATTTTTTGTACTTGCGTATTATACGCAAAATTTTACAAAAATTGTGCTCGATATACGGGCGATTTTCGTTAATCGTATAAAACGGAAATAATATTAAAATATTATGGACAAGTTAGCCTCCACTACTGCTCAAAAGCTTGCCAATTATTTACAAGACCCATCTGCAAAACACCCCTCGTTATACATCGACTTTGTAACTATCAATTTTTTATTTACTAGGGTTAAGTAAACAGAACAAAATTACACATTAGAAAAGTTTTAGCATTTGAACCATATTTCTACATACCTTGACTTTAAAAACTTCAAAATAAAGGCACTAGCGGCTTTTGAAAACTTTTAACTGTCAACACGGGGTAAGATTTGGTTGACTACAGAACTAACCCTACCATGCATCACACGAATCATGCGTTTTGTATTTGTGCGCTGTCTATAAACCTATTTTTTGCAGATAAAAATTGGACGTTTAAAGACAAAACTAGTTTGTTATACTTTAATCGTTCCCGTTTTCGTTAAAATAAAATGGAACGACATCGATATTCTGTTTTTAGTTTAATTTTTTGATGCTCTTCTCATCCTCGAAAAAAACTAAATCAGAAAAGAGTCGGGAGTCGGAAAAACTACCGACTTTCGACTCTTCAAAAAAGCTCCGACTCCTCGACTCCCGACTCTGACTTCCCATCCCTGATTTTGGTTATTACTTTTTAATGTGTGTTGTAGATTAAACACCACCCACATTTCTTTATAAAATCAAATTTAGGTAAATGTAACACGGTGATGATTTATCTCCTGCGTTATTATAACGTGTTTCCTTAATAAGGCAATAAATATATCCGACAGATTTGCAATAAAAGTAATAGGTAATATAACAAATTAAAGTAATGATACGATGCCTTCAGTTCATTCGACGGTCTAGACACGCAAGATATGGTTCATGCTAAGGCATCTACTGTATAATTTTCTCGGTATTTTACCAGTTTAGTTTTGTTACTTGCCGATATATACCCGCGAGCAGTATAAAGGTGTTCTGAAGTGAGCTCAACGCTGCTGTCATTCTAAACTTTACTAAAACAAATGCCAGTTTTCGATTAAAACTTTATAATGCCGGAAATACGAATTTTAAGTGATGAATTGTTCATAAACGATGTTTAAATTATGAATCAAAACAAACGGAATACCTTCAAGCTTCGTTAGAGGTGAATTTATTATCAGACGCGATTTTAATTTTCTGGTAGCTACATAACAGTATTATAAATCCGATCATTAAATAGTATTTGCTTATTTTAACGGTTCTTGGAATCATACGTACATTACCATAAATTAGAAATGCTTTTGAACAGACAATTAAAATAAATATGGAATTTATACTCACAAGCAGAGAGTTTATTTATTTGTGGCCCTACCTAACAATAAATTCACTAAACGAATACAAACAACATAACCTTACAGCAACGCTTGTGGTATTACAGTATTATATTACCAAAATACCTATTATCCAATCGATCAATGTACAATACTAATGTTTGGTGTTACTCGAATATTCCTTGATTAAAATTAATGAACTTCGTTTTTTTTTAAATAAATGTACGCCCATATGATGTGGACATTAACCATCGTACTCAGTACTGTATTAGAATTACGTAACCACGTGTTCTATTAGGTATGTACTCGAAAAAAACAAATGATTGTTAGCTTAATTGCTATAAAAGCTATGCATTTAATTTAGTTAATTGAATAGATTATTGCACAACCTTTACCTGATGTAACATTGAATATATTCATTAGAACTTATGTAAAAATGTTTAGTTTGGATTATAGGTACATAAACTTTAAACAATTACCTAGTAATTTGTAAAGGTATACATATTTTAATGTATCTAAAGATTAATAATAAAATATTAAAAAAAGCTGTATAACACTGACATAAAAATTATTATTTAATATCATAGGCGCACTATATTACAATTATGTAATTTATGTAGTAACGAATAAAAAGTGTTATCTTAAATGCAATGAATTAAACGCTACTGTCATTTAAATACTAAAATACTTTCTCCTGCAGTAACATTTGTGTTATTTTGCACTAATAATTGTTGCTGTAACATAGCAAATTTAATACCGCATACTTAAGTAAAGTCCCGTTAGTTGCACCGAAGTCAAAACCTATAATTAAAAGATACATAATTTAAATTTAGTATGTCTGTATATTTGTGTAAAATTCTGATTTAACGTATCACTGTATTACTGTACCAATTTCGAGGTTCAACATAAGAACACGTTTATATTAAGATATATGTATTCTGTTAATTTATAGTAAAAGTTAATAATTGTAAGCTCAATTAAAAGTTGAAACAAAAACTTTCATGAACAAGTACGTGGGCGTTTCAAAAAGTAACAGGAAATTAAATATTTTAAGATATACAGGGTGTCCCAGATAACACTTCCACCATGAGGATTCCACTTATTATTCGAGATACAGGTTAACTTAAATTAGATTAATTCTTTTGGGAAAGAAAAAAAAAACACATTTAACTATACCATAGCCAACTTCGCGGCTTGTACGAAAAAATGAAGTTATGGATAATATCTTGAAAACGGCGAGCGATAAAAAAAATCTGCCTCTTGCTTTCGGACTCATAGTGATGCACCCAGCTTTCGCCTCCCTGAAGGACGCTTTAAGATGACGAAAATTTGAGAGTGAAGACGAGGTCAAAAAAGCGGTGCATTCTTGACTGAAGGCACAACCAAAAACATTTTTTTTTATGGAATAAAGAAGTTGGTGAAACGGTGTGAGAAATGAAAGCAGGGTAATTATGTAGATATATGGCATATCATTTGTATTTTTAATTGAACTATATATCTCCGCATATTCTAATTACAGTTACTTTTTAAAACACCCTGGTATTCAGGAAACTAATGGGATTTTTTTGTGTTGTTCTTTTAGCTAAACACGAGATTTTGATATATTGCTGATCTAACTAGATTTATTATCATACTTTACATTATTTTATTTATTGGGAACATCATCTACTGCATCTACTTAAAAGCAGTTTGTGACATGTTACTTTTAATATTAATCTGAAATCGTTACTCAATATTTTTAGTGTCATTTTGTATCTAATAGTTTTGGTACGAAAAGACCACAATTTTTGGAAATATTTAGGTCGATATATTTACTTCTGGAAGCCTTCATTTTAAATAAGTTCAATGTGGTATTTTATTCTACCTTGGACTGAGTAAATCTTACATTGAGATATGTTCTGTGAAAAAACAATCGTGACACAATTTTTGGTAATATTGGTGTAGAGAATAAGAAACTAAAACGAAAAGCACGCCAGGTGGTTGAATCACGAAACAGTTGGGGGCAGAACGTTACTACAATGATTAAATGTTTTTTAAAAATTAATGTGAACATAATAATGCTAGGTTTGGGATTGTTGGAAGAATATCGGTAAAACTATCTCATAACGCATTAATTAATCTCACTAGGGTCCCTATTATATCGCATTGAACCAATTTACATAGAGCATATAATTATTAATCATTCTAGAATTAAATCATTCGCATGTATTTCATGATTCCCAATAACCGTAATAAATAATTAACTGTGAAATTGCTTAATTCAGCAAATTTACTTTTATTGATATAATATGATCATTATAATAATTATAAACCATTACCTACCACAATTTATTTTATTGTAACTTTAATTTGGTTTACGCGCTAATACCGTTAAATTTTCACGCAAACTCACAATTAATTAATATACAGTTCTAGATACCAATCTCTAATTTTAAAAGAGCAGTTTCTAGTTTGGAGTAATTCTGTAGTGCCAATATGACTAATGGTGGTATGACAGTACCGTAACTATAATTCAAATGTATTTGCATAACTTGGTTTAGCATAATTTGAGAATTTCAGTTCGGTTGATTAAAAAAGGAGTATTTAATTAGTCTATTTGGAACTCCAAGCTGTTGTCAGATAGAGTTTTATTTGTTAAGACGACAGTGAACCCACTAAATAAAAAAATAATCGTAGAGAGTTATTAATACAATAACAATAGATAAATAACTTAAATAATTAATAGATGTAGTGAGACCATCTAAGTTCTTATGAACTACTCGTAGTACTTGCAACTACAAAACGCTTAAAATATATTGGAATACAAATGGTTGTCTATTAGTATAATATATAAATACATGTCAACGTATTTATGAAGCTCACATATAGCTGTACATGTAACTAGGTATTTTAACATTAAGAAGTTGCATATTATACCGTATAGCAACTATGCGAAAAATTGAAACTACAGCTGTGAGTAATGTTTTCGTTGCTTTTCGTTTAATTTAAAAAATTTAATAATGCAACGATACCAGTAAATTTGAAAAAAGTTTAATTTGTGATGCGTTTGTGCAATACTCGTATTTTATGGTCTCGTTTGCTAGTAAACTCGTAGACTACTGAAATCGTTTAAAGTCTGGACCACTTTATTTTAGAGCCCTGTTGTGAGGTCAGGGTCCTAGGATGTATTTATTAGTAAAAGGAAACACAAATATTTGTTAAAATTGTTTATGCGTTACGTACTTGCTTAGTTAAATTTGAGTCTTCTTCCTTATAGGTACAATATTAAATAAGGTTTGAATCACACTTTATTGTATTTTATAAGTTTATACCTTATTACTTTTCAATGGTATCTAAAACAGCTTTGTAAAAGCGAAATTGTTTATTGAGCTAAAAAAAAATAGTTATTTATGTATCAAGGCCAAAAAGTGTAACTTTAGTCGAAGTCGGCAAACAGGCAAGGCCGAAAAAGTGCGTTTTGGCCGAGGTGCATATTACATTTTTTGTGCGATCGAATTAAAAACAATTTACACTTTTAGTATTTTTTAAAAATATAGGTTAGAAACTACGTGACATTCTGTCACTGACAGATGACAGATGACGGCGTATGCTGTTAGCTTTATGCAAATTTACTTTTTCGTACGCTGTAGCGGCCGAAAAAGTTACTTTTTCGGCCGTTGCTAAGGGTAACGGCCGGAAAAGTACTTTTTAGGCCGTTGCTAAGGGTAACGCCTGTAATGCAGGACTTTATGGCTGCTAACGCGTCCGTCAAACAGTTGTTTCTAGTACGATCGCACAAAAAAAAACTTATCTAATGTGAGCCGCACATACATGCTGTAGAATTGGAATCACGCAACATAGTAATTTCAATGGTAAAATTTTAAAAACTGTAGATATATTATCTCCGCTAATTATTTAAAAAAAAATGCAATTGGGTTCTTTGCAAAGAAAAAATTCTGTATCTATAAATGTAGTCAATATTAATTTTTAGTTTTCCAATAACTGAAAATTAAGCAAATTACCAAACGCCGTTTTGACAAAAATCTGTAGTGCCTTGGAATTATGCTGTGACAACTGCCCATCATAATGTCGCTTATACTGTCACTTTGACATCTGTTGATACTTGGTTGTTTCCGTATATCCAAATTTAAAAAAAAAACTTCATCTTTATGGCTGTTTACTCTTGTTTTGCAGTATCTTGTTGACAAAAATACATATGTTTCTATGAAATAAAGTTCTTTTTGGACACACACAATATTTTTTAGGCTTATGAATTCAAGGGTTGCCTTACCATAATGCAATGTGACAGGATCTTTCTAAACATTCGCGGTTATACCGGGTGATTCAGTTTAACTGTCGGACCCTTGCAACCTAGTTATTTTAAGAGGAAATCTATATAAACTTCATATTTTTGTTAATCGCAGGAAATTCTCTATTAAACGACGTCAAAATGATTGTGTACGATAAAATCCATATATCAGACCGGCAATGGTACCTAGACTTTGCCTACCTAAATAGTTTTTATATTACTCTAATGATAATTTAATTCTGAATTGATCATGCAATAACAAAATAAACTTATTTTTTGAGAAAAATAAATTTCAAAATTATGTTATTATTTTCCACAAAACCTTAGCCTCCTTTGTACTTGATAAGACAAAACACGATCGCTGTAGTAAACTGACAGTTTATAAACTTTTGTAATTGGGTTTCATTGTTTTTTGACGAAAAATCATAATTTTGTGAGCATTAAATTGAAAATGTGTGTTTTCAAGGCGTTACATGGAGAGGAAAACTGTATTTGGAGGCAGATGGTGGACAAGTTGAACATGTTAAACACTAAAATTTGTTAATAATACATAACCGTTTCTTTTTATGTTCTTATTTTTACTAAAAATTCTTTTCCGTACATTTAAGTTATTAGGAGGTACATACAATTGTTAAGATTTGATTGTATTTTGTCTCTTCATCTTCAAATACAAAGATTGCTAAGATTTTGTGAACTATAATAAACAATTTTTAAACTCATTTTTCTTAAAAATTATCTTATGTACTTACATGTTTATTTTTTATGCCGTGTTAGCCTAAAAAATATAAATATCAATGTCCAGAAATTGCTTATTAATGCCATGTGACTGAAAATATTGTAGGTATCAAACTCGTTAGCATTATGTTGCCATAAAAAAAAAAAGTTTGATGTCACTTCCGGTTAAATCGGAAGTTACAGTAATTGTTTTCTGACTGTGAGATGATTTATTTTTTTTACGTGCGAAAACAAATTTTTGTTACTACAAAAAGTGGGTACTTGCTGAGTGTATTCATAATTTTTGAATGATCTCAAACCCTGTAGTTTTATCGTTAAATTATTTTTTTTTATTGGCATTTCTTTAAGTTGAGCTTCTAGTGATACTAGTTTGGCATTATAACAATATGCGACATTTCTGTCGGTAACTTGTATAAAACGGGTTTCTAAAAATGTTATCAACTGCTTAATTTAGCGTTGTGGCTTTTATATGTGGGTCGCTTTTTATGTGGGCGATGACTAGCGGTTCTCTTAAAACCTACGAAATTTAAACACCGATCGATACTTTGCCATTTATCAACAATTATAATGTATAAGGTTCATTGCAAAATGTAAAAAAAGACCTATAAAAAGAATTATGCTTAAGTAATGTTTTACAACATGGGTGTGTGTTTAGTTGTTTATTAAAACAATAGAGTTATTTTTTGGGATCTTAATAATATGTATACTTGCTAGAGAAATAAGGTAATGTGCTTTCATCCATAATTATGTATTTCTTAATATAAAAGCAGATTATTGTATGTTGTGTATAAGAAAACTTCACAGTTTTTACTCACGTAATAAATTGATTGTGTTAATAGATTTTTGTCGATGGATTTGTAAAGAGCATTGTTAAATAAACTTCAACAAATAAATATACTTAATGTTTCCGCTTACCATGAGAACGTGAATGTACATTTCAGTACAAGGCGGATTTTATGGAAATGTCAACATTCTGTAGGTAAAACGAAATTATTTTGCGGACCAACAGAATACAAGCACTTTGTATATGTCAGTTTAAACACTTCATAAATCCTATAATCGTAGTTTTTATACTCCCCAGACTCAGTTTTGCATAAGAAGATAAAAGCTAAGATAAATTTCTTAAATGAAGTTATAAAGCATTTTAAACGGTATTTTAAGTTGGATAATGGATCTTTTCGAAAAAATTTATATTCTCTTCATAATGGTCGCATTTCTTAATGGCAACTTTACACTTACTTGCACGGTTATATTATTAATGGAGCGAATATTGCAGTTGGACACTAAAAAATAGATGAAAACAACAACTGTGTAAAAGGTTTAGGTTCGGTTTTCAATTAAAATTCCAATTAGTCATCTTGCAGTGGCAGTGATACTTCGATTTATTTTTATTTCAATGAGTTTTTCAAAAATGTTCAGATCTTGTTTCAACAAAACAAATTACATCACATTTTTACTGGTATGTTTTTGTTTTATACCAATACTTTTAAAATAAGTGAATATACGTGCATTTTAGAAAAAAAAAATAAGAAGTCTTCCTTTAATTTAATGATGTACCTACCTATACCTACGCTTTTTTTCTTATTGGATAGTTTATTTCAAAATAAATCCTTCTTTTTTTCTTTTAATCGGGTACTCTAGTACCTTTCAGTATCGAAATATGATTTTCTAGTTCTGAATTAGGTTTCTCTATTCCTGTTTATCATTGGCGAACGGTGGGGCATCTCTCCAGCTGTAACTTCTTTTTCTTTTAGTCCATGTCTTACTTTGTTATACAATTATTTTCTCGGTCTTCCCTTACTTCTTTTCCTTCAAATTTCGTTTTCCATCCCATTCTTGTGTACATGTTTGCTGGCATGCGTAGTTAATGTCCCAGCCATCTTAATTGGTTTGTCATAATCTTTTTCCTTATTTCTTTCACTTGTAGGTTTTTCTGGTTTTATCGTTACTAACCTCATCAGTAAATCTACATTCTTCTATTTTTCTCAAAAATCTCATCTCTTGCGTATCTATTTTTTGTTTTTGCTTTCGTTTTATTGTTAGTGTGAAGTTTCTAAACTGCAAGTAAGAATTGGTACGTACACTGGGTAGTCGCATCTTAGTTTCTTTTAAGATTTCCTTCTTACTTATTAAGTATTCATTAGAAGAATCATTCCTTCACGTCACAAATCTAAAAAAAATGTATGGTTATGTTATCGTTTTAGTGGATTAGTGGGCGGAGTTTACATTGTTTTGGTAAAATCCGCAAATGTTACTAATTGTTTTATCTCAATATTATGTTTTCTTTTTGTATAAAAAAGGTGTTATTATATAATTGTACAATTATATCAAGACAACAATTACATTGTTATATAGACAGTGGGTCAAAATCATTTCTATTGTATTATGCTTTATAGATTATAAAACAAAAATGTCTGTAATAAGTCAAGGGTAAGTTAATGATTGTAAAACAAGCTACAGTGGTTTTCAAATATTTTGTCATTTTTTAAAATCAACTTATGTAACGATGGTAGTAACGAAAAATAAAATATTTTTATAGTAGTCTTAAGCAATACTTAAAAAACAAAGCACGTCGCTTTTCAATTGAACTTAAAATTGTAAAATACTTTGTTTAAATCATTTAGTTTTAAGAATTCTGTATGTCAAGTAGGTCACGACAATGGTCTTAGCTACAGGCTTGCATTCACCTACTTCTGCTATTGTACATGATCTAGTAGTGGCTGGCGATAACTTTCTCTTTTCTACGGAGCAGTAACCCTGATTTTACCTTACCACGCGTAATATATCTTATGTGGACCTAAATTGACAGATGCTTTGCGGTTTGAGATTAATTATATATAATCTGCTTTATGGTAGTTCTTTAATTACAAATAAGATTTTAGTGTTTGTCGTTCCAAATGAACGTGAAGCAATATTCCTACAATATGAGGACTTAACTGTGATTTAACACACAAATCAACGACAGTGGGTTATGAAATTTACGTAAGAGGGCTTAAGTCGTAAATTTGTTACCTATTTCCTTACACAATTGTGATATTACTTTTAAATACCGCGAAAACGTAAAAAATCGACAAAAAAACGTTTTATAACGATATTCCAACAATATTAACACATGTTTTAAAAGTTTAATAAGTTTACCCTAATTTGAAGTCCTGTATTAGGTAATCAGGTTTTATCCAGATTGTGTTGTATCAGGATCATAGATATGTTATATTTGCTCATCATTTATCTTATTCTTATGGCACAAAGTATTACGGATTAACTTATAATCTAATAAATTTTTTGTACATATTAAACACATCTTAATTAGCATTATTTTTACTTTGAAAAATTAATGAGATATATTTTATGTTTCAGAAGTAATAAATGCATGCAGCAACTTTTAAATGAAATCGTATGAAGCTGTAATTTATACAGACCCATTTTAAAGCGGATCGCCCCTATAAAAAAATTATTTATGGTCCGATTTTCATAAAGAATCAAAAACTGTACTTTGGCACCCTATTTAAAAATTCAGTTTACACTCACAAAGCCTACTATGATTTTTTTCGATGTCAACATTGTCAAAATTTGTTTAGCTATGTTTTTATCTATAATCTGATAACACCACTGGATTCGGGATGCCTTCAAATGGGTTTGTACCAAATTTCATGAAAGGTATTTAAATAATAAAAGAATCCTTGTATCCAACGGACACCCTTACAGTTTTCGCCACTTAACCAAGGCTTTATTACTTAGCATTTAATAAATTTAAATGTATTTTATGATTATCTTATTTGTGTAGAGCATTTTATTAAATAAATTTAAAACTCACAAATCATTATTGACTACATAATGATTATTAAATTTTAAAAATATTACTAATAGAACTCAAATTATTATTATATAACAATAGTTCAAAAGTGATAAGCACAATTATGTCAGTTTTTAAAGTGAGTTGACTATTAAACATTTTGAAAAATCACTATTGGTAACGGTTGAGATTACAATAAAAAAACTCCCCTGTCACGCTGAAAGATCACGAACTGCAAAAAGTCGTGACTAATGTAATTTATCACACCTTTTATAACGAGTTATTTCTTCTTTCTGTTTCAACTTATGCAAGATATATTATTGTGTATAAAATAATAGTGTCTCACTTCTTAGCGAAACAGTAAGCCGGACCAGTATTTGTAACCCAAATTGTGTGATGGTGAATTCGCTATGTCCGAGATTTATCCCATTCATTTTGATATAAATCAGTTATAACTGTAATATAGCATTGTTCTCTATAGTTTTCTTATGTATAATTGTCTAATTATATAAAATAACCAGATATGCGACGAGCTTTTCAATTGTCTTATCAACTTGAGGCAAGCGTGTCGAAATACAAGTAATAAATTTAGAACTAGAACTAACTCCAGACGGTGTTCACAGCTGAATAAATAATCCGGGATCTTTTGAAAACAAATGTAAATGTATGCAAAAAACATTGAATCGTATTTCAGTCAGGCTCGGAATTTCTCAAACAAGGGATATTTCGTTTTAAGACGGAAAGCTTGGAAATCGGAATTTAGCAGGCCCTTATATCTAGAATTCGATAAATATACATTTATTTATATAACATTTTTAGCTAGTATGATATTATTCTTACAACTGCTTATAAGTTATTAATTTAGTAAGTAAATAAGTATTTAGTTACAATTGCTTACCTTTTAAAAATTGGCAAAAACCAGGTACTCCTAATGAGACAGCAACAAAATGCTGGTAGAGTTCAAGCTGTGATTATGTTCTGCTACAATTTAAAAAAAAGTATTTGCTTAAATGTTAAATGTAACTTAACTTCAATTTTGCTTGCATCTTTTTTGGAGTCACACTGCACAAAAAGCAAGGGAAAGATTAAAATAGTTTCGAGTTACCGTACTATGTCAGTTCATTTGTAAATTAATTAGTTGTGTATAAAACTGAACCATAATCCTAAGAAGTTATTTGCTTACTAACTGTACAAATATCAGTGACCGAATTAATAATTACACGAAGTCGATGAAATTAGCAAAAAGCCATGTTCACTAGAGTTAATTTTTAGCAATATTAAGAATTTTCGATAAATGTACAGTTGACTGAAGACGAAATTTTGCAATTTCAATTTGTAGTGATATCTTTTTATTCTTAAAATAAAAATTTGGATGTTTGAGCTTTTTGTTCATTTAATATTCTAAATGAATTTATGGTGTACATTTTTCATAGCACATAGCAGACAAATAACAGTAAATTTTTGATTTTCTTATGGACGCCAAAATTGACATTTGTTGGCATCTGTTTAATAATAATTATATATGTATTATAATATATCCAGGGAGGTCCAGATAGAGGGGTAAAGGTAAGATCTACAAAGAAGTTTAAATTAGACAAATTGTTCCCATTCTAACACCTATTCAGTGATGCTTTAATGTTTTAAAAATGTTCCATGGCACGCTTGATAACAAACAAAAATCAAAATGGACATTTTTTGAAATCGTTAATATCTCGGTTATACTCGGTTATACTCGATGGTACAAAAGTACTTTTGGGAAAAAAGTTGTAAATTTTTCTACGCATTGTAAAATAAAAACATTAATTTGTTTTAATATTGTTTAAATTCTTGGATAAATTACAAACTTACATTTTTTAAATGGAAACCATATTATGTGCCAAAAATACTTTTTTTAAGGTACCTACCGCTTTTAAACTGCAACTATAAAGCTTTTTTAATTATTTATTAAATTGTTTCTTTAACTCTGGATTCATCAAACCATGACCTCATGTAAAAGATTTTTTTTCCTTCATATCAATAATATAAGATTAATGTATTTATTTTGATATTTAGGCTCAAAACAAATAAAATTCATTAAAAAGTCCCCATGAACCCAGGGGGTGCCATAAATATAAACAATATTAAAACAATTGAAAGTTTTAATTTTACAGTGCGTAAAAAAAATTACAACTTTTTCTTTATAAATATTTTTGTACCATCAAGTACGCCCGAGTTATTAACGATTTAACAAAATGCCCATTTTGATTTTTGTGTATTATCTAGTGTGCCATGGAACTTGACATTAAACATTTAAAACATTAAAGCTTCACTGAACAGGTCTCAGATAGGGGAACAATTTGTTTAAGTTAAACTTCTTTGTAGCTCTTACCGTTTACGAGATCCCAATAGTGGCCCTTTTATGCGGACCACTCTGTATATATATTATAATTTGTTGTCAAGAAAAACAGAAAAAAATTAAGTAATTAATAAAAAACAAATCTGAACAAATTACATTTTTCATAATGTATTTTAAATAACCAAAATGTAACAGTGTGGACCAATAAAAGGTTTATAAAACGTAAAATATTATAACCATGATCTAACCAAAGTAGAAAGATACATGCAAAAGCAGATACGAGCAAGAGCACATGAAGAAAGACAAAAAGGAAAAACTGCACAAATAGGATTTAGTAAGGTTACAATCAAGGGACAGGAATGGAGATGGAACAAGGATAGAGAACGACTAGAAACAGCAAAAAACTAACCGAAATAACAAGAAGTGGATGTGTAGGAAAAGACTAGGCAAAGAACAAGGAAAAGATATGGAAACAACGCATAAAAACAAAAAACTAACAACAAGAATAGGGACATGGAATATACAAACGATAAACGGAAAAGAGGAAGAAGTAGTTGAAGAAATGACAGAAAGGAATATTCAGATGGTAGGAATTAGTGAAGCCAAGAAAAAAGGGACGGGAATGAAAGACCTAACAAACGGGTACACACTAAGATACTCGGGAGTCGAAGTAACAAAATGGGCAGTAGAAGAAGTAGCATTTATAACCGACGAGAAAATAGAGAAAAAAATAGTAGATTGGAAAGCAATAAGCTCCAGGATAATATACGTGGATATAAATCTGGAGGCACATATAACAATAATACAGATATATGCACCTAGAGAAGGTACAGAGGTACAAAAAATAGAAGACTTCTACGAAATGTTACAAGAACAAATAGACGAAGCACGAGAAAGAGAAAGATAAATAATAATAATAGGAGACTGGAACGGGTGTATAGCAAACGACACAAATAAAGCACTAGGCTGTATGGGCAAATATGGAACAGAAAAGACCCTAAATCAAAACGGTAAGAAGATGCTAGAATTCTGCATAAGTAACGATCTGCAGATAGGGAATTCATTTTACGACAATGGAAAAGAACCCCAATACACGTACGAGTCAGAAGATGGTGAGCATAAGAGCATCGTAGACTACGTGGTAATCACAAAAACGCTAGAAGCAAAAATAAAAGACGTCTGGGTCGAAAAACAAGCAGAACTAGGCACGGATCACAAACTAGTATTAATGGAGTTGGAAGAGGAACTACCCAATCTACCTATAGTAAAACAGTACACAAACATAAATACAGAAAAGCTTAAAAATAAGAAAATCAGGCAAAGTTACCACGAGAAAATAGAAAAAAGATTGTACGGAAAAATGGAAGAAGTGGAAGGCATGGATTTGGAAGATTTTTGGAAAAGCTTTAAGGAAATAACAATAAAAACAGCAAAAGAAGTCTGCGGAATAAGGAAAATAAATGGGCATAGGAAAAGTAGCAGATGGTGGAACGACGAAGTGAAAGCTAAAATAAAACAAAAGAAATTAGCTTGGAAGAAATATATAATAACGGGGAAAGGAGAGGACAAAACAATCTACAAACAGAAAAGAGATGAAGCCAAACAAGAAGTGATAAAAGCTAAAGTCAAAAGCTGGGAGAAGTTCGGAAAAGAGATAGAGAGGGATTGCCATACAAACAAAAGTAACTTCTGGAAAACAATGAAAAACCTAAAAAGAAATAAAAACGAACAAATATGGAACATAGAAGATCAAAATAGGGAACTTAAAACAGAAACAGAAGAAATACTAGAAGTGTGGAGTAAATACTACGAAGAGAAATTTAAAAATAACAAAAGCCAATACGTAAATGCAATAGAAATGGCAAACACAGGCAACGAAAAAGAGGAAGACCGAGCGGAAAATGTAATAATACAAGAAGAAGTAGCCCAGATAAAGAGACTACTAAAAACAGGCAAGGCAGCAGGGAGTGATGAAATAGTGCCAGAATTAAGAAAATGGGGAGGTGAAGCAATGGAAAAATGGCTAACAAGGCTGTTCCGTAAAGCATGGACCGAAAATAAGATACCCGAAGACTGGGAGAAAAATGTAATTATACCGCTATATAAAAAAGGTAACAAAAGTAAATGTGAAAACTATAGAGCTATTTGCTTAGCATCAACCTTATGTAAAATGTACACTAAAATATTAGAGAGAAAACTAAGAAATGAAGTGGAAAAGAAAATGGAAGTAGATCAGGCAGCCTTCATGAAAGGAAAACAAACACAAGATCACATAAGTGTAGTTAGAAAACTAATCGAAAGAGCAAACGAACAAAGGAAAAAACTATATTTAGCATTCGTGGACCTGAAAGCAGCATTCGACACAGTACCAAGAGAAAGATTGTGGAACTGCTTAGAAGAACTGAAGGTCACGGAAAAACTCACCAAGGCAATAAAAAGTGTATACAGAAAAGTTATAGCGGAAGTACGAATAAAAGGCAAAAGCTTCAGGAAATTTGAACTACAAAGAGGAATTAAACAGGGTGATAGCCTAAGCCTCCTATTATTCAATATGTATATGGACAAAATACTGAAGACCTGTAAAAAAAATACGCCGAAAGTAACAGTCGGATTCAAAGATCTTAGGCCCATCCAGATACAGTGCCTATTATATGCAGACGATATATTAATAGTGGGGGAAAACAGAGAAGACATACAAAGGTCCTTGAACCAGTGGAACGAAACGATACAACAAATGGGAATGGAAATAAACACAGGAAAAACAAAAATAATGAAAATAAACGATGATGAAGACCAGCAAAACATCAAATGCGGAGACGACGTACTGGAGCAAGTCTCGACAATAGATTACTTAGGAACGAAAATCAGCGTAGATGGGAAAATTGACGCAGAAATCCTAAACAGAACCAGAAAAAGCACGAGAATTTACTACCAACTAAACAAAACTATCCTTGGGAAAAAAGAAATTAGTGCACAAACAAAAACTAGAATATACAACACGGTCGTAATTCTAACTATGCTGTATGGTAGTGAAACATGGCCACTAACATCTAAACACGAAAAAAAAATAACGGCAGCAGAAATGAGATTCCTAAGAAAAATAGCGGGAAAAACAAAAAGAGACAAGTGCAAAAATAAAGACATCCAGAATAACCTACAACAAAAACAAATAACCCAAAGTATCGAAGAAAAACAATTAAAATGGTACGGACACGTGCAGAGGATGCCGCCAGAATCTTTGACAAAAAAAATAGCAGAAAGTAGGGGTTATGGGAAGAGGAGGGTAGGAAGGCCAACAACTAACATGGAAAATAGAATAGAACAAATAGCCCGTGAACGAGGGAAAACAGTTGGGGAGTTGAGAGCGATGACGACAGACAAAAAGGTCTGGAAAAATTGGGTGGAGAACCCCCAAAAGCCGACGCCGTGAGGCAAAAGGCCATCGTAAAAGAAGAAGAAGAAGAGGGATTATGAATAAGCTCGTAACAAATATTAATTATAGAGCTTAAAGTTATCTACTTATTAGGTCAAAAGTAAAAGTTTTGATTGATTTATTTATTTTTAACACGTTTGCGTCTTTCTATTCGGCAACTAAAAAAGACCAATACACTTTTTTAAAATGTTATAGTTAAACCCTATCATTTTTATGTTAAAGAAATGGCATGTCATCAAAAAAAAATAAATATGTGCCAAAAATACTTTTTTTAAAGGTACCGTTTATAAACTGCAACTAAAAAGCTTTTTAAGCATATATTAAATTGTTTCTTTAACTCTGGATTTCTATCACATTAAAGTATTGCGGTTATATAATATTTTGTGGGTACCTATGTTAGACGAAATGCTTTTGTAAATGTTTATCAAGTTAACAAATATAATGCAACATAAGTCGGTAAGCCATTCATATCTGGAACATTTAAATATGGAATGTTCAAATCTGGAAAATGCACCGGTAGAATCATTCAAATCGTGAATCGTTCAAGGCTGGAATCATGCAACACGGGAATCGCTCATCACAAGAAAGCTCAAATCTGGAATCCAGGAATTAAGAATTTTTGCTGCCCTCTATATTACAACAGCCAAAGTATGATATAATTACAGATTTTGATTTAACTATTGTATAGTGGAAGATAAAAACATCGTGTTAATGTAACCGAAGGGCTACAAATCGGGGCAAAATTGCGTAATTATAATGCTTAGTCATAAATAAAGTTTAAACAAATTATTTTGCAAAATTTTATATTGGTTTTCTGTAATTATCTCATACTTTGGCTGTTGTAATATAGAGGGCAGCAAAAATTCTTAATTTCTGGATTCCAGATTTGAGCTTTCTTGTGATGAGCGATTCCCGTGTTGCATGATTCCAGCGTTGAACGATTCAAGATTTGAATGATTTTACCGGTGCATTTTCCAGATTTGAACGTTCCATATTTAAGTGTTCCAACTTTTCATGCGGTTCCACATAAGTCATTGGTCGGGTTTCTAAGAGGCAGGACCGGCCACATCGAAGGTCCAGCAGGGCCCCGGGCTGTACATGCGGCTTTAGTAATAGGAAAAAAGACGAAAAGAAAAGAAAAACGAGAAAGGAAGAAACGGAACATTTTTAATGAACTAAATCATAAAAATTTAATTTTATAAACTGGACTAAAATTATCAGTAGATAAAGTAGCAAAAGATCCCTTTTTTATTAAAAAAAAAACATGTAGACGAAGATGTTATACAAGATATTGACTATGAATGAAAGCTATACCCGGTTATTTAAACCTATCAAAGTAAACTGAATAGAGGATGAGTCTCCTCGATACAATTTGTTTATTTGTAATTTCATTGTTTTTTTGTGAACACATGTTGGGCTTTTTAGCGTAGGAATTTTTTTAGGTCTCAGAAAATCAATTGCATGTGGGTCCCTTTATGGCAAAGGCCGGTCCTGCTAAAAGGTTAGACGCGCACATAACAATCACTCTGCAGAGTAATTTAATTTAAAATAAAATAAAATGGTTTAAGCGGCTACCATGCGGCTATTCATAGAACTAGCAAGCTGCTTGATAATATATCGATGTTCTAAGTTATTTTATAACGTAATATAAAGAATATGCGTAATACATTTGGATCAGAACGAACCTACCAGCGTTAGTACCTTCATTGAAACTGTAAAACGAAACATTTTATTAGTTTGCTTTTTTATCTGCAAATTTGCTTTCCTGTTTCCTGTTCTCGATTTCCAAAGTATTTGTTTTTATAGGATTGCTACGTAAACACGACTCGACGGGTAAACTTCGATAGATCTAAAGAAATCTCATATTTCTTAGCAAACTTGTTCTCCTGTATTAATGCATTCGGAACAATCTATATTGAAATCGCTTTTAGTTTTGGATTTAAGAAAATGATAGGTTTTGTTGTGTACATCTGCTGGTATTTATCAAATTTAATGTTTCACTTTTTTTATTTTACTTGATTTGGATTTACACATTCTACATGGCAAGTTTACATAATTTTTACCTTACAATATTATCTAGTATATGAAACTGAACATAATCTTCCAACAATGTCTTCGAATATTATATAATTATTAGTATAAAATAACTTAAAATAATTTTAAATGTAATATTCTTAAAAACATATGTGCATTTAGTTATAAAATTTAGGATCTTAAGTTGATTGATGATGATTCTCACAACAAACTTTGCCAAACTTGAAAAGTTATGAGGTGAAAATTTCGTTATCCTGGTGTCGACAGAAGTTTACGTTTTAGCGCGCGCACATTGCACCATTACTTTGCAAATTTGCTTTTTTAAAGTTTTAATCCAATTTAATCTTAACCGAAAACAGAAGAATATCACCGGCTTTACCAAATAAAACAAAATACACTGGAATATCTTGGAAAAGCTTGCAGTCTATCTAGTAGAGTACACACCGTATTGCATAAAATACAATACCTATACTTTTAATGTTTAAATAACAAAAAGTTTTGTAACAATAATATTAGGAGATATTTTATCTAAGATACATTTTTTTTCGATGAAAATTTACAGTTTTGTCTTTAAAAAAATTAACATGTTAATTAAATAGGGTAATAGGGGAATAGTTTAATCGAAACAACAAAAATTCCTTAAAAGTATTTTTATTATAAATCATTTAATACATTTTTAATATTTCAACCAAATATTTTCTTAACAATGTGTGTAATTAAAATAGTAAAATCACTGTACAAGGTTAAATCCGCAACTTTTTAGGTTTTTGTGTTGTCGCTTATTAACATTATTGAAATACAGTTTGTTTTCAGCATCACTTTTTACGTGAAGGCTGCGTATCATTAATTGATTGATATGACAGTTGGATATTTTGTATCCGAAGATATTAAATCAAAATGAAATGGCTCCCTAAAATATAAAATACTTGCGCGACGAATTTTTGAGGGTTTGATTCAAAGTTATAAACGAATGTATTACTTTTAATCGCATATCTTAAATTGTATATAGTGGACTTAATAAAATTTGAGGAAGTAGTAATAATTACAGTAATTTTTTCCTCTTTTATCTGATAAATAAAATATAAAATCGCCCAATGCGTATGCAACACATTTAACAAAGAGTGACCCAACTGCTATAATAACTTCGTATTGAACGGGTTGTATAAATTAGTGACTACCGTTTTCAATTAGACAAAGTTCGTCATTAAAGAAGACTGAGGAGACTCTAGTGATAAAGATAAAACAACTAAATGCGTTACACATTTTTGCTTTTTGTAAGATTTTTGCTATCGGATAGGAACGCTTCAATTCTGTATTAATTTTGAATTCGTTTTCAAAACAAAAACTTATATATACAGTATTTCTGCGTGCTAAATACGGTTTACATATAATTTTGTCAGAGCCGGCGCAAGAGTATCTGACGCCCCTAGACAAAGAAAACTTATACGCTCCTATACATTATCGTGTAATGTTTTTGGGGATTTACCCAAACGTCGGGCAGCAAATGAACACACTTTAACGCGGGTAAATCCCCAAAAACATATTTATATTTATAAAAATTAATCTACAACTTTTTCCCCACAAATATTTTTGTACCATCAAGTATAACGATTTAAAAAAATGCTTATTTTGATTTTTGTTGATTATCTAGCGTGCCATGGAACTTCTTTAAAAACATTAAAGCATCATTGAATAGGTCTCCGAAAATGGAACAATTTGTCTAATTAGAACCATTTTGTAGCTCTTACCGTTTACGAGATCTCCATAGTGGCCCTTCTATGTGGACCACCCTGTATAGATATTGAAAAGAAAACCAGAATTTTCATTAATTGTAGACAAATGCTTGAATTTTTCATCAGCAGATGTAATTGTGTTATCAATAATTACAAATCCTCTTGTTTCATATAAAAACTGTTTATTTATTTTTTAATTCCAACTTTTATTAGTCCAAAATTACGCATTACACCTTAGATCTCAGTATTGTTTTCCGTATCTGTTAAATATTTTTCAAATTCATAATTGTATCGTATATTTTTATGAGTAAGACTGGCGACCATAGGCAATTGTTTAGATTTGCCTAATGGTAACAACGGCCCTGATTTTTTTATGTGTAAAATGTAAAAATTACATTACATCTCAAAGATGTATAAAGAGTTGAAAAAATTGTGAAATATAAATTATATCTAATGTAATTATAGTTGATGAAACTATTGTTTTAAAAACAGGAACCACAAAATTAAAACAATGATTGAAATTGTTTTGGTACAATTACGTCTTGAATCAATATTAGATTTTTAACTTCGTTTGAAAATGTACTATCTATGTATATTTAACTATTTAAACAAATGTTTCAATTGCAAGAGTAGCGAACATTTTACAATTAAGCAAATATAGATTGTACATTCATGTAACTAATTTTGTTAGCATTGATTTATGTCTTACAATTTAAATTTTTTATAGCGGTTTTAACGTTATTAAAAAGGTATAAACCATTCTTAACGCTAGTATAGGATAATCTCACATTAATTATTGAAACCAATACTTTTATAATTAGCTGTGTACAGTGGCGTAGCAATGTTTAATGTTTTAGGATTCACCGCATCATGTATTTATAAATATTTTAAAATTTATTTATTTTACAGATATAATTATTAATTTATTATTTAAGTTGTTGTTGGATGTTAAAATTTAGTTGATGATTTATTAAATTTGATTACATATTATATTAAATAAAAATCAAATGTCCATTATGTGGCGTATTTTCATGTGACAATTTTAGTTTAAATAATAAGTTTACTAAAACGTAGATTTTTGTAAAATATCATAGAACAATGTACATAAATACCTCATTTATTTACTGACACAATATACCATTTTAAGGTTTTACAATTTTTGATTTAATTTAAGAACTCATTTCAAATGAAAAACCCAACATATTTTAAAATTTTTAAAACTGTATCTTCATCTTCACCACAACAACAAAAAAACTGTTAGTAGTTCTACAATCTACAGTAACTTCTTCTTCTTCTTTTCCGTTTTTTGTTGAAAGCGTTTTATTTTTCTTTTTGTATCCTTGTATTTTAGGTATTTTAATTTTTAATGTGTTTACTGGAACAGAAACAATTTGCATAATTATCCCAAGGTTTGGTTATTAAACGAACCTAAAAGGCTGATTGGCAGTAGGGATTGTAAACCGATTTACCGGTAAATCGCAAAAAATGCTCTTCAAATTTTACCGGTAATTTGCCAGTTTTTACCGGTAATTCCGGTAATTTTACAATATCTTTCTTATCATGATAAAAATCTAAATCAAATAATCGAAAAAAAATTGACGTATTTTCAAAAAGAAAAAATAAGGGGAAGACATACAATTGGCATAATATGATTGTTTACTCACTACTCGACCAACAAGTGTAGTAGAATCCGAAAAAGCTTTTTCCGCGGCTGAATTATTTTGTACAAAAATTAGGTCGCAATTAGGAGACGATAGTTTCGATAAATTATGTTTTCTACGTGCTTATTTTTTAAGAAAAGTTTAAAATAAAAAATATTGTTAATAGTTTGACAACATATTGTATGTTATATCATTTTATATTTTATGTTCAGAATAGTTTTATTTTCATGTGTTTTTTGTAATGCTGGATTCAATTTTTTGTAATATTTTATTTTATATATTATATATTATATACCTATTGTTATTTTATATTGTAGGTATTATATTAATATTACATACAAAAATATTACGTTGATGGCTGTTAACTAATATATTGTATTAAACTGATTGGGATGGTTTAGGCTTCAACTATCTCAATCAGTTCCATAATAAATAAATATATATAAATATATTTATTTTTAATATGGTTTTCGAAGTTTATCCGGGTAATATTTAAATTGGCTCGACGTCTTGGCAAGCTCTCATTATAGGGGAGACGTGGATAAACTCCGAAAACTATATTAAAAATGTCAGTAACCGCAAAAATCTAAAAAGAAACAATATAATATAAATATACCGGTAAATTACCAGTAAACCGGTTTTGATTGACAGTTTTACCGAATTACCGGTAATTCAAAAAGTCGGTAAATTTACAATCCCTAATTGGCAGCGTAAAACAGTGATGCATTGGAGTGGATGGACTGCAATTACAAAGCTTTACTGTTTTACCTCTGTTCAATTTTTAAACATGTGAAAAACAATGAAACAAAAATTTTTGTATTGTACAAATTATTATTAATATGCACGCCGCTAGCTTTTAAGCCCTTGTGTTTAGCATATTTAGAATCTCAATTTTTACAATTATATTGTCACCCATGTAACTAAAAAATATACCTATATCAAAATTATTTAAGTGATACGTCATTATACAAAAAAACAAGTTTAAGCTTTTATTAAAATGTGTCTTTTTTAATTGCAGTTGGACCAAAAATAAAATGTACACCGGATCTTATGAGGGTAGAAGTCCCAATTTCACCATCAACGAAAAGCGTATATCTACAAGGACTTCGAGATTACCCAGATCCTGCTTGCAGACCTAAATCAGATCCTTCGGGATCGCTGTCTATCTTTGAGCTCAGTTTAACTAACGTTTATCAGTGTGGCATTACAAGAGTAACGAACAATTTGACGGTAAGAATTAAGGGAATAATTACGTTAGTCTAAGCGGCATAGTGAACTGTAATTGTGTTCCTCCTATGTGCAGATAATACAAATTAAAACAGAATATTGGCAAATACTCACGAATATTAACAGTTTTGACAGGTTTAAAAAGCGTTTTAATTATCATTTTATAAAATTATTATACTAATTTTTGGCAGGAATTTTGTTTTATATTTATTTCCTTTTAATACGGCAACAATATACGTATACAATCTTTGTAATAACTGTACGTTTACTTTTATAATTACTTCTGTTGTTGTTCTTAAATTGTGTTCATTTATTTTTAATTGTTTTTTTTTGTTGCTAATTAACAATAATTGCAACAATCTTTTGAAATCGACGACAACTAAAAAGTTTGCTTTTGGATAAGATGCTTATTGCGAGTGACTGCTTATTTACTTGGATTAAAGTTCTAAATAAAAATAATTGGAACAAATGTATTTGTAACGTCATTTAACCATAAAAGCTTCTAAGACTGTTGTTTAAAAAACTTGTGTAAAATATAGAATTAAAAACATTAATTTGTTTACAGGGCAAGCAGGTGTATTATAAAACGATAATAATTGAAGGCGAGGAGGAAGGTTTGCCTAAACAACGAACTGAAGAACTTATTCATGTCAAATGCTCCATATCTCCAGTGAGAAATCACACCATAACTAGACGAAATGTACTCCCAGCAGGATTTGAAGAACCAGAGTAAGATAAAGTTTATCTTGATGTAAAGTATTTCATTTTACATTCACACAAGCGCGTCAATACACAGAATAATTAAAAAGTAAAGATAATTCTATCTTAGTAACATTTAAAGAAATTTATCTTTATAGTTTTATAAAATGCTGGCCTGGTTCACGTCCTTTTGATTACATAAATAGCTCTAACAACCTTATTTAGTGGTAAATAAAAAAAGTGTAAACCAGAGTACAAACATTTTTATGTTTTAAATTAACAATATTTCATTCTGTTGTAAATAAATTGTTTTCTTCAAACTAAATGCAAAATTAAAATTTTATATTTTTATTTAAAGTATTATTAATTTAAGTTCTCACAGCTATCTTTGAATTCAAAATGATTAAATCAGTGTTATAATATTTTGCTAGGTTTGTTTAATTGTTTTACAAAACAATAACATTGCGATATCTGGAAAAATATCAATTTTAAGTAAAAAAACATGGTTAATGTTTTTGAAAGATAATCAAATTATCTACAAGACTATGTAAAAACATATAGGGTGTTGTACCTATTTAAGAAAATTGAGTTATCGATGTTTAAAGTTTTACAAGTTTGACCCAGCGTAAAAAACACTCTGTATAATATTTTTAAAATGTAGCTAGTTCAAAGTGTTAATTTATACATTTTTAATCTAATTTTCTACTGCTTTTTTAAGGAACCTAAACATTTAAAAAAATTGAAAGTTTTGTATCGCTCAAATTTTTTATAAAAATGTAAATTTTACGAAATTTAATGAGGAATCCAAAAATTATAAAATTTATTAATTTCAAAGTTTGAGTCCAACCGGAAGTCGTACTGCAACCTCAGTATTTTCATCGAATTCGAAAAATACGATAACGCTTAGATATCAAATTTCATTGTATGGTGTTTTATATATTTGTCTGTTTCCATAGGTTTTCTAATAAGTAAAAACCATTTTTTATTATTAAATACTTCTCTATACAAGGTGTTTCACTTTTCCATGGGACCCTATTGCTATCTCCGTAAATATTTCGGTTTTTCACGCAAGCCATGAAATTTTTAAACAAAACAAGATCTTGTTTAAAATACACTCCTAAAACTTTTGTCCCATTTAACCAACCTTGTATTTTCATTATTTACGGAGATATCAACGGGGTCCCATGGAAATGTGAAACACCCTGTATAGAGAAGTATTTAATAATAAAAATCGTTTTTACTTATTAGATAGCCCTATAGATGTTTAAATTGTTAAACAAAAAAATATTCGTCCATGAGCAGGGCTCGAAACCGAAAAAAATTTTGTTTAACGGTTAACCGAAATCAAGAACTTTATTTTTATAACGGTTTTTGTTGAAAAACCGGTTTTATTCGTAAAAAACCGGTTTAGAAAAAACCGGTTAAATTAACCGGTTTTTAAAATTATTTAGATCAGGAATGCAAAGTATGAAAAGATATTATTTATTTATAATTTTATAATAAATGTAGAATCAAGAGTTCAGTAATGACTTTTGGTAAACTAATCGCATTTACTACAGATTTTGTAGTTTTCATCGTAATTTTTATTAAAAAAAAGACGTTAAAAAAACCGGTTTTTTATTATTTTGGTTAAAGGTTACCGTTTTTTTTGCTTTTAAAAATAACGGTTTCGGTTTCGGTTAAAAATCACTTTTTCTGACAAAAAATAACGGTTAACCGGTTTTTTAAACCGGTTTAAAAAACCGGTTTCATGCCCTGTCCATGAGGGATCGGAAAATATAAGATGACAATAATACATAACTTTGTTATAATACTCTAAGTACGCTTAAGAAAAGAAAACTAAAATAATTATAAGGACAGACAAATATATTATCGGCAACCGATTGGTAACAGAAAATGAGATTTTTAACCTATTCAGAACATTCATATTTTTTAAAACATAAAGAATTACACTAACAATAAATTATTTATTAATACAAAATATGCGCTTTTAATTATTAATTTTCTTTAATGTTACAACAGGAAACTGGAGATAACTACAAATTTGACCTATCACGCACCAGAGCCAATTTTGGGTGTAGGAGTTCGTCAAGGCGGTAATTTGGTTACTGGTGAACTGAATGTGTCGCCGGGCACTCCCCTACAGATGGAAATATTTCTCGATAAAACCTCGGCGCCTATTTACGGACTCCTAGTAACACATATGCAGGTTACAGATACTAAAGCTCAAGAAGAAACTATTATTTATAATGGGTAAGTAAGAAGATTCATAAATTATGAATAAATTAAAAAAAAAAAACGTAAGTTAGAGCTTGGGCACTTTGATAGTGTTTTTGAACTTTTATTAACTCTAAAATAGGTATTTTACCAAAAGTAGGCTATTTTGACATAACCTAATGTCGTTTCTGTATAACAAAAACTATGAAGTTGGCTCAAGTTAGTTTTTATTACTTGACACCACAATTAAAATGGCTAGTGGGAGTATTGATTTGTTGACAGCCATTGTGAAAAATTATGCTCGCTATAGTTAAATTACTCATTTAACTTTTTGAAGCTGGCATAACAAGTTTATATTAGAAATACCTGTAAAACTAATACATTGTAAGGATGTAAAGGGCATTTTGACATTGCAACTTAATCCGGATCTCTGTGGGCACCTCGCTAATTACAAAAAAAGGGTTGAATTTGCAAGAAGTATTTTTGTTCGAGCTCAATTTGTAGCCATATTCAATTACTTTTAAAAAGTGCATAGATATGAACAAAAAAAAGAAGCGGTTTATTGTTTTTATTAATATATTGTTTAACTTTAAAAAAAAAAAACTGACTTTTTGTCCATTGTCAAAATTTGGTGTGTTTGATAAAGTGGTGGTAACAGTTTTTTCATGGCGAAAATATATTAGTCAACTTTTGATTTTTTTGTGGACGCTAAGATGGATATTTACTGAAATAAGTTTTTCTCTCTTTGATCTTTTGTACAGAATTTAATAAACTTACTTTTACCAACAAGCAAAACGTTTTAAATAAATACTTTGCTCCAGTGATATTACAATTTTAATTTTAATTAGTTTAGCTTCAACATAATAAGTTATTCATTTTCAGAACTAACGTCAACATTAATACATGTTAGTAATTTAATTGAAATATGAGGATTTGATAATAAAGATATTGTGTTGATGAAATTAAATGAAAAAATCAAATACTATCTTTGTAAGTAAACATCTAATATGACGTTTAAATTTTTTTTTTCAGAAAATGTTTATGTTGATAACTAATTGTGTTGCAAAATTCTGATACAATTTGTTTGTCGTGTAAAATTAGCAGATAGCACGAAAATTCAGAAGTGTTTTGTTAAAAATTGAAAATAAGTAATATCAAATCAAAACTTGCAAAAATTCATTTTATGCTTGTATCAGGTTTTCTAAACTTATATTGTACAGGGTGTACATTTTTAAGAATGTATTTATACCTACAGTATGTATGAATAATTGGCTATTTATACATACAATAAACTTATTTCTAAGACCCAACTTCTTATTTATATATATTTTTTACATTAGGTTAAAGGTTAGGTAAGAGTTTTTTTTTTAAGAAAAACTATTTCATAGTTTCATTGGTTTATCTCAGTTATTTAAAAAAAAAGTATGTATAAATAGTCAATTATTTATACATACTGTATGTATAAATAGCCTCATCCAATTTTTAAACTAATAAGCAAATCCGTGCATTCTTTTGTATTTCATATCTGCTTACCTATTGTGGAATTGTGAACGTGGCAAAATTTGAACACTGATAGTTTAATAAGTTAGAAGTTTACATTGTGCGTTTAAGTAGTAAAAACGTCGTTGCTGATGCAAAATTTACTTGGAAATGACGTGTAGTTGTTTTTTAATGGCAAACATCATTTGTTTACGAAACCGTGGCAAACTGTGATATTAAAATTTTCACAAAATTAGCTATATCTCGTTTACTTTTTGCAACAAAATATAAAATTACATATTTTGGAAAAGCTTAAAAATGTTCTTCAATATAAAGTCATGACCTACCAGAGTTTCTATGAAAAAAAATTTCAAATCTCAAAACTCAACGTGGTTAAATATTATTTTTTTTAAATAAGCATAAAAATGTTTATACATATATCATTTAGTTCTATTTTTATAATTAAAGAATATACAGTAAATTTTTAAAAACGATGAAATTCTATTTTTCATTTGTAGTGCCAAAATGGAAAGTGATATAAAAAATCTAATAAAACATGCGTGTTTCTCTTGAAAAATAACCCAAGAGACCGATATCAGATTTTCGCTTACTGTAATGGTAACTGACAATGAGATAACCCGTAACACATTCGAATTTGGTCCACCTGGCACCCAATAGGTACTCAATACTCATATGTGCCTTTTTGCCAAGCGAACCTCATCTTTATTTTATATAGTAAACGAGATCTCCTTTTAGGCTTAAGTGATTTAAATTAAGTGGTGTCATTGAATAAAAAGATAAAGGAAGGAGCATTTTAGCGATCCTAAGGCGTCCAAAAAGGCTTTCCAATATGGCGGATGCATGTTTCTGCTTCTCAGTGGCGTACTTAGTTAGCATTTTTTAATGTGTATTGAATAATGTAAATACTTGCTTTGTTTTGACTTGAGCCTGTTAGTTACTTATTTATTTCTTGTTTTGTGGTTAAGGGAATTAAAAAAACGACAGCATACATCGATATTTGGATTGTTTATTCTGAGAGTTAAAAAATATGCTGTACATAAATGCATGCCACAGGCCACAGATATGATATACATTTTTGACAAACCCCATCAAATTTTCAATACATGATTACACTACAAAATATTAATATCTACTTACGTTTGAAACGTAATCATTTTATCTTTAACATTTCTTGACCTAGTAGGACTATCAGATCTGCAGCTGACCATTGTAGCACACAAAACTCTCTAAATTTCTTGCTGTTTGACCTGTAAAAATTGGCCGCTATCAGAAGCATTTTATGTCGTCATTTCCGTCGCCGACTAACGCTGCAGTATAGTATTAAAAGCTCCTTCCTTTATCTTTTTATTCAATAAGTGGTGTACCTACTCTGTACTCTGTGGCCCGCGGCATTAAAAAAAAAACATTAACACAAAAGTTATTTATGCACGTATACTCAGAGTAAATAATGTTGCTTCATGCTTCTAATTAGATTGTATTTAATATATTGCTGTTCGCCCCCCCCCTGGCACGTCACATTACTTGAGAGAAGAAAATTTTGTATGCTAATTATAACTCTGATCTTATTTGGGTTTAAATTTCTGAAGGAACAAGAACGTCCTAAAACTTTTAAAAGCCTTATAAACGATAATTCCTGGCAACGATTTTGAAAGGCGAAGAAACTTTGAAACACAGTAAAGCCATTTAGAGCATCCTTTTTTGAAATTACGCAAATCGCTGTTTTCAACGTACTTAATGTTTTGATGAAATAAATCATCTATATTAATAAATAATGACGTTGTAAAATGTATAACATTGAAGTATATGTCATCTTATGGTAATTACATTTATAGTTTTCTGTTACAGGTGTTCCGTTGATCCTTACTTATTTGAGAATTTTAATACCATTGATGGCGATTTCCTCTCAGCTAAATTTAGAGCTTTTAAATTTCCCGAATCAACATACGTCCAATTCAAGGGAACTGTAAATGTTTGTTTGGACAAGTGCAAAGGCGTAAGTGAACAAAAACTATCGCAGCGTTTCAATATTTAATAAAACGTAATTTCTAGGTCGAGTGCAGTGATGGACAAATCGGATACGGTCGACGCAAACGAGAAATTTCTACTTTACCCGCAGACCCTAACAAAATATTCGAAATTACAATTTCGTCCTTTATTAAAGTTAATTACGAAGACGAATCAGAAAACTTCGAGGAGTTATTTAAAAACCAAACCAAGATTCTTAACAACAAAAAGTTGATTGTTGGTAATCAAATGCAAGAAGATAAGAGGTTTTATAAGACCGTAGAAGAAAATCCATCGAATTTGGAAATTACCAAACTTACGGAAGAACAGCAATACACGTCGATCGTTGCCGAAAATTCTGCTTTGAAAATTACAGGAACGTTCACGGTATTATTGGGAATTATTTTGCGATTACTGTTATAAATTTATTAGATAAACAAATGTGCAGCAGTCGAAATTTCATGTTTAGGTTGAAATGCTGAAATTTATAATACTGACTAACTTATATCTGTGATATTAAGCCCGTTTTAACGAAACGTAAGATACTTTTTTGTAATACTGCACAGTAGTTTAGGATACAAAATTTTTAATAATTTTTTTCTGCTCTTCATTTCACAACATACATGTTTTTTTAAATGCAAACCTTAACAAAGCATAGTTATAAAATTATGAATTAATAATTTGATGAGAACGTCATTTATATGTAACCATTGATAACTGCATAACAAATTAAAATGAATAAAAATCTCAAAGTTTGTTGTATATTGGCAAAATTATAGTAACTAATGATGTATTTATACAGAACGTAATGTTACCTAAATCCAACCAATTACGTTATTTATTTTTAATGCGACACGCGTATTAATTAATAAATTATTTATCATTTTGGTATAATGAATTAAATTTTGTAAATAATTCGTCAAAAAACCTAATTAAGGGGCTACATACACCTAGGATGGGTAAAAGTAGGGTAAATTTTAATACAAAGAAACGTGTGGTAGTCATTTCCGTTCGACGGTTTTTTGAAAACGGCTTCTACGGTACCATCATATCATCTTTGGTTTTTCTCTGAAATACATTTTGTCTAAAAATGATTATTGTACACACAAAAAAAATAGTCCTTGACATGGCCGATTTTTATTTTTTCAATTTTTTGCAAAATGGCGGATATCTGAATAAAAAATTCGTATTTTTTACTACAAATTTGATCTTCTTTGATTAATAAAAAATGAACTACAACGTTTAAAAAAAAATCCTATGATAAAGACTAGATAATTGTATCAAAATTCACTGTCATCTCATGTCAATCGGTCCATCCGTTTTTGAGATATAATGGTTACCGTTTTGAGAAAAACGCTGGGACGCAGTCACGCAGCACTGCTGTATGTGTGTGTATTTAGTACTGAAAATGGCATATTTTGAAGTTCGCAAGTATAAATCACACTCCCGTTTTACCGGCCTAAAATGAGTGAGTTTGAGCATTTTAGAAGTGAGATTTGCGATAAACCGATAGTATTATACCTGCGCACAAGGGGGCGCTTACCAGCTGTAACTTCGCCAATTTTTGGAATATGTTAAGGAAATTTTCAGAGAATATAACTAACAGGTTATACTATCGAATAAAGAAATTTTTGAAAAATCTGTTTTCTCGACCTACTTAGACTTGCATAGGTGTGTGTAAGCCACAATTTTGAGATATTTTTAAAATATTAATTTTAAGACCCAGAACGATTTAATAAACGTATTACTAGCTTGCAGTTTTGTAAAAAGTGCAGGGTAATCTGGTCAAATAGACGAAAAAGAACTATGTGTAGAGCCTGCAATTCCGACGGACCCGATTCGACCTCCCAAAAAATTGTAAATAATAATAAAATCGCAAAATTCGAAAACACCCTCCATAAATGGGGCCCAAGCGCTAAATTTTGCCTAGCTGGAGTCCGCTAAATGCTAGATCCGGCACTGATTACGTTTGTCAATTTTTAAATGCAAATTATAGATACAAATTATGTGACTTATATTCTTATTATATTTGCTCACTTAAAGCTGTTTTTTTGTAATCCAAATTATTGATGCCAACGATTGTTTTTATTTAAAAAAAAAATGATTTGCAAGCTTGTAATATATTTTCCCGAAGCATTAAAAAATTAAAAACCAAAACTTTTTGTTGTGAAATGATGTGTGTACAATTTATCCTAATTAGCTAATTAGATTAATGCGCAATCTAATGCATTGCTACCATAACTTATAACGAATAACGTAAAATTACAAAAATTAACTACGTAAAACTGAAACTAGCCATTTAATTTGCAATTATTTTAAATTAAAAATCCTTTGACATAAGTAGCAATAACCAATGTCGAATTTGAGATATTTGAACCATAAGGACAGCTAAATCAATTTTATACCGCACCTTTATAAATAAACCCCCAATTTGGTCTGTAAGTAATAAAAATTTTTAAACGTTAAAGAAAAAACGATCTCTCCAAAACAGATGACTGTCCCACTGCGTTCTTCCATTTTCACCACTGGTAATAAAAAATTACTTTATCTCTATAGACAACTGCTGTAAAATATAAAAGATGAAAATACTTCACTGTCACGGTGTAGGTACCAACCGAATTCATCCTGTGTAGGCTCAAAAATGAATAAGATAATAAATTGCGCGACTTATACGCAAATTGTCTGCCATTCTAGTTTATTGGACTGTATTTTATATTTTGCAAAAAGTAACATTCGGTGATGCTTATGAGTATGATATAATCGTGCTCGTTCTAAAGAGTATTTCTTGTTAAAAAAAAGTTTTGTACAGCTCTTTTATTGTACTTTTTACCCTTTGAAAAGCACTTTTATTTCATCAGTTATTCTCATATCCTTAATGGATTTACGTAAATATATAATGGCATTATTTATCGTAGAACATTTTACGTATTTATTTTAATATTATAAATTTTTACGCTTTGTTCTACTATTAATAAAATATTATGTGGGTTTCATTTTCTATACAAGCAATGATTGGTTTTTATCATTACTTGTAAAATATCAGTCGCTTTTTTATTATTTTTTTGTGCTAATCGTTTAACTACAAATTTTTATGATAATTGTTGTTAATAAAGTTGATAATACATAAAAGAGAATTTTGCCAAAATGTAATGCGTACAACATTACCTGAACCTAAACCAAATAGTAACAAAAATTAATGTTGATTTTAATTTACCGTATAATTGGTAAAGTTATAAAAACAGCATTTTGAAGCCTTTAAATAAATCTTAATAATGGATTAAAACCTCGCTAGGTCGCTCGAAAATTCACAAAATTATGTTAAATAGAGGCCGTACAAATTCATATAAAAATGTTTTGTACAAAATAATTATACAATAAATTGTTTTTGGTGATATATCATATTTGATCAAAATACGCCACAAATATTTTGATACATTGAAATTAATGTACAATGACATTTATAATTCTAGCAAAGTCGGACAAAACACGTCAGCAATAAAATATTGATTAGACATTAGTAACTAAAACGTATTTTAAATTAAAGCGGGACATGTTATTGCCATTATTATGATTATACCGTATGCATAGATTATCAATAAAATACAATCAATCTAAAATACAAGCATCCATTGGTGTATTTTAATAATGTATTGCTTTTAAGTCCATTCATTTTGTTGCTCTAAGTGCTTTAAGTTGTATTATTGATCAAAATAAGGAATTATTTATTTACTTTTTCTATACACAATATGACGTGACTTGATTTTATTCAACCAGTTGCAGTTAAAATTGTACTGAAACAATAAAAATAATTACTATATTTAAACATAATTAGCAAAAAATCCGTTAATATTTACTTGGTTGTAATTTTTTTAATAAATCGGTTCATGTTTGTGTACTTTAATCCTTAATGTAGTTAAACAAAGATCACATATTTATTATATCTATTTTCTTACTCTAACATTGTCTTTAAGAAAGAAGTTTCGCAATATTCACGCTGCTTCTTTGGCAAAAAAATATTCGTGTTTATATGAAAAATGTTTAATTAAAGACATAAATGTATACCTTTACAATTATTTTTATTACATCTAAGACAATGAACACATTACACAACAATTTAATATTTTAATGCATATACCATCTTCAGACATGTTATTATACTCGTACATAAAAATATCGTTTGAACTAGATTAGTTTTCTTGGAAACCTATTTTTGAATGGTTTAGTTAAAGTCTCTGATTTTCGAACAAAATTTTATCGTGGCCCTTTATCACCAAAAGCTGAGAGCATTACGTATTTTCGGATGTGAAATATAGGAACGAGTAGTTGTGACATTTCATTTGTTACTGCCATAAAATATATTTTATGATGTAGAAATGTACAGCAATTTTCTATCTGTCATTGTAATCGAGCAATATACAAAAAACATAAATCCTTCTCATACTTATAAGACTGTGACAGTGAAGTTATGAGGTAAAGTATGATAAATGAAAATAGCAAATAAAATGTATGTTTAAGGAATATTTTATGCTATGCTATGCTTCAAAACTACTTTGTATATAAACAACTACTTATCGGTTCTGTGTGTTTCCATTAAAATTTATGGTATGTCAAACGCAACTTTTAAACTTAATTTTTACTATATTTACGTCTTAAACGATATGAAAGACATGAAAATAAGATGTTATTTTGAATTTAAAGAAACAAACGCAGAACTCAGCTATTTTCTGTTAGTTTAGGTTAATACTAATTTTGTGCAACACTATTGGTACTAATCATTTAATTATATTAATTGTAACTAGTCTGTATTCATTTAATACAATAAATATATTAATACATTTCTATTTGTTTGATTTACAAATACAGTGGTATTCTAATTAACCGAATTTCATTTAATTTATGTTTCGCATTATACGAAGTGAAATATCGAAAATGTGTACATCCTTACCCAAAAAATATGTAAAAAAAGAATTGTAATTTGACTTAAAAGTGTCTTGTAATTGTAAGTATAACATACTTTTAGTAATTTTGCTTATTAAGTATGAACTTGTACATCTTATATGTGAACCAGTATTTAATTTGTATTAGCACATATTATGTATATTTGTTTTGATACTGTTTGCATACGCCATTTGTATAAATTTCTAGCTTTCATGATAGAGAAATATTTCAATGCGGGTCTGTTAACGAGTGATCCGTAGCAAGTTAGTAAATTGTTATTTTCAGGGTCTCTAACTGAACCGGAACTGTAACAAAAACCGTAACGAACCGGTGCTATTTTTATGAACCGTGAACCGGATCAAAATCTTTTAGTTGAAAAATCAAAAATCGAACCAAACCGACTGCTGCGAACCTGTTAAAATCGCTTCAACCGGTTCACGCAACGGTTTGGACCAATAATAATTTTTTGACATATATTTTTTGTGTTCGTAATTTTGACAAAATGTAACCAATAATAGAAAAATTTAATCCAGTTCAATTTATGAATACGAATTGTCTATTATATTTGAATAATGTATACTTTTAAGAATATTCTATTAAAAGCAAAGAAGGCATAAACCGGAACTGAACATTTTTCGTCGAACAGGTTACTATTATCATAAAGTAAAACTGATGCTTCGAAATGTAACCCGAAAATTAAAAATCTATCCAAACCGGTAACCAGAAGAACCGTTATTCTTAGCGGTTCGGTCCCTGATTATTGTATACTTTAGTACAGAACAGAGCCAAAATATTTGATAAGACGATGGTTCCAATCAGATTCGAAAAGTTTCGTCGGGTGAATGATTAATAAGTTTTTTTTTTTTTAATGGAAATATTCGAATTTAAATTGTGAAAAAAAATTATATCTTCGTTTGAAAAATTTGTAGAACGCTTTGAAAAATTCTCGTAAAGTTTCAATAAATGATGTGCCAGCGTTTATGTCATAGTTCTTGGTGAAGTCGGAATAGCATGGGTACATTTCATATTTCAATGTTGTTGTTATTCAGTTGAACTTTCTTAAGTGTTAATTTATTTTCAAAAGCTTTAATTTTACTGACCAATGTTAAAGCATTTGTTTACTCGCCTTGTATATTAAAAATCAAAAATACATACCAGTATTCTACTATGGGACAATCATCTAATTTCCGTGTGTAATAATAATAATCATATGCTTCATATGCAGAACCCAGTAACCTAGTGTTTTAATTAAAAAATAATAATAATAATAATAATAATATGCAGAAACCATCTCATTGCGTATCAAAATGACTAGAGGCGCTTGAGCTTGCGCCGTCAGAATAATCGTCATCAATTTCATGGCGAAATGAACCTTCATCAGCTATCAAAATACAGAAAAACTTCTCCTACTCGACTATCAAGGAAGCTTATAAAAATCGAGTTATAGATGAAAATCGACTTGAAGTTTCTATTAAAAATTAAAAAATGAAATTAAAATTTATAATATATGTTATTATCTGTCTCTATGCTTTGCCCCCCCTGGAAATTTTTCTGCGGACGCCCATGGAAGCGAGTATAGTTCTATGAAACGTGAGAGATTCGTGCGGTATGCAGTTGATACTGACTATGAGTAGTGGTTTTTATTTATTTTTAAAAATTAAATTTTTTTGATAAAAATTTAGGATGAGGCTATTTGTACATACAGTATGTATGAATAATTGACTATTTGTACATACTTTTTTTTAAATAACTGAGATAAACCAATGAAACTAAGAAATAGTTTTTCTTTAAAAAAAAACTCTTACCTAACCTTTAACCTAATGTAAAAAATATATATAAATAAGAAGTTGGGCCTTAGAAATAAGTTTATTGTATATATAAATAGCCAATTATTCATACATACTGTATGTATAAATAGTCACATTCAAAAATGTATCATTACACAGATTTCTTAAAAATTTAGCTACCCTTAACAGTTTTTACGCGACTCCCCAAGGGGTAAGGGTGTTAAAGAGTAAAGTCAAATTTACAAATAAATATAAAGTGAGGAAGACCGAAAAGTAATTTAGATATCCTCAAAAACGTAGCAACAAAAAACCACAATATCTTCAAAAGTAATAATAATAAACCCCATTAAAATTATATCGCTTCAATAGAAAAAATTTGTCAAGTAAAACGTCATCAGTCGACGATTAGACACGACAGACGAATGTGATACATTCGATAAGATTGTGAAAAATTAGCTGAAAAACGATGGGGTTATAATTAAACCGTTCTGTAAAATTTGCTTAACCTTTTATGATTCAAGAAACGACATTCCCTACTATGGTTTGACCGGGAACTGTGTTAAATTTGGTTATTAATTGTTAACAAAAACAGTAACTTAACAACTATTCGAGCAACTTATATATTACAGTAGGTGTTTTAGTTATATTATGTTTAGACAATGTCACACAATATTTTGTTCCTTATTTCCGACAATGTGTGGCACACAGTAGTAATTAAAGCCTGTCCCACAGCATACTGCTCGAGATATTTTAGTTATGACCACTATAAAAACAGATAACATTCACAAAGACCGCTATAAAGCTTTCAGAGAAACATTGTCCAGCCTCGAGGGTGATAAAAAAAGTCGGAAGATTTATAACGACAAATTACTGTGCCAAATGTGATGGTCAACGTGGTTAATTTATGTTTGGCACTTTTTATAAATCAATAAATTTTATGGACTTAGTTTTTCCGATACACATTGCGTTCTTAAAAAACATTACTAAAATCACTTTATGTTTACTTCTCTGCTATTATTAAAATGCTTTATTTATTGAGAATGCAAATAATATAATAGTAGCTGACGATAATATTAGGTATTATATTATACGCAAGTACAGGGTTCTCGTTTTTCGCGGCTCACTATGGGGATCTCGTAAACGGTAAGAGTTACGACTTCGGTTAAATTGGGGCAAAGTTGTATATTCAGGTGCTTAATAATTTGACGCAAACAGAACTTATCTAGTTTTTATCGTTTTTGAGATAAAGGGAAAAAAGTAAAAAAGTGGATTTTTGTTTTTTGCCCGTAACTTTTTCATTTGATGTCGAATTTCATTTCTGTAAAAACTTTTTCATGGCCACTTTTTGCAAGGAATCAGAATCCCCAATTATATTTTCCATGCGACGTTTCGTTTTTTTAAAACCATCATCAGGTCAATTTTTTCTTATGGACGCTATTTCTGATTTTAACGCCAGTTTGTAGAGAATTTTATTCTGAATTCGAAAATGTATAACACTTGGCACTTTTTTGAAACCATTGTTGTTAAAAATGGCAAAAACAAATATTTTATTTAAAACAAATCCTAATCGGCATGGTAAATAATTTTCTTTGTCCCTTTTTTCTTGGAAGCAGGTAATTAAACCGCATTAAATTATTATTAAAGGGATTTAATTAAATATTTAACACAAAACGAAAATAGGTAGGTATTTATTTATTTATTGGACGAAAAAAAAACAGCTATGCCACCCATGCACGGTCACCCAACCAAGAACAAACTTAACTTGTCAAACGAATATATTATGCAATAACTACAGTTTAGACCAAATACAAGCCGTTTTGACGTTTCACGCGCTTTTTTTTTTAAATGTCAAAAAACATGGTCATCTGATCTGATTCATGGTGCTAAAGAAAAAGCTTAATTAAACAATAAACATTTTGAATGAAATAAAATTGACATTTCATTAACAAAAGCAGGTAAAATACACTAATACATTTAATCCCTTATTTGGCATATAAAAATGTGCAACAAAATATAAGTTTTCATACTTTTAAAAAAACGTCCAAAAATCTGTTTACCTATTAGAAGCCATTAATGCAGATAAAGGGCATAACTCGTTAAAGATGTAACCAATGCATTCGTTTGACAAGTTAAGTTTGTTCTTGGTTGAGTGACCGTGCATGGGTGGCATAGCTGTTTTTTTTTCCCGTCCAATAAATAAATAAATACCTACCTATTTTCGTTTTGTGTTAAATATTTAATTAAATCCCTTTAATAGTAATTTAATGCGGTTTAATTACCTGCTTCCAAGAAAAAAGAGACAAAGAAAATTATTTACCATGCCGATTAGGATTTGTTTTAAATAAAATATTTGTTTTAGCCGTTTTTAACAACAATGGTTTCAAAAAAGTGCCAAGTGTTATACATTTTCGAATTCAGAATAAAATTCTCTACAAACTGGCGTTAAAATCAGAAATAGCGTCCATAAGAAAAAATTGACCTGATGATGGTTTTAAAAAAACGAAACGTCGCATGAAAAATATAATTGGGGATTCTGATTCCTTGCAAAAAGTGGTAATGAAAAAGTTTTTACAGAAATGAAATTCGACATCAAATGAAAAAGTTACGGGCAAAAAACAAAAATCCACTTTTTTACTTTTTTCCCTATATCTCAAAAACTAAAAAAGATAAATAAGTTCTGTTGGCGTCAAATTATTAAGCACCTGAATATACAACTTTGCCCCAATTTAACCGTAGTCGTAACTCTTACCGTTTACGAGATCCCCATAGTGAGCCGCGAAAAACGAGAACCCTGTATACTGTATATTTGTATCCATTAAAGTTTATAATTTTTTAATCATTACAAAAAGTTTTAACACGTTATATTTGAAAATTATAATTATGAATTCCAGCTCAATTATCATTGACATATTTTTTGTTTTAATTCTTATATTTGTTACTTTAATGTAATTAGCTAATTACATTTCTAGTAAAGTAATTTAACGAAACGAACAGAAAGAAGAATGAAACGAAAAACAAAAAACGGCAAACCTCCAAAATGTTAAATTGAATGCCGTAGTTAGCCTGTAATTGATTTATTGCTGCGCTAACTAATTAAAAAACTGCCAATGAGAATGAGTCTATTGATAAATATCTTTTTTCAAAGTATTCGTTAGGTCATTTAGTTCGGTTTTAATTTTTTTTTTGTTATTGTGAGGGTACTTATTTTTTATAACCAGAAGAACATATACATAAAATAAATTAAAATAATAATACGTTACAACTTCTGAGACAGTTCTGCTTAAAAAACATTCTTATACACGTTATAAAATAATTATACTTAGGTACTCTTGGGATTTTTTTGTGTTTTTCGTTTATTGTAATGCTTTTAAAAATTGTGATTTTTTGTTATTAACAACTAACTAATATTTTAAATCTAAGAAAGTAACCGAATTGCCAAAACTAAAAATTAAACGATTTTTATATTAACAAACGAAAAATTAAATTCTTAATTTAAATTTTTAAAAACAGTGTTACTAATATATGTATATTCATTAATTTTTTTAAATCTTATCTTTAAAAGAATTTTATGTAGAGTCGTAAGCTAAAAGAAACCCTATTGGAAGAATTTAAGGAGCAATTAAAATAATCTTAAATCAAAATGTAGATTGCAGATCAATTAATATAATTGCTACATCTTATATTTTTAGAATGTCGAATAAAACTTTAGCTTCATTACTAAAATTGCCTGAGATTTAAGATAAAATATTTGCAGTCTAGACAAAAAAATTAAATCCCAATTTAAAAGGCTTTCTGTAACCTTTAGTTCATTATCGTTGAAAGGAGAGCATGCTTTGCAAAATCTAGATTTCAACTTTAGGTCATAACTTAACCCTTTAAGGCCCAAAATAAGTTTTCTTAATGAGAAGAAAAAAAAATTTCCCTTAATTAACAAAATATAAAATGAACAATAAAAAAATCTGTTTGTAATTATATTTCTTTAAATCGAGAAAAAAGTCGGTGGTTTTACCAGTTAACCACTGGGACAAAAAAAGCACTTTCACTTTTCGTGGTGTTTAATAATTTAATAACAAATAAATTTACTTTCAGCCCAAAATAAATTTTTCAAGAAAAAACCTATCATTCACTTCATTAACTTAAAATATCTTAAAATTAACATTAATTTTATAACTTCGAATTTAAAAACAAATCCATAAATAATTTATCACCTAACTATAATTGATTTATAAATTTAATTACCACCCATTATAATCCACTAATTGCGTAAAATTTAATAGTTTCTTGCAATTTACCATTGTTTGATAAAGCAACTTACACCATGCAAAACAATTAAATGATATTTTATTATTCAGACCTATTTTACTATTACTATTATTATTATTATTATGACCATGACAAAAAAAGAAGAAAATGATCTGAGAATATGCGAAAGAAAAATCATGAAGGCAATACTGGGACCAGTCAGAGTAACAGATACTGAGGGCAGAATTAGAACAAATGCAAAAATTACGCAATAATTGAAGGAAGGAGACATAACCAAAATAAGACAGCACAGGGCGAGATGGTTGGGACATGTCTTTAGAGCAGACGAGAGCGCCCAAATCAAGTCAGCGTTACAATGAGATCCCGGAGGGAAGAGGAGACGTGGCAGACCTAGGTCAAAATGGATGCAGGAAGTGATGGACGACCTAAGCAGGGCAGGGGTTAGAAATTGAAAAAAATAGCAAAACATAGGGCAGAATGGAGAAAAGTTGTTCTTAGCATAATATGCTAATAGACTGGGACTGATCCTCCCAAAATAAAAGATCTAGAAAGCTTAAAAGCGGCTCAGCCTCACTGGGGGTATAGCTACCATATGATGATGATTTTATTACCAATTATTGCTTTTAGCCATAAGACAGCGGTCTTCAAACTTTTTGGTAGCGCACCCTTACTTTAATGTCGCAGGATTAGCGCGCATCCCAAAATAAAAAATCACAATAGTTTCATCACAAAATTTGCTAAATTATGCTGTGGAAATAGAAATATTAATTTATTAAGAATTATCCGGCGCATCCTAGAAATTATCTCGCGTTTAGATATTGGATTTTCGTTTTGAACTTTAAATTCCTCCCATACATTAAGATCGATAATGGGAGATTACTCTGTTGTAACTTCTTTAATAAACCTATGATAATGCTATTGAAATATGAACACCCTTTATAGGTGAATTTTAAAAAAAATCCTTTAACTAACTATACAGTTTGCCAACTGGCTACAAAAATGTTCAAAATAGCACTCTTTGGAAATTAAAAAAATAAATATTGCACCCAATGCCCATTTTTCATGTGTATAGTAGCTAAAGCACGTTACTAAATTAAATAAGTACACTACCTACTTGAAACGTGTGAACAGTTTCGTTTAGTATACGTGCCACTATTTGCGCAAGTAAAGAATTTAGTGACTTGTTGAGTAAAGTAAATAAAAAATCAGATCTGTTTACTAACTTAAGTACGGTATTCCATTTTCTGTCAACCAATAAACTATTTTACTACATTGTATTAGACACTTACTAAACCAAAATTTTTACAAGTTTAGCTACTCGATTCGACTGTTAAGGTCCTGCTACTAAAAAGTGGACCACCCTGTATAGTGTGTATTTTTTAAAAATATTTTACAAGTCAACTAATTACAAATGAACTATTTGCTGGCGAGAAGTTGTTTTTAAAAACTATTTTGATGTACAACAGTTGTTTGAATAAAATATTATATGTTTGTTGTGCATTTAAACTTTAAAGCAGGTGAGTTTTCAAAAAATAGATTTATGGTCAACCGTAATGTCCATGGTTTCTGCTACATCAGTTTTTATTTTGAACGGTCCATTACCCACACGTCCAGTTGGTTCATCCTTCTCGTTGCGCTTTTCAGTTATCCTCTTATCACCCTTTTTCTTGGTCCTACAACACACACCACTGATTAATGTGGGTCGTTCTTGCAGTTCTGAATTATGTAGCAAAGATAATGCTTTTTGTGTACAGCTTCTTTCAACAATTTATTGTGCCACTCGGTTTTTGTGTATACGTTTTTATTGTGGACGTGTTTTATTGCTTTCCATTAATCAAAAACCTATTATCCTTAACTTACGAAAAGAAATGTGGGACACATTTAAATTAAACCTGACAATTTATTACTCATTGTTATCATTATTGCCGCTGAAAATAACGATTCTTGTTAGGAGTTAGGAGAGATATGTAAACATGTTTTTAGGCAACACAAAGTTAATATTAATACCAGCACAAACATTTTTCAAATGAATAGGTTTTACAAATGGTTATCTGCATCCTAAATGTAAAAAATGTAGTTCTATCTTTTTGGATTGGTTTCCTGAACATATTGTGTTATACTTTTACAGCTACTTATGTTTACAAAGCAAAACATAGGGTAGAACCAACATCAGAGTATTCAAAAAATAACTACGTTTAAAACAATTAATGAGACAATATTAGGCGATTTGAAAACTATCAAGAAAATAATGATGCGTATGTTATTATTATTAACATTATTATTTGTTTGAACATCTAAACCAGAGGTGGGAAAACTTTTCGCCTCGAGAGCCACATAGATATCTGTAAGGTCTCTAGCGAGCAGCATGTGACAAAAATTTAAATTTACTAAATAATGAAGTTCATTTTCAAACAAAAATACATTTATTAGTCATATAACTATATAACTTTAGTACATATTTAAAGAAAACAGCAAAAAACATGTTATAAAAAAAATTGTTGGTAAAATCACGAAAGTCTTAAACTTGTGTGTAATAGAGGTCGGGAGCCGCATGCGGCCCGCGGGCCTTAGTTTGCTCACCCCTGAACTAAACTAACAAAAAGCAACAACGTTTATGTAAATTGAGGTTAAGAAAAATGTATGCATACTTAAATTGTGTCAAAATAATAATACAATAATCGCTTACCTTACTGCAATTTTAAAAATTAGATGCACTTGATTATAGGTACGCTGTAAAATGGGTATATAAACAGAAAGCATGTATTTTTAAAATAACATTACCGATCATTAATGAGCATCTTTATGTTTATTCCAACAAGACTATTTACGATCCGATGAACGATCAGCAGTATGCGCAGTATCGATATCGCGTTCAATTCTCTGCTGGTTCATTGAACGGTTGGTCACAGTTATCGGATCAATTTATGAACTAGTTTGTAAAAGATAAAAACAGTACCTGAAAGAAGGCAAGAACTGTCGTTGTATTTTTACACGCATGCGCTGCTCACAACTAATGTGATCTTTGGTAGCTATGCATCACCTGCCCAATCTTCTGCTTTTTTTATGATGTTTACACTTGCGATGCTGAAAATTCTATGAATCAAATAGACACAAATGTCATTTATACTTAGGCATGCCGTTAAAGCGTTCCGACAGCCACGAATTGATTTATTATTTCATACTTGACGCATGTGCATAAACCAGTTAGTGTATTAGTACAAAATGCATTGCTGGAAGAAATATTTTATGGAATGTGTTGTACATGTATGTATATGCTTAAATTTACCGCGAAAGAGTACGTATGTATTTTACGCGGAACACACTACGCAAAAATAAATAATACAGTACACATACACATGTGATTATATGTACGTTTAAAACCCGAAAAGTAAAATGTCTTTTTATAATAAGGAAAACAAAAAAATTATAATATAACTAGTGTTATTTCATTGTATGTACAATGTACATACAAAAAAACATTAGAATGTTAATTTTTATCCTTGAAAATTTTATTTAGAAGTTTTAGTCTCAAATTTATGCCAATTGAACAAAGTAATGCAATTAATTCTACTGCATTAAAAAATATGTGTATTTAATTTTTAAATCTTATTCTATTAATAATAAAAATTTGATCATAACATTTCGAACATGTTGTATTTATTTATAGTTAGATACTAATCCTACTGTATCTTTGATCTATCAGTAATATGAATACACATTACTACAATATCTACTGATTGATTCGCAATACAAAAATTCGAAATTTTATACAAAATTATAATCCGTTCTAATTTACTGTTGTTATATGGACGTTTAGAATTGTATAGCTAATAGTTTGGACAAATATTCACCTTAAGAATATTTTTATTTATTTTGATTTTTAAATCTTAGCTTCTAAAAATCAAGCTCAAATGGATTTCAATTTAGTGCTATTCAAGTGTAAAACTCCATTTGGGTCGCTTTCTATTTGCAGCCACTTTTTTATATATTGGCAGATTCATTAATTCTCCTTCGATCCGTAAACTGCTTAAAGTATATCATTCCAAAAAGTGAATGAGATTTATTAGCTCGTGTTGGCGTATTATAAAAATCGCGTAGGAGCAAAAGGCACCTCGGCTTTACTTGAAATTTGCTAAAATAATTATTAATTCTGTTTATAAACAGTTTTCGTATACATTGACACTATAATTAAAGTTAATAAAATACCATGTTTAGATTACAGTTCCAAAATATAAATGATTTATTCAAGGTAAAATATAAAATTAACACTCCAATATTGTTTTTATGTCGGTTACCATATTATATTATACTACTATTTGTTTATATTATGTAAGTAAGCTTAATTAAAAATTCTTTGATGTTTTTTTTTGTCCAAATACAAAACCAGTTTTAAGACTCTTGTCTCTTTATATTAATAATATTTTTAATTTTTAAAAAATTAATAAGTTTATAGATTTAAAATAATGTTTTTTGTGAACATTTTATTTAAAAAAAATACTTATTTGAAATACAGTAATAGTTACACAATACAAGACACTATTGTAATTATCTAATTTATACGATGATTAAATTTTGTGATCCAGCAAAGGATTTGATCTTATTATTAAAGATACAGATTACAGATTAAAATTTTGCACAGTTGCATAATTAAACATGTTTAATTAAATAGTTACAGCCGTCTTCATGAAAACTGAGACGATTTAAAATATATATAATCGATTTTTTGCTGTTAGTTTTGTGAAAATTTTATCTTATTGGTTTTTATTGGGATTTTAACGTTTTATTATTTATTCGATATTTTTTTGTTCCATACATAACGTTAAAGTTTGTTACGGGCGCCATATTAATTTTCGCTTATTTAACAAACATTTTTATTTTTGTTTCAAAAATATAATTGTGATAAACTGTTTGGCAAAATTACGTTTCCTTAAATCTATATTTTGCCGGATATCTATAACATACTATAAAAAATGTTTTTATACAGGGTTCTCGTTTTTGAGGGCCACCATGGGGATCTCGTAAACGGTAAGAGTTACGACTTCGGTTAAATTAGGGCAAAGTTGTAGATTCAGGTGCTCAATAATTTGACGCAAACAGATAGCTTTTTCAGCTTTTAAGATACAGGGGAAAAAGTAAAAAAATGGATTTTTGTTTTTTACCCGTAACTTTTTCAGTTAATGTCGAATTTCATTTCTGTAAAAACTTTTATATGGCCACTTTTTGCAAGGAATCAAAATTCCCAATTATATTTTCCATGCGACGTTTCGCTTTTTCTAAACCATCATCAGGTAATTTTTTTCTTATAGACGCTATATCTGATTTTAACGCCAATTTGTAGAGCATTTTTTTCTGAATTCGATAATGTATAACACTTGGCACTTTTTTGAAACAATTGTTGTTAAAAATGGCAAAATAAATATTTTGTTTTCAAAAATTCCCAATCGGCATGGTAAATAATTGTCTTTGTCCCATTAAAGGGATTAAGTTAAAGATTTAACACAAAACGAAAATAGGTAGGTATTTATGTATCTATTTATTGAAGGGAAAAAACAGCTATGCCATCCATGCACGGCCACCCAACCAAGAACTTAACTTGTCAAACGAACGCTTAAGAAAAAATTGGCCTGATGATGGTTTAGAAAAAGGGAAACGTCGTATGGAAAATATAATTGGGAATTTTGATTCCTTGCAAAAAGTGGCCTCATAAAAGTTTTTACAGAAATGAAATTCGAAATTAACTGAAAAAATTACGGGCAAAAAACAAATATCCACTTTTTTACTTTTTCCCCTGTATCTCAAAAACTGAAAAAGCTAGATAAGTTCTGTTTGCGTCAAATTATTGAGCACCTGAATGTATAACTTTACCCTAATTTAACCGAAGTCGTAACTCTTACGAGATCCCCATAGTGGCCCTCGAAAAACGAGAACCCTGTATATTGTAAATTTATTTCATTCATAATATTAAAATTATGAAACCACTAAAGCATGTTTACTTTCATTTTCATAAAGAATACTGCAACTGTGATAAAACTGCATCAAATCTTGGGCATTTACGAATAGTTTATTAAAACAAAACAAAAATGAAAATAAAGTATGTAGATTAGGTACTGATTTTAGCTCAACTAGAAAATATTCCTATACCTAACAGTAGAAGCACTTATGACTAAATAAATAAATAATAAAAAATATTTATGTGGGAAACCAAATAAAATTTCATAAGTTACCTCACATAAAAGTATTAAAAGAGTTTGGACATAAACTTATCGTTGTAAGCGAACACATTCTTCAAGAAAGTATTTGACACGCAATAAATAATACGAAAACAAATTATTTCATGTTTTATATTTACTAAAAAGAATTCTTTATTGTATTTTTTTAGATATTTGTTTAGATTCTTAGTGGTTATTATTAAATTTTTGACTTTAGCTTAATTTTGTTCTAAGACAGTTTTCTTTATAATATCTCCTTTGTTATTGCAAAAAATATAGATATAGTTAATTTATTTTAATATTTAGTAAAGACTAAGTTACATGAAAAGTAATAAGACGTTTATAAGAAATAAAACAATTATTAGCAAAAACAAAATCAAATCGACTTAAAATTTATTAATAAGTATACCTACTACAAAGTGAATATATTTGATTTTTTAAATAATAATTTTTATACAGGGTGTTTAGCTGCATCGTTAATTCTAAAATACTTAAAAACGGTAATAGATTAAAAAATTCAGTTAGGTAGGATCGTAGTCTATGTTAAGGTCTATAAACAACCGTAATAACCTTTTTTTAGTAAAATTTAAAATTACGATATCATTGAAAAAATCAAAATTTTGAACATTTTTCTTGATAACAACTCCAACAATTATTTTTAAATTTTAGAGTGTTAAAGGGTTTATTTTTCTTAATGAAATGTCATTTGTCTCAACTCTTGAATTTCTGTGAAAAAAGTTTAAATTTTGAAAATATTTTTTTCCGAACACTGTGGTTGTTCATAATCATAAACATTTGCATGAATCGTCATTTTGAAAAACGTCATTTACGTCATGTTGACAGACGTCATGAACAAAAATGAGGTTAGGTAGAGCGCCTTAAGCGGCACTTTAAACTTTTTATACCCACTAATACACAAATACACATACGGGCATAAATACAATATTTACGGTGAAAGCCATTTGGTGGTCACACCAGTTTATTTATATTGCATTTATACAATATGTGCAGTTTTAAATTTGTAGTAGACATGTTTTGCCACTAAGAATAATAAAAAAATGATATGTAACGTATTTATTTCAACATCTGGAAATTATTCGACATTTAGTGAATTATTCAGCGTTCCGTTTGAAAAATTATGCGCTACATAAATCACTAAAGCACTCAAAATAATCGGAAAACAACCAACACTTCGTCTCCCAAGGGTCAGCTCAATGTTCAATCAACCGCTTCCGTGTTTACGAACGAACGAGTACCTTTTGCTGATCGGCATACGAAAACAATTCTAACGGAAACTAATTTGAAAGTTCAACCCCTTGGAGAAACTTTAATTGATATATACTCTTAGCTTGCGCCATGTACAGTCCAACAACATTAATAGGAGTAGCGTTCACTTTAAACCAGGGATGGAAAACGTAACGTAACGATACCCGATAACGTTATAATAACGATTCAACTATAATTTTTTATACAATAACGTAACGATATTTTTATAACGTTATATAACGTTATAATAACCGATAACGTTTCGTTAAAAGTTATTTTGTATCGTTATTCTCTATAAATTAAATTTTTATATGGCGATCTTTTTATTTTCTGAAGATATAATATTTTGTTTGTATTTTAGAAATTAAAATGAAAATAAAATATCTCAACCTCAACGTAATTTTGTAGGTACTATTTTTTAAATTTACTTTTACAGATCCCAAAAATAATTTCAGAGTTACCTACAAATAAAAATTATTTTTATACAGCATGTTTCTTAAATAATGCGAAAAAATTCGGAAGGTGATACTTAATCGAAAATTAAGAGGGGTCTTTCATTTTTTTTTTCTTTAGAGTCTCCTTTCGGAGTTACACCCCCCTAAAGGGGATCGGTAAAATTGGGTTTTTATTTTATTTCCCAAATTTGGATAAATGTGGGAGATTTATACTTATAAAAAGGTTTCCCATAGTAATATTTTTAATCATCTCCCACCTTTACAGGGGGCTGAAAAGTGCGACCCCTATTGGTTTTTTTATCAGGACTTTTTGGTGGGTTGAAATCTAGCAATTTTAAATTTTCTTTAAAAACTTGATTTATTTAGAAGTTTTTTTTATTCTTTAACTGTTCTCGTTAAACCTACAGTTTTTGAGTAAAAAATTATATGAATGAACATGAACCATCAAATTAATATTCCAATATAAAACGATATTGGATAGAAGTGACGGGTGTAATTAATTTTGACGTTTACGCGGCGACAACGCTAAAATGCCCGTCAATTCTACCCAATATGAACATAAACATCTATTCACTCATTTAATTTTTTACTCAAAACTGTAAGATTTACGAGAAAAACTTAAGAATAAAAAAAGGTTCTAAATAAATCAAACTAACAAAAATTTTTTTTTGCAAAATTTCAACTCACCAAAAAGTTCTGATTAAAAAACCAACAGGTGGAAGATGATTGAAAATAATACTATGGGAAACCTTTTAATAAGTATAAAACATCTACCAAATATCATTCTCCTACATTTATCTAAATTTGAGAAATAAAATAAAAACCTAATTTTATCGCTCCTTTTTAGGGGGGTGTAACTCCGAAAGGAGACGTCTAAGAAAAAATTGTTATATAAAAGACCCCACTTTATTTTCAATAAGGAATCATCTTCCGAATTTTTTCGCATTATTTAAGAAACACCCTGTATATCATAATTTATGTAACGTTATATAACGTTATATAACATAACAATTAATTTTTTTAACGTTATTTATAACGTTATGTAACGAAAACAAATAATAAATAACGTTATACAATAACGTAACGATTTAAAACGTTATTCCATCCCTGCTTTAAACTATATCATTATTACGGCATCAACAGAACTTGCATCGTAAACTTATTAACAAGATTAAGTAAAGTTTGTTTATTTAATCAGTTTAATACAACGAAATAATAAGTTACTATTGAAGACAACCCGACTATATTTAATTTAGATAGGACAGACCTGACCTAAAACTTCCAGGAACTACTTCCTGGTAAAAACTTTAAAATAAATTATACTTACAACAATTCAGCTATGTATTTTATTTCAGTATTACGTCAATTTTATTAATTAAATAGATCGTATTCGTTAATAAAAAAATTAAAGTTAAAACACTGAGAATTCGTTATCGTAATTATTTGAGGCCATATACGAGAATCAACATATTTTTCATACAATTTTGATATTGGTTGTTTAACTAAAATCTGTATTAAAAAACTGTACCTTTAAATGTTATAGTCAAAAGGCTTTAATAACGTCTTTTAACGCCCCGGGCGGCACATTTTTTTGGGGTGGCACTTTTAGTCTACCCAAATGGGGTAAAAATGAAAATCTCGGGGGGTAATGAAGGATCAGTAGATATAATAATCAGTACAGGCTTTGGCACTTTTAAATTCATAAAAATTAATTTAAAAAAAGGAATTCTTATCGAAGTTAGAGGATAAAACGGGCAACTTGATCTTGCTTCACTGAAAACCCGCTCCCTTGTAACGACAGAAATTCCAAGTTTCTAATAAAATTTATGATACGGTACCAACCATTCAATAAAATTACGAAACAATTCATTTATTTTGGGCATTAAATTCCATGCAGTTTTAAACTCTCTTGTAACAGGAATTTTTCACCCTTATTAAAAATAATTTCGTGGGAGTGGATTAAGGAAAATAAAAATCGGAAAAGGTTCTACTGTAAAACTGTAATTTTAGAAGATGGTTAAGTATTCTACATTATCTAGCTTTGCATTAAAACGCGTTTGAACGTCTAAAATTTAAAAAAATTCGCCTGCGGCGCATTCTGTTTACCCCCCCACATATTTGTGTATTTCTCTGCTTGGTTTTGGAAAAATCAAAAGTTAGCGACCCTTATTTATAGGGGCGACAAATTCAGGGACCGCCCCGGGCGGCGCAAACCCTAGCTACGCCACTGGAATCAATTAAGGTTAAATAGTTGGCTAAAAATAGATAGAGATGGAGGGAGTTATACCAACAGAGTCTACATACCTGAAAAGAAACAAAACGTAACGGCGTAAGATTAAGCAGAAGATGATTATTTAACTACTTAAATTTCGTGGAATGCTTGTGACAACTTCGCAATTTGGCTAATCATACATAAAAAATTAAACACCAATTTTATAAAACACGCTGATTCAATTTTGTATAAAACTTTATTTTTCGTTCATACTGAAACATTCCATTAAATTTAGCTTTTTTAATTAATTGTACATATTAAGTATTTTTAAAAATTCTTAATTTCATGCCCAGGGTACCAAAGCGATTTTCATTTTTTTTTGCAGTTATGGCTAGTTCGCAGTTTTTCAAATCGGGTTTTTTACTGTATTCTCCAGTGGCGCATGTATTTGCAATGTGTACGTTCACAGAATGCGGTCACAATCCGTGTTTAGTAAAACATCCGATTCGAACGCTTTTAACGTTTACTTTTGTACTAAATTATTAAACTAAACAAAACAATAGCCTTATATTTAGTATTGCGTTTACTCATCGTTAAACTTTTTACATTTACACATAATTATATTATTTCTACGTTACACTTATTTGTCTTAAGAGAATATAGTTTTTATACAACAAAAAATTGATATTAATTTTGTTAGAAACAGTCTTAATATATTGTTTAATAATTACAGCAAAATAATGTAAAAAAAGAAGAAAAGAAATTGAAAACCTTTAGGTTATTTCTTTCCTTTTTTCTTATCTTTCCCTTTTTTATCTTTCCCTTTTTTATCTTTCCCTTTTTTATCTTTACCCTTTTTACCCTTAGATTTGGGAACAACTCGCTCAATAACTTCTTCCGGAAGTGGAATCAGCTTCTTTTTCCTTTTCGGTAATCCTAAAAATTATACAAAAAATCGTTAAATTAAGATATTCGAGTCCCAACCAGGTGTGATGTTTTTATACTTAATAAATTGCGATATTCTTATACCTAAGTATATATTTAAGGAACAATACAGTTATTAAAAAAAAATTGTGTAACAATGATTTTTATCGATATTTTTCTTAACGGTTTATATATCGTATAGTACTTTATATTTTCTTGAGGGAAAAATATATACGTAAATTTTAATCTAGAAACGCAATTTTGTTATCAGTACAATTTTGTAATGGTATGTAAAAGATGTTGATTGTTTTTAAAAATCATTTTTCAAAAGTTTTAATAAAAAGAGGAGCATGCGCATACATCTGTCACAAATTCTGATATAAGCTTTATTTAGGTTTTAAATATAAAAAAGGTGCGAAAGTGATGATCTGCAGTGGATGTAGTACGTTTCAGCTAATTTTTAAAGTAATTGGAAATTTTGACTGTATGGCTGATTTTTGTCATTAACCGTTTGTAGTGATCCTACATACATGTTGTGTTCTAAAAGCCCCCTAATAAAAAAGTTCGTACCGTATCACAACCTTGAAGATTCGATAACGATTTCAAATTCAATGAAGTAAAACCACCCACGATATAGCTGGATCAAAAAGTAACAGCAAATTGAATATTTTAAGATATTTTAGGCTGGATAATAAGTAATGGCCGTTTTTTTTTTAAATTTGAAAATGCGCGTGTAAAAATGTTTGTTTGCCTATATGTTAAATATCATTTAAAAGGAAACTTTTTGCTCTACAAAGTAATTTTTTTGTTTTTATTTTATTTGAGTCAACTTAAGTTAATTTTGAGGCAATGAAAGTGGTATGTCAAGTTGACCAAAATGAGCATTTTCGACATCATTTGCTTTTTGCGTTTAATCGAGACGGGGAAGCCTCTGAAGCTGCTCGTGAGATTTGTGCTGTTTATGGAGAAGATGCAATGCCTGAAAGGACAGCTCTAAATTGGTTTACACGATTTCAAAATGGCAATTTCGACCTGAAAGACATGGCTCGTTCGGGAGACCCGGTTGAGTTCGATGAAGAGCGATTGAATCAACTTCTTCATGAAAATCCGAGCCAATCCACAAGAAAATTGGCCGAGCAAATAAACTGTGCGCATAGGACAGTCGTTAACCATCTTCATTCAATGGGAAAGGTTCAAAAACTCGGCGCTTGGGTTCTTCACGTTCTGAATGAAAACAACAAAAATCAACGCTCCACAATCACCGCCCGACATCGCTCGACACGGAGCAACGTTTCCTTAATGGCATAGTCACGGGTGACGAAAAATGGTGTCTTTACACGTCAGTATGAAGCAGCGGAACGAACAGCTCCGTCCAAAAAAACAAGCGACGCCGCGCGAAAAATAAGAAATTCCCCCTCGAAAGACAATGTTGTGCGTCTGGTGGAACTGGGAGGATATCATTCACTACGAACTTCTTCAGAACAACGAAACGGTCAACGCAGAACTCTATATTCAGCAAATGCATCAACTCAACGACGCCATTCAGCAAAAACGACCTAATCGGCGATATGGCGTGTTGTTGCAACACGACAACGCTCGCTCTCATATCGCCAACAGCACCAAAAATACCATTCAAACGCTTGGTTGGGATGTTTTGCTGTATCCGCCCTACTCTCCCGACCGGGCACCATCGGATTTCTATCTTTTTCGATTTCTTTAAAACGCTCTGCGTGGCGTTTCGTTCAATAATGACGTGGAATTGAAAACTTGGTTGGACGAATTTTTTAAGTCAAGACCGCGGGATTTCCATCGCAAAGGATTTGATAAACTTGTTGAACGATGGGAGGAAGTTGTAAATAACAACGGATAATAATTGATTAAGTTATTGTATTCTTTTTGTTTAAACTAAAATAAAAATATTTTTAAAAAACTGCCATTACTTATTATTTAACCCAATACGTGTATCATTCAATTAGAGATACAAATAACGTGTAATTTTTCTACATTATCACTTTTCCTTTTCAGTACACTTCTCACACCGTTGCACCAACTTCTTTATTTTAACAAAAAAAAAAGTTTTTTGTTGTGCCTTTAGCCAAGAATGCACCGCTTTTTTGACCTCGTCATCACTCCCAAATCGCTGTTTTCTCAAAGTGTTCTTTTGGGGTTCAAACATATTATGATAACCACAGGGAAAAAAATCAGAGGGAATGCTGTAAGAGCTAAATCTTAATCTCCGAATTGTGTTAAGAGTTGTAGCAGCCGTGTTCAGACTAAAGTCCTCTGCGACGGCTGCGTATTTCTGGCTTCTGACTTCGGCTCGTCTTCCAACATTGCAGTGTATCGGGCACTATTCACTGTTTTGCCTTTTTTTTTTATACTGCTCCAAAATTGTTTCATATACAGGGTGTTTCAAAAGGAATAGTAAATATTTTAGGAGCTGCTAGTATCGACCATTTTGAGTTAAAAAGTTCATATAAACATGTGTTCAATCTTCAATGGTTAGGAGATACTGTTTAAATGTTAACCGTAAAAAGCCGCACAAACTCACGAACTTACTTGACAAAACTACGTACGTATAGCTGTTCATTCTAGCCGTCAGGTGACGGTAAGTTCGAGAGTGCATTAAAGTTGGTGGTGGGATTTTTTAACATCAACTTTGAACTATTGCTAATTATTTGTGTGTTTTATAACTTAACTAATTAATAAATGCAATAATCAATCTTTTGTGAGGCCTTTTAATGTTAACATTAAAACAGTTGTATCTTCCGAACCATTGAGGATTGGACAGATGTTAAGCCGAATTTTTTAACTCAAATTGGTCCATACTCCCGGCTACTAAAATATTTACTATTCCTCTTAAAAAAAAACTGTATATTTATATCCCAGAAAAGAGTGAACAGTACCTTTCCAGCGGAGGGTTGAGACTAACTTGTCTTAAGTAGAGACTGTTATTATGACGACTGCCGTTTACTTTCAGGCTCATGGTGATGCATCTAGATTTTGTCCGTCTGAAGGTCGCTTTGACAGGACAAAGATTTGCGAATCATAACGAGGTCAAAGAAGCGATGCATTCCTGGGTAGAGGCACAACTAAAAAAATTTCTTATGGTACAAATGTAGATTTAGTTGTTGCAACGGTGGTAAAATCGGTTTAAAAAAGAGAGTGATTATGTAGAAAAATAAATTATCATGTGTATCTCTTACTGAATTATTTATTTCAATATATTCAATTTGCTGTTACTTTTTGAAACACCATTGTATAATTAATTGTAAAACATAGATTAAGTTATATGAGGATGTGCCTGTGAATAAAAATAATTTAGAAATCTGTGGAAAAAACCCAACAAACAATCTAGCAACATCTAATTTTTTGCAAAATATTTTCTTCTAGAAGTCTGCTTATCGTAAAAGCCAATGAATATTTTTCCTTTAATTCCCAAGACATCACCGACGGGCAAAGCTAATTATGTGAAGTCAAGCAACAAATTGTTATTTTTTACAGCAGAAATGCTTAAGATAAGGTATAAAATCAAAATGATTAAAATTTAAATTCTTTTGCTATGGTACCTCTTTTCAAATCCATCATTAAGTTGGTTTTTAGAATCAAATCACGAGTAAAACATTTGATTTCTGGATATTTCCTTAGGGCAAAACTTATTATCTGTGAATCGCTTCTCGGTTCGTCAAGTATTATTTCTTGTTCTCTTCGAAGATCTTCTTCTTCTGTGTCTCCCGGTCTTTTTATTTTTACGTCGTATATATCTCTTTCTCGTTCCTTTTTTTCGTAATCTTCTATCCGATCTAGTTTTTGTATAAATCCTTCGTTTTCCTCGCAATGCACATCGCAGTCATTTAATACAAGAAATATAGTTTTATCTACAATTAAATATAAGACTGTTAAATAAGACATGCTATCCACTATTTTGTAAAAATAATCTTCTGAATACTGCCAATACAAGTTATAATCTTCAGGATAATCTATTGTAGGAAAAGAATCGTAAATTTGTGCAAGCAAATCTTTAAAAAGAGGTTGATACATATTTTCCTGTTTAATGAGGAAGGAATGAACAATTTCTGAGCATTGTTTGCTAACAATTGCAACGTTAATTTCCATTTTAAACACTTAAAAATTTTGAATATTTGTAACAAATAACTTGAATTTGACAGATCTAAAGATCATAAATGACACTTACATTGTGTATCATATTAAAAACTAGTTAGCGCGTTCCATATTATGTACAGTTGCATAATTTATATTTACTCTAATTGCAATAAAAAATAAAAAAAGTTTAATATAAGGCAATTTAATCCAGTAAACGTACATTAATTTATTGAATCTTTGTATGTATTTCAACAAAAATTTATCACTGAACTACAAGTAAATTAATTTAAAAATTTCTTTTTCATAAAAACGTTGCTTATTATTGGTGCTTTAAAATTAAGAATAACTAAGTAAAATTTATCCGAAAATAAAATGTGGTTTTCTATACGTCTACACTTAAAGAAAATTTGTACCAACTTCCATACTCTTATCTGTTTGTCTGTAGATTATTTTCTTTTAATATATCGCATTCAAATGGTCCATCATCGTACCCAGTCGTTTGGATCTTTGCAAGAATTTTGTTCAATGGAATAGAACATATTTGACCATCTGGCTGATTATTTTAGGCATTTAGTTTAATGCGTAACGCTTTGTAAAACAAAGTAGCTCTCGATACAGTAGAAGTGTGTGCGGTGGCAATGTCTAACACTTGGTTTAATAACAGGGGCGCTAATACGATATATTACCAACAGCAGGATAAAACAAATTGATATATCTATTTACCCGACCAACATTTTCCTAGGAGTCTCGATGTAATTAGTTAAACTATCCAATGCCTGGTCGTTCTTACGTTTTTAATTAATTAAATGACAGAGGGTTAAATACATGTCACTTCCATTTCGTTTGACAAAATTCTCGCATTTAGAACTTAAATGCCTAGATAGACACTGTTAGTGGTTACACCACGTAACCATAATTGATTGCAAAATTTTGAATTGTTGGAAAGTTTTTTGATGACACAATGTATAAATCTTGAAATATTTGTAGATCAAATTTTGTACTGCCTCTTCGTAAATTCAATGAAAATGCTGTATTAATTTATGTATTTGTTAATTTTAATCAATATTGTAGATAAATACCGCTTTAAAAAAGCATAAAATCCTTTTTTTTTGTGCAAAATTATTCCAATAAATCGTTTTGGCATGTGTGTCAGATATCCTTGATTAATAAGATGTGCTTAAACAAATAAATAGTAGGAACTGTATGGTCCTATTTGAAAAAATCTCAGGTCACTTTAAATACTGTAAATCAGTGATTCTTAACCTATGGGAAGCACCCTTTAGGAGGGCGCAATTAAAGTTTAAAATCGAACGCAAAACTAAAACAACAGGAGCAATAACATAAAATACATACTGTAAATGACAGCAGTCACACTTATGCTAGGTTCTTGGTAAGTCTAATAACTAGTGTTACGGATTTCAATGGACAAATTTTTAAGTTTACATCAACAAAAAAAAAGTACTAACAAAAACGCACATTTTTAAAATAACACTCCGTCAAAGAATGGTTGAGAAATAGAATGTTTAGGCAGGACAAAAGGATAAGAAGGAAGGCGCAATAAAGTTTAATATGAAAAAGAGGGACGCAATTAAATTTGGAATAGAAAGGCAACAAAAAGGTTGAGAAACACTGCTCTACATCCATGAAAACTATTTCATAGCATAAACGCTACATTATTAACAGAAACGACGATACTAAGTCAAGTTCTTTATATCCTTTTCCAGATTAAGATAACAGTAGAAAACAATTTCGCCGTTTGAAATTTTCTTTATTCGTTTTATTGCCGTTTAGGAACAGTAAATTGTAAATATAATAGTTATTTATGTAGCAAGGCCAAAAAGTACGTTTTGGCCGAGGTGCATATTACATTTTTTGTGCGATAGAATTAAAAACAATTTAAATTTTTAGTATTTTTCAAAAATATAGGTTAGAAACTACGTGACATTCTGTCACTGACAGATGACGGCGTGTGTACTGCATTACCGGCCCTCTCCTTAGCAACGGCCGTAAAAGTTACTTTTTCGGCCGTTGCTAAGGGTAACGGCCTGAAAAGTAACTTTTACGGCCGTTGCTAAGGATAGGGCCGGTAATGCAGTATACTTTATGGTTGCTAACGCGTCCGTCAAACAGCTGTTTCTAGTACGATCGCACAAAAAGTATATTTCGTTGCGCTAGAACAGTTTTAAGACTACGCTGCAACGAAAGATACATATCACCTGATGAAATTCTCGGCGGTTTTTAATTTTGAGAATATCTGACTCTAAATATCCAGACTAAAATACGTCAGTGTATCGCTAGCTAAATAACGACTTTTTGAGAAGTGTCAGTAGCGTATTCAAAAAGATCATTAAGTGGCCTGGTAATCGAGATAATAGCTACAAAAACAAAACATCGTTTTTCTTGGCCTTGTCAGACCCTTCAGTTACAATAGACGAAACTTTTTGCACTAATTACCAAAGTTTTTGGGTGATAAAATCACGAGAAGTTTGCAATTAATAATGAATACAGAAAATGAACTATGAACTACTGCTTTGTAATTGTCTGTCTATATATCAGGATCAATAAACCACGAAGAATGCTGCGATCATAAAGAAAATTTTATCATATCTTCTCCGAGACATACGTACATTGCAGTATTAAGTGATAAAAGTTCTGATATACATGTTTACAATGATAATAGCCATCAATAGTAAACATGTTTTATTTTTTAACTGTTATCCAATTTTTTTGTGTCTGGTTCGCTGATGTGGCTATTTAGTGATACAAGAAACAAAAAGTAAAATAAGAATCTTAGTAAAGAAATGGGTACATCATAGAATAAGGTGAAACATCCTGAAATATTAAAACAAAAGTAAAAGTTATAATCGGTAATCGGTTGATTTGTATGAACTAATGGGTAGTTCACACGGTGGCATTTAAAGTCGCAACTTTTAAAGTCACCGTGTGAACTATCAAAAGTCGCAACTTTTAATGTCACGCAAAGTCGCGACATCGATTTGACAGTTCGGCATTTAACGTAAGCCTACCATACTTTTATATTTTAACATAACAGACAAATACGTTTGGTTAACCTAACCTAATATAAATTTGTTTGTCATCGATTTCGAATTTATCATGTCCCTAATAGATGTTTCAACGATTTTAGAGCATTATCAACAAATAGCAACTTCAAAATAATTAGTTGCTCTACAACACTCGATGCTGCAATTACAAGAGCGGCCATTTTTATTTTGAAGTCGCGACTTTCAATTTGGGTAGTTCACACACAGTTTTATGTTTAACTACTATAGTCATTTAATTAAAAAGTCTAAAAATTTTGGTAATCATTTTTATACAGGGTGAGTCACGACGGACGCGTCGGAGTTTTATGGCGAAACGGTTTATATTTTCAAACTTCTGTCGCCGTTAGATTATGTAAGTCAATAAGGGCTACATTTTAAAAATATTTTCAAATATACAGGGTGCTCCAAAAAAGAGTGCCATATCAAAGTTATACTTTTTCTTATGGAACACCCTATATATTTTTACATTTTTGGATTCCTCTTTAAATTTAATTCAAAAAATGTAAAAGGTCATTTGGGTCTAAAATCGACCGTTCTCGAGAAAATTGCATTTTCATGAAAATACAGTATTTTCAAAAATTTTCAACATTTGAAAACTTTGACAAGTCTGAAGAAATTCGCTTGGAGATAAGATTGACAATAGATTATGTAACACTTTGCACCACCTACATTTTTAAAATATTATACAGGGCGTTTTTTACGCTTGGTCAAACTTGTGAAACTTTAAACATTGATAACTCATTTTTTTTAAATACAACACCCTATATTTTTTTACACCGTCTTATAGAAAATGTAATTCTCTTTCGAAAACATTCAGACTGTTTTTCACCTAAAATTGATATTTTCCGAGATATCGCGATTTTATTGTTAATTATTAGGGCAAAGTAATATTTTCAAGTAGGCTATGAAGGTAGAGAGCGGTAATTTGAAACAATTGAAAGAAAAAACAAGACACTTGTAATTTTATCGTTTGACTACACACTTTTGACATTTTTTTATAAGAAAGTTGTAGTTTTACCATACTTACGTTTAAATAGAGATTTTTAAAATTATTTATGCATTTATTTATTGGACCAATGTTATAAGATAATTACTAAATCCTATAAACCATTTTTTGTCTGTTTACGATACGATACTACGACACTTTACCGAAAACAGTACCAACTATGTTTTTTTTTTAAATGCAAAATTAGACAAGTCAGTATTACTTTTTTTTTTTAATCAGCTTTCCGTTCTCGTACCTAATACATTATCTATCGGTTTTTAGGACTTGGCAAACGATCAAACTCAATTATATGAAAAATATTGTGGCCCTGATGAGAAACCTATATTTTAACGTAAAAATGGTAAATCTACAACTTTCTTATAAAAAAATGTCAAAAGTGTGTAGTCAAACGATAAAATTATAAGTGTCTTGTTTTTTCTTTCAATTGTTTCAAATTACCGCTCTCTACCTTCATAGCCTACTTGAAAATATTACTTTGCCCTAATAATTAACAATAAAATCGCGATATCTCGGAAAATATCAATTTTAGGTGAAAAACAGTCTGAATGTTTTCGAAAGAGAATTACATTTTCTATAAGACGGTGTAAAAAAATATAGAGTGTTGTATTTAAAAAAAATGAGTTATCAATGTTTAAAGTTTTACAAGTTTGACCAAGCGTAAAAAACGCCCTGTATGATATTTTAAAAATGTAGATGGTGCAAAGTGTTACATAATCTATTGTCAATATTATCTCCAAGCGAATTTCTTCAGACTTGTCAAAGTTTTCAAATGTTGAAAATTTTTGAAAATACTGTATTTTTATGAAAATGCAATTTTCACGAGAACGGTTGATTTAAGATCCAAATGACCTTATACATTTTTTGAATTAAATTTAAAGAGGAATCCAAAAATGTAAAAATATATAGGGTGTTCCATAAGAAAAAGTATAACTTTGATATGGCACTCTTTTTTGGAGCAGCCTGTATATTTGAAAATATTTTTAAAATGTAGCCCTTATTGACTTACATAATCTAACAGCGACAGAAATTAAAAAATATAAACCGTTTCGCCATAAAACTCCGACGCGTCCGTCGTGACTCACCCTGTATATCTAATTAGATTACTGCGATTAAAAGGATCTCTTAATAAATTTTCACAATAATTTGAAATTTTTGAAGTAGATTCTTAATAAAAATACAAGTTATTGGTACCGATAGATTCGTTAGAAGATGCTTGATTTAAATAACCGCTAGTACCAGCATGGTTCCATTAAAAAAAAAATGACTTTTTGTGAAAAAACCGATTCCGCAACCTTCAAAGCCGATTAAAGTAACCTAAATATCGTTTAAAATTTACAAAAACGTTTTTTGGACAATTGTTGACATAATAAAAATCAATTTGTGCAGGTCACGGCACTCTTAATAAAAAACTAAATTTTGTTTTAAAAAAATTTTGAGGTTATAAAAATTAACGAAAATAGTGCAGTTGTATCAAAAATCACTTCCTCTTTCCAAAAATATAAAAATATACAGGGTGTTCCATTTAAAATAACAAAGTTGGGGTAATTTCCGGCGAAACCGGAAGTGAAACAAATGTGTGCATGTGCTCAATAAGCCCGGTTTTTTGCATATATCATATAAAATTTCATTTACTTATATAAGAAGGTCTAGCATACAATTTTTTTTAAAACCAAACAAACCAAATTTTAAACAAATTGGGCAAATATAACATCTTGTCTCTGAGCTTGGTTACAAAGTTTTTGTTAGGCCAGCTTTTAGGTATCTTAAGTTCGATAAAACCTCATTTTTGTATATTTATGGGCTTAATGTCGTCAATGTAAAACTTTATCTGTAGATAAAATACTGAATTATTGGAAAATTACAAAAGCCTAATCATCACTCATAAGTTTAATACAGCCCGTCGTACTTAGATTAACATTGGCCGTAAAAATAGGTTACACTTAGTTGATTAATGTTATCAAAACAAGTAAATGCTTGTTGCAAACAGTGTTTTAGTTTACGAACTTGCAATTTACAAAGTTTGTATAGAGAAACATGAAACAATGAAACTATGATGTGCACATAATAGGGGTAGTGTACATTTAGAAAATAGATTAAAGCCTATAGAAGTCGGCAGAACATGCTATGCGAGCTAAATATACCTAAATATGTTGTAATGTATCTAGTCCTGAACGAGAACTTTTAGTAGTAGTACGCATTTAGCCCGCAGGATACGAGTGTAGCTGTTACTTGAAACTGTGCAATTCAGGTTTACTGGGTTGTCATACAACAGTTATATGTACTCAGAGGCGCACATAGGTTTTCTCTATAAAAAGATAAATTTTGTCTGATATTTCTTCTTCCATACTCCGTTATCATAAGACGACTGAATAAAGTTTTTTTAATGCGACAGTGTTTAATAGTGGTTGAATATTCTGTTAAACTATTTAAATTGTATTACGTTACAATGTCTCAATAGCTTTTATTTAGTGACTATATCTTTTATACTTTTTAAATTAGGGATTGCTCTTTAAGAAGTAATGATTTAGTCAGAAGGAAAGTTTATGATTTTGTTTAAGCGAATGCCCGAGTAACGTTTATTTATGAGATTTTAAATGTTAATGAAATTTTAATAAAATATTGTTAAAGTCGTAATTTATTTTAAGAATAAACCTCTCTAGCGTAGGTACATAGTTATTTTACGTTGACACGTCAAGGCGGAGATAATAACCCTTATTAGCGTATAAAATAAATATATGTATTTTTTTATTTTACCACGTGTAGAAAAAAAAAATGCATCATCAAAATTTAAAAAAATTTAAAGTGAAAATTTATTTACTTTTACACTTTTTATTTGTTTTTATGCCACCTACAGATTTGTAAGAAGTTACATTCAAAGAGAAGTTAACTTGCTGGAAAAAGTGGGAGTTTAAATTTTGTTTAAAAGAAGTTCACAAAATAGCCAACAACATGATCAAAAATATTTATCATCGTTGGTCTCAGATTAACTCATAGTTAAAGAAACAAATTATAAGCATATCTAAAACATCAGCTCGATATGAAAAGATAGCTGTTTGAAAGGGTGCCGATTATCTCATTCTTAAAACGGTTACCGACTAATATTACGTCTTATAAAAGAAATAAATAAAGATCCTATTTAAAACTTTGGGTTTCTATACAATGGATTGTTATGACTGGCCAATAGTAGTTATTGGATCTTTACACAACACATTTTGTATCACAATCAAAAAAGTATACGACAAATATGGCAGACTATACCGGGTGATTCAGTTTGACTGTCGCACCCCTATATTTTTTTAATTATTGAAAATAACCAGTTCAAAGTTTATTCAAATCATAGCAAACAGTCTATCTTAAAAAACAAAAACGATCAAATCTTAAAAATTAAACTGTAACTGTAAATGGAAATGCATTAACAATTATTAATTTCTATTAAAAATAAAAACAAATAATAATAAAAAAATGAGACTCTAATTTCAATGAAGCAGTTACAAATAGAGGACAACTGTGTTTGGAATGTGAATACATTAAAGCCTAATTTTTTATGTCGACGTTTATTATTTGTTTTTATTTTTATTCAAAATTAATTTTTAATACATTCCCATTAATAGTTACAGTATAATTTTTAAGGTGTAATCGTTTTTTGTTAAATAGACTGTTTGCTATGATTTGAATAAACTTTGAACTGATTTTTCTCGAAAAATTTCTTATGTAAGCATACCTTTTTAATACACTGTCGGATTCAAAATTAAATTCTCTATCCGAATCAACAACAAAATGTATACAGTGTAATTTAAAAAAAAAAACAGTTGCCTATCGCGGAATTGACATACGTCATCATAGAGATAACAAATGCATATCACTTAATAGAGAATTTGTCGCCGTTTCCAAAAATATGAGGATTGTTGGGGTTATTTTCAATAATTAAAAAGCTATAGGGGTGCGACAGTCAAACTGAATCATCGGGTATACTATAGAGTTCTCAGAATAAGAATGAATATCATTAGGATTTTGAGCAAAATTGTAAAGATTGAATTTTTATTTACATCAAGTATCTATACAAGGTTAGATCAAGACCAGGAACGGTCTTATCTTAGTTATTTTTCATTCCTTTTATACTAAACACTAAAGTATATGGCCAAAAATAAAGAATTTATTGATATTTTTAATTTTTTTGTGTTCCCAAACTTAATTATGAAACACCCTGTATATTTTTACATTTTCGGAAGCAAAATAAAAAAACTACATTCGGAAAAATTAAGGCTAGTAAAATTTTTACGACAAACTATACCTATAGGTAGTAATATTGTAAAGGCAGTACAAAATAGGTTTTGATAAACAGAAAATTAAATTCACACATCAGTTGCATACATCGTTACCGCTACCAGTGACCTATAGTGTTGTGTTTGACACACTTTATCGTCAACTAATATAGCGAGCTCAGATTTCTGCAAACGCACCCTAGTTCATTAGTGATAACAAACTTGACGATATATCGTTAAGTATTTTGCTATTTAGCCAATCAAAAAATGTATTGTCTGCCTCACTAATACCATCAATTTTAACGAACAAACTGAATACAACTTTGCAGTGAATAATATATATACATCAAAGGCTTAAACGTAGATTACCCCAAGATCTGCTTTCTATCCTTGCAATAAAAGAAAATTTATAGTATCGTAGTTTTTATTATACTCGAATATCGTCAAAATCCTTTGTGTAACATTGTATTATGTAGATCTAGCAATATGAATAGATAGAACATTGTAACGCAAGTTCATTTGTAAATGTTAAACGTTTTTATTAAAGAGTGTATTTTAAACGTTTAGGTCTTGCCGTTCCTTTTTTGTATTTGTCAAAATGTTTTCGTTTAAGAATTTTATTTACTAACTTAAGTTAAAAAAGTAGGTCCAAATTTTATTTTAAACACCTTCATTGGTTGTGACGTCACCGACATGTTTTTAAAAATTGGTTGGTATAATTTTTTTGTGTATTCTTATAGAGCATTTTCAGTACCTAAGTACTTTTCAACGGTTTAGACTTTTAGTACGGTTATAGGTACTATGAAATATTTGTAAAAATGCAATGAAGGTGTTTATAACAATTTTTTTTTGCCAAGTTGTAGCTAAGACTGTTCCATTTAATAATATACAGGGTGATTGAAATTCGAGTTTAAGCATGGGGATATCGCTTATTATAATAGCTAGAGTATAGGTTTAAGCTCGGCAAAGTTGCTAAATTTCGTGCTTATTAATAATCCGAAGAGAAATTGGAAATATCTCAAACGGTATCCGAGAAAATTAGGAAAAACTGGAAAATACGATATTTGAAAATCGTCTATAACTCTTTTGGAGTATAAAATATTTCAAATGTGTAAAACATTGCCCAAGCAACTTTTTAAGCCGAATCAGATGGTAGTCACAAATTTTTCCTAGATCGATTCGTTTTTGTTTTATGACAACCAACTTTATTTTTTCTTATGGGAGCAATTTTTGCTATTTACATAATAAAATAGCATTTATTTTTCTGAATTCATCGATGTATCACACATGGTATTTTACTTCTTTATTCATTGTCAAATTAAAAAAAAAAGGGTTTTTGGCGATAACCATTAAAAATCAGGTAGGCCGGTCGTTGTAGATTATGTTGTTTCCATGACAACCAATTAACAAACTAAAAGTTTTGAAAGCTTATTAAAGAAATATGGGGCTTTTGCCAAATCCAGAAGATAATATGGCAGAAAGGTTTCAAATGAAAGTAAAAAAAAACATTTTTATTACAAACAGATCTGGAAAAACACTGTTTTTTACGTTAAACAGAAACTTAAGTAAATTTGTTTAAAGCATGGGATAAAGTATAACAAAACTTAAAAGAACGGTATAAAAAATTCGCAGCACATCGCTTTTTTTTGTTATTAAAGTTCATTTTTACAAATGTATTAATCTGACAAGTAATAGGCTTTCAAAACTTTTAGCTTGGTAATTGGTTGTCAGGGAAACAACATAAACTACAACGACCGGCCAACCTCATTTATAGTTGTTATTGTTAAAAACGTATTTTTTCAAATTTTACAATGAAAGAAGAAGTAAAATACCATGTGTGATACATCAATGCATTCAGAAAAATAAATACTATTTGATTATGTAAATAGCAAAAATTTCCCCCATAGGGAAAAACAAAGTTGGTTGTCATAAAACAAAAACGAATCGATCTAGGAAAAATTTGTAACCACCATCCGATTCGGCTTAAAAAGTTGCTTAGGCAATGTTTTTACACATTTGAAATATTTCATACTCCAAAGGAGTTATAGACGATTTTCAATAATTATATTTTCCAGTTTTTCCTAATTTTCTCGGATACCTTTTGAGATATTTCCAACTTCTCTTCAGATTGTTATTGAGCATAAAATTTAGCAACTTTGCCAAATTTAAACCTATACTCTAGCTATTATAATAAGCGAGATCCCCATGCTTAAACTCGAATTTCAATCACCCTGTATATGGTTTGTTGATGGTTAAACCACAATTGGTCGCTATAGTCTTGGGCCCATTTTGTAGAACGGACTGTATAGGTACCTATCGATATATCGATATACCGGTATATCGAATTGTCGATATAAAAGGGGTGGGAAGCAAAAAAAGTAGGTATGTAAAAAACGGAAAAAAGAGACTGATGATATATCGAAATATCGATATATAGATATATCGATATCCGATATTTTGATATTTATCAATATATCGATATATCGCCCACCCCTAAATGTGAGTATGAATCAAACGAGGCAACAAGCCGGCAATAAACCGTAAAAAACAAAACAAAATCGAGTACACCATAAGGCGCAGAAAAGACAGTGATGAATCATTTATTATTATTATTATTTTTGTTTTTATCATACAGAAATTTACAATCTTCTAAAAGCTAAAGCAATAAGTAAATTTTTTGAATGGTTACTACATATGAAGGAGTACTTTGACCAGTAACAAAATCTCCGAAACTAATTATTAATTAATTAATTATAACTAAAACTAATACTAATTGTTAAGCGCGTCCGCTGGCCAACGTTTTTTCAGACGCTTTTCAGCTGCGTAAGGAACTTTTAGTTGGCTGGTTAGGTCGTTGGGGTGTCCTCCAATTGTTGATAATCGGACTATTTCCTCTTCTATTGAAGGTATGGCCGAGTCGTCGTGAATAGTTTTGTTTGTGAATCGTTTATTAAAATATTTTGTTGTTAAATCAATATTTTAGAAGATAAAAGCGGTATTTTATACTTTTATATGTTAAAATTTACTTTTTTTTATAAACTTTAAAGGTCTATAACTCGATAACCATCGAGTTTTGGACTATGGTTAATATAACATTTTTTTTGCTTAAATTGACGCAAAAAACATGCTTCTTAAGTTTGGCCGCTACGGGGTACAATAGACCAATAGGTCGCAGTACAGGAACCACCTCCGCGGAAATAATAAGTGAATTGGCCGTTACGTCATGCAACACCCTGTATATTAAAAAATACAAAGTAACGTTTTTCTCCCTTAAATTATGTTCCACTTACCTCCAGATTCGATAAGTAATTTACAAGTTGTCGGTATTAAAATGTAATTAGTTTATTTTCTAATAATAACTAATATATTCCCTTGTTTGTAAGGTCGGGCAGGCAAATTAAATATCGTTGAGAGGAAAGCCACGCAAACATTTATTTCACTTTGTTAATGAAGGGGAAACAAAACAATACTGAAAATTAATGTTCCGAGCCGTAATTACCGCAAAGTTTGTGAAGTTTTTTCATTGTAGCGGCTTGTTAATTATGATGTTATTCTGCAGAAAACTGAGGTAATTCTGTTTTATTTGTAACTCAGAATTGTGTTTCCGGCAAAAATAAGATTACACTAACACAAATATTTTTTTGGAAACCATTTTTACGTATCACGTATACATTTTTCACAACGGCTTATGGCAACGAATAATAAAAGTTAATAAATTTAATATTTGTGAACATACAAAATCACTTCAGTTATTTTTCGCCATCATTTGCTACATTCACTGTCGTTCTGGTCATCAATCATTTTCTTTTCAAAACAAAAAAGAAACATGAAACTAGGCTTTCTATAAGCCACCTCATATTGTACTTCACCGGGATTCACACTTTTTTTGGTGGCCAACGACTCTATTACATTTTTTATTTTGCACTGTCTTGTACAAACAACGGCTGTTTTGTTATAGAATAATGCATTTTTGTTGTATACAGATTTAATATCTTTACTTACATCGAAAATCAATTATCTGTTGTGTAAAAGGTGGTATAAATAAAAATGTACTTTAGACGGGATAAAACTTTAAGTGTAACTTTAAGATATCATAAAGGGCATAGTAAATCATTATACTTGAAGGATGTTTAGTAACTGAAACTGCTTCTTTTCTTATCAGTAGGTACAAAAAAAATAAAATTCTGCATAAATTTAAACTTGAGTGATTATATGTAAAAATCGATATTGATTGTCTAGCGCAGTTTTAAATATTACGGTGACTGAGCTCGGTGGCTGGTTGGTATACAACCTAGCGAGTAAAGTCGGGAGGCGTGGGTTCGAATCTCGCGGCCGTCTGTCATCGTAGGGGTTTCAGGTGGTTTCCCCTACCTACTATAGGCAAATGCTGTGACAGTACTTCCGCCTACCCTCTACCCTTACTCACCTAATCCTAGTCCCCTTCTCTTCCACTTCGGTGATTAGCCATAGCAGCAAAAACGTGCCGAAGCAAAATAAATCAGATTTAAAAAAAAATAAAAAATTACGGTGCAATCTTCTAATAAATTACGTAAGAACTGCGTCGCGGGATAAAAAAAGTTACATGCAAATATCTCAAAAAGAAAAGTGATAAAAAAATCTAAGATAATAGTTACATTTTACATAAAAAAGTATCTTCAGAAATTGCAAATAAAATTAATTTAATGATTAGGATAAAAAAAGTTATGGGAGAAAAAAAAAATCGGCCTTTTCATATTTTTTGCTATAATCTGAAGTACGAGCAATTTTGTACTTTTAAAAATTGATTGTGGTTCCTCTCATCCTAAGGAAAAATTCATCTAATTTAAACAAACCTGTATCACTTATACTAAGTGAGATCCCCATGCTGGAAATGTAATCTGGGACAGTTTTTTTTTTCATAGAACATTCGCTCTTAAATCATAGATCATTTTGAACCATTTAACCAATTCTGTTTCTCTTACCGTTTACGAGTTCACCATGCGTTCATTATATGTAGGATACCCTGTATACAGGGTGTCCCAAATTCGAGTAAATGCATGGGGATCTCGCTTATCTTAAGAGCTACGAGGTCGGTTAAATTAGGGCAAAGTTGCGAAATTAGATACTCATCAAATATCTGTAAAGAAAATGTTCATTGCTGTCTCAGTTCAAAAGTTATTCAACAAAAATTGAAAAAATTGATTTTCGTTTTTTGGCCCTATTTCCGACACTTTTTAAGATATCGACAATCTGGAAGCACTTCTTCATGGCAACTTCTTACGCTTTATATTTTGAGATAACAAAGAATTTCCAACAACGTTTCGTCTCTTCAGAACCATCATCAACTTCATTTTTTTAAATACGGCGAAAAAATTCTAATCTGATAATCGGATAGCATTTTGTTTTCTGATTTCAATGATGTATGACACTTAATATCTAAAATTATATTTTACCACAACAATTGGAGAAAAACTCATTTTGTCCAATTTTTGAATCAAATGATCTTGTACAAAAAAAAGCAAAATAGAAAACAAAATAATTTTTTTGTTTTGTTGTTCTGTTAAAACTGTCACTTTGACATTAATATGATCGTGATTAATTGTATAATTTGCAACCAGCAAGAAATTCTTTGAATTTGTGCTTTTTTTTAATTAAATATGACAATCAACACTTTTTAAGGAATTTAAGAAATGTCATAATATAAACAAAATTTTGATTTCTCATGGCATGCTTTTTAATTTTTAACAGTTTATTTAATACTTCATTAAAATCAATTACAATAATACATTTGTATCACATTTTATTTTCAATAATTGACGAAAATTAATTTAACAATACTCCGCAATACACGAAGGGAGAGCGAATAAATAAATAAATTAAAAATGTACCACCAGAACATAGTGACAATAAAAATTGCGAACAAAGCAGAAATATCAAAGAATTTCTTGCTGGTTGCAAATTATACAATTAATCACGATCATATTAATGTCAAAGTGGCAGTATTAATAGAACAACAACAAAACAAAAAAATTATTTTGTTTTTAATTTTGCTTTTATTGTACAAGATCATTTGATTCAAAAATTGGACAAAATGAGGTTTTCTCAAATTTTTGTGGTAAAATATGATTTTAGATATTAAGTGTCATATATCATTGAAATCAGAAAACAAAATGCTATCCGACTATGAGATTAGGATTTTTTCGTCGTATTTAAAAAAATGAAGTTGATGATGGTTCTGAAGAGACGAAACGTTGTTGGAAATTCTATGTTATCTCAAAATATAAAGCATAAGAAGTTGCCATGAAGAAGTGCTTCCTGATTGTCGATATCTTAAAAAGTGTCGGAAATAGGGCCAAAAAACAAATATCAATTTTTTCAGTTTTTCTTGAATAACTTTTGAACTAAGACAGCTATGAAAATTTTCTTTGCAGATGTTTGATGAGCATCTAATTTTGCAACTTTGTCCTAATTTAACCGACCTCGTAGCTCTTAAGGTAAGCGAGATCCCCATGCATTTGGGACACCCTGTATAAAGGGACACATGAAAAAAATTATAATCGGTATAAACGTTTCATTTAGGCCCTAAACATTCGATTTATGCAAATATTAGCGAGGGCATACCTTGTGGGACACCATGTATGTAAAATAAATAACTTATTTTAGAACACCCTCTCTGTATATCACACGTGCTATTCTGTATGTAGCTTATTGTAAACATATATTGTTTTTCAAGTTAAACAAGTTTTGTAATATTATGTAATTCACAATTAGCGTAGTAATTAACAAAAATGCTTATGCAATTTAATGGTCTCATTGTTACAAAACTCATATCAATGAAAAAGTAAATAACAACTACTCAAGCTACTTGATATACTTTTCTTTATAAAATGTCGACTGTTTTAATTAAAACGTCAATATAAGTTATTTACTGTACCTCCTATATCAATAAATTGATCCCTTACATTCTTACAACAATGATTAAAAAACCTTAGCTATTGGGTAACATATTTTAAGTCACATCTTGGAAATGATTGCTATCAGACTTTTTATTCCATTAAATTAAATTTTCTCGGGTACAAGTAAAGCGCACGTCTTAATTGTATTTAAAAAGACAAGTCATTATTACGGTTTTTAAGCCCAGAAATTTTGTGCGTCATTAAACTAATTTTTAAACAAAACAAGGGTCTATTCTAATGCGTTGAAAGCTAGTGAAAATAATTTGACCTTTTTATTGTTAAAAGTATTGCTACATATTCAATATCAACAAGAAAATCGCGCTTATAACAGATTGCAGTGTCGGTAATATTCACGTATACAATGTTTTTGTTGTCGATGGTATTAATAGTCCTGTAGCTGTAGGGCGTCTTATTCCTGCGGGTTAGATAAATGACCATGGTGGCGCCAGAAAAGCTATCGAGCATTCGCGAAAACATTCAGTGACGTATTTGGAGGACGAAGAATATTCGTGACCTACATTAAAATCTTTGATTAAGTTTTGTTTTCGAAAACATAGATCACCGTAATAGGATTATGATTTTATCTTATATAATCCTAAATAACAGGTGCTCTTAACAATTACTGCTTTATGTACATTAAACGAATTTTTTGCAATTGTCGCAAAAAAATATGGATCCTTTTCTAATACTTACTTGAAGTTATCGATTATTAGCTAGGAAATTAGTCAAATATATTGCAGTGTAGGTAAATCAATGTCGCACCTCTAACTTTTTGTTACTAGAAAAAATTAATCTAAGCTCATATTAATTTGTTTTATTTGCACATGATTCTACAAAGGCTTGTTAAAACTATATTATTTCTTCAATACCGATGTCATTCAAAAAATTAAAACAAATACAATCGGTTTCGGTAAATATGTGATATGGCATCTAAATGAAAATCAAATTCGTAATATCATTGTTATTAAGTGTGCTATACAAAAACTGATACTACAAGTTTATTAGACATATTAGGTAATCACAATGCACAAAAACGTAGATTTATATTTTTGACAAAACAAAAGATATTAGGTAAACTAAATGAAAAATCCTAAAATAACATTTTTTGCATACTTATAGCAAGTTAACTATGCATTTTTGTTTTTTTAAATTTGAATGTCTACAAATTGTTCTTTATTATAGAACATGTGATTCAGTTTAAGTGTCGTTACTTGGTTATTAACTTGGTAATTTTAAGAGGAACTTCCTGTAAAGCATACCGGGTGTAAATGAAGTGTGGTACAAACTCTTTTTTTCTTTAGTTTTGATTTTAGATAAATGAAATTTTAGACATATAATATGTGCAAAAAACCTGTTTTTTTGAGCACATGCACATAATTGTTTCACTTCCGGTTTCGCCAGAAATGACCCCAACTTTGTTATTTTAAATGGAACGCCCTGTATATTTTTATATTTTTGGAAAGAGGAAGCGATTTTGGATACAACTGCACTATTTTGGTTAATTTTTATAACCTCAAATAATTTTTGAACCAAAATATAATTTTTTATTAAGTGTGCCGTGACACCTGCACAAATTGAATTATATTATGTCAACAATAGTCCAAAAAACGATTTTGTACATTTTAATTGACGTTTAGGTTACTTTAATCGGTTTTGAAGGTTGCGGAATCGGTTTTTTGACAAAAAGTTATTTTTTTAAATGGAACCATGGTGGTACAAGCGGTTATTTAAATGGAGCATCTTCTAACGAATCCATCGACACCAATAACTTGTATTTTTATTAAGAGTCTGCTTCAAAAACTTCAAATTATTGTAAAGGGTTACAAAGAGATCATGTTAATCGCAGTACACTGTGCATAACTGCAACAAAACAAATCATTCAAAAGAAAAACAAAAGTGCTACGAAAGATCGCTGTGGAAACAAACAAATGCTTGTTTACCTGTTTGTATGTCATTGCGGTGGAATTGATATCAGTTTGGGTGCAATACAAAACGTGATGCACTGTGAAGGTATACGGTATCATATCCAGACCGAAAACATTCCTCCTGCGCCTTTAATACGGAAACATAAAGGTAGCTCGCGAAGTAAAAACAAAAGATCTCCAGAATGTGCAGCAAGGAAAATCCGCCGAGTCAACGTCAAATAGCCAAAGTAGTCGGAATCGACGCAAAGACCATTCGGAAGGTCATCTACGAAGATTTGGGTAAAAAGGAGGCGAAGAAAGGTAAAGTTTATGTGCTAAAAGCATCGCATAACGCAAACCGCAAGACAAATCCAAGAAAGCCGTACGAGAAGCGTCTTGCTGGTCAAAGATAAGAGTATGTGGTGTCACTGGATGAAGCCTGGTTTAGAAAGGATTATTACAATTAGAAGATTCGTTACGTCAAAGATGGTGAAACCGTGTCCGAAACCTGGATTTGTGAAACAAAGGAAACAAACATGGTGGTCGGAATTATTTCGGGAAGAGGACCCTTGGGATTTATCTGAGTGCCATCAAAAGTGAAAATGAATGCAAAGCACTATGTTAAAGAAGTTATTAAGCCTTTGGTGGAAAATAAATCCAGAACTTTAACCTGGGGCTATAGCCCATATTGCGAGATTAAACCTTGAATACGCTTTAGAGGTCAAAGAAAGTGGCAGTCCAAAGCTTATAAACAATAGTAAGATCCTTTCATCTTCTGTGGATTTTTGTTTAGACTGACGTAAACAGCCTATATTCCAGCATCGCGCTACCACATTGAATGGCGTTTGGAAAAGATTACAGGAGGAGTAGAACCGTCTTTCTCCTAATATGATAGTGAAAGTTTTTCAAGCGCCGATGCAGGAAGATAGTTAAAAATCAAGGTCGTCAAATGAACATCGAAAACAAATTCGCTTGTAAATTTTTTTGGCCATGATTTATTGAGGTAGTAAAAAATATCAAAACACTCGGTTAAAAAAAAAAAATGCACAGTAAAACAAAATGCAAAGTAAAATATGTCAAATACAAAAACTACATGTACAGTAGGAAAAGATTGTTTGCACAGTAAAAAAGATTTTTTTCACAGTAAAATAAAAATTCCGCTGAGTGAAATGTGCACACAGTCGAAATAATTTTTAATGTTATATCTAATAAATAAACACAGTATTTTTTTAATTTATATCAAAATGAAAACAAAAGTTTCATACAACTAAAAAAAAAGAACTGCCTAATTACGAAACAAAACACAATCCAGGATTTGTTTATTATAAAAGGTAATAAAAAAATAATATATCTTGACGTTGACATAATGGACTTTAATCAATTACAAGGCCTTATGTAATTTTTTTTTTGGTCACTCACGCTTTTTTTGCTCTATAATTGTAGCTATTTAGCCTCAATTAGAGGTTTTACATATTTCAAACGTATTGTCATGCCCACAAAATTTTTACACTGCATTTTTTCATGAATGCAAGACAATTGCAATTACCATAAATCCACTTTTCTTCGACATTAATCTTTGGTAATTTTATGATCCAGGTCGTAAAAAAATTTATTACAAAACCTTCAAAAGTCGTCCAATCTTCAGGGTTTAAATTTTGAGATAATACACTTTTTTTTCGGGTACATCGTAATAAGTAACCATTTCGTCTTCTGCACCATTTCCTTTTTTATTTAAACTAGTTATTAGCAGGGATCCATGTATACCTATATTATTGTTGAACACAATACTGTTTTAAATTTATTTGCGAAAGTTAATGAACATTTCCAATGCCAAAATTTTAAATTAATTTAAAGGTATTCGTTCTCGCATTGTGTGTTTATCTTTAATTACACGATTTTCAGTGCATTATTGGCACGGTGCATAATTTGCAGCACTTTCGTACCAATTTTGATATATTTACTGTGACATAAACCCCTTTACTTTGTGTATTTATTTTGTATATCGTACATAATTTTTTGCTGTGAATGCACTTTATTTAATGGGAGGATGAATGTTTTAAAATGCATATATGGGTGTGTAAAAATTGGCGGAAGCGCTACACGTGGCGATGTTCTTCGTAAAATTCTAAATCGAAAATCTTAATACGAAAATGTTGTACCATGCTTGCTGTCTGTAAAAGGTCCTTAAAGTTTTGACATTTAGTCCTTTAATAAGCGTTATTATTTAATACTTGCAAATGAAAATGCTGCAATTGGGAATAAAAATAAATTTCGAAATGTATTTTTTCCTAGATATTATGTTCTTCCTTTCAAAAATTGGTGTTGAATATATGTAAATCACTGATTTCAATGAAAATAATACATATGGCAACATTGTCATTAGCTGTCATCTCTGTTTTTCTCGTAATTATTTCTAGTTTGTGTTTTACGATACGCAAAAGTTTGCAGCTATGTTTACGAACTGGAGGCTTTTAGTTTGACTAAAAATTGTAAATACCTAAGTAGGAATTGCTGATAAAAAAAATGTCCAAACGCAAGTCAATGTATGCAATGTTGCCAATTTTTCTTTTCTTTAAATGGTTCCTGTGGCCATAGGAAGCATGGTACAACATTTTTGTATAAAGATTTTCGACTAGAATTTTACGAAGAACATCGTCACGTGTAGCGCTTCCGCCAATTTATACACACCCTGTATATATTATACTGCGCGAAAAGATTTTTTATTATGAATGTAATTATTAACTGTGAACTCAATTTTAAAAACTGTTTTTAATTTGTTCCTGTGCGTTTAATTTTCAGCGAATTGTTTTCACTAATTAAAAGTGTTCAGTTTTTATTTACTCACTATTAAGCAAGACCCCAATAGTGGCCCGTTTATTCATTGTAAACTGTAATAAAATGTTTAAAAAAGTTTTCGATTTATTTCAAGTTTTCAGGCGAGACAATTTTTTAAACTTGGTGGTTTACGGTGGTTAAATAGCTAAATATAATCAGTTTTTATACTTCATTTAAATCTACTAGTATAGGTATGGTCTGTTACTTTTCAGCTGTTTTTTTTGTTAATAATAAAGTAATAACATACACGTATTCATTATACTGCTTAGTAATTTTATTGTTTTTGTCAAAACAAAGTTTAATTTTTCACATTTAGGTACAGTTACTTTTTATTTATTATGCGAAAATTTTGTCTGCATTTACCATTAATAATTATAATATTAAATGCGCCAAGTCCTAACGAGATCCATCCCATATTCTTCCAATTACACATTAAATTTGCTAGTTAGGCTGTGACTGAATTTAACCATAAAACAGTGTAATCGCCGAACATTTAATAAAGTTACGATCCGTTAAATTTGAACGAAACCTCAATATTGCGTAGTTATGACAGCATGTGGTCGGTGTTCTGGGATTACATTCTATATATACCCTGTTACCAACATTGAACCAAATCCAATCACAAATTATTTCGAGAAACCGAATTTATAATTTATGATAACGAAATTTCCTTTGATGAAGTAATTTAATTTTGTTATTTTATATCTTCCTGGGCGTAATTAATTTAAAAAGAAAATTAGGTAAAGTAATTCTTTCAGTTTTGAATAACAATTTTTTATATCTTCGCTTTAACTGTAATTACTTATTTCGTTTGAAAAAACTGAAAAAGTTAGTATTAAACGTGAACTTATTGCTTATCTTACTTTTTATTAAATAATAAATACATGACAACCTGAATGAAAACGTTATATTTTTATTAAAGGCTATGTCTTAAATACGAAGTTACTTTATTCGTTTGGAAAATAAAGCATCGCAATCAAAAGATTGGCCGGGATTACTAGAATAGATTATACCAAGAGTGGCACAGAAAATCAAAACAAAAGAATCTTTTGTTCTTTCTCGGCAAACTTATAAGTAGAACCTTACCTAAACGAACTTTAAGAGTGAATAAGAATTGTTTTACGGATTCGTTTAATGAAAGCAATAAATCAAGGTGATTTAACTGGCTTCGTAATTGTTTGCGGTGCAAATACTGAAATCGTGATGATAAAGTTTTAATTAGAGTTGGCTGACTGTTTTGATCGCTATGTAAGCACCGTTTCAAGGATTACTTGATTTTATTTTATTGGTGGTTTGCTGAAAGCCTGCTAATGGCAGAAGTTTAATGAAGCACATTACAATATTAAACGAAATCTCACCTTTAAAAACGTCGATTTAATTTAAAATTCATTGTATTGAGTGCTATTTAAATCTTGCTCATCAAGTACTTTAAATTTGATGTGATTTATTTCATAACGTCAATACATTTTTATACCTACTTAAATGTTCGATCATAAGATTTGTTTCAGCAGTGTATTTTGTAGTAATTCATGAATGGATACACTAATGGTCTAGCACAGGGGTCAGCAACCTTTTTGTCAATAAAGCCGCAATATAAATTCAAAAGTTATTGGGGGGCGGCCGATAAAAACTTTAAAATATTAAAGGTTTCATTTTCGGTAGTGGCCTTATGGACGTAATACATAAGGTCCAATCTCGCACATTTCGGTCGTATAGCAATGCCTATGATCGTACCATACAACTGATTTCCTAACACCGTATGTGTGTAGTATAGTGAGGGCGCATAAAAATCTCACCGAGGGCGCCATGGCGTCCGCGGGCGCCGCGTTGCCGATCCCTGGTCTAGCACATGCGTAAAATATGGACTAATAAATATATAAGCCGCTGCCAGAACGCTTAACTACATGCCTAACTGTAAATGACGTTTGTGTCTGTCTTATAGGATCCAAAGAAATTTTTGCATCGCAACTATAGTTGTCAACTGTCCTCATTTGGGAAGGACAGTCCTTTTTTCAAACGTTTTGTCCTGTGTCTTTTCTTAAGAAGAGGTAGGACGAGAATTACTCTTTTATATCGACCAATTACATTAATTTGAAATACTAATTATTAAATTTAAAAAAATTGTAAAAAGTATCGACCTAAAAACGCATTGTCAAAAAATTAATTTGAATGAATTAAAAGTTTAAAATTAAATTAAACCGGGGCAAAATCTACTCTATGTACAAATTCATTTGTATATCTGCGTATTGAGACCATTAAATAATAAAGTGAATCAAAATTTCATAAAAGCGAATCAAAAGCATTAACTTCGAGTAGACAACTATTAAAATATTTTGCCAAAAAAATCTGCAGAGATAGTTTTACTAAAATATCTGAGATTGCTCATGTTTTTCACTGTGTAAAACACCAAATTTAAATTAATATTATTTAATAGAATGTATATTTAACATGGATAGCCAGATACGCAGTGATTTCGTTAATTCAACAAAAATGTTAGATTTTTTTAATTTATTGAATGAAACACTAGGTACTGTGATCGGTGTTTTTCCCTAGTAAACATCTTAAGAAGGATACTGACATGGAAATAAACTTGCATTAAGAGTGCGATGCGTTCCTGCCAGAGGTCACTTTAGTTATGAATGGCGCATGTGTGTAAAAAGCCAGCGATAGTTCTTATCTTTCTTCATGTACTGTTTTTACTGTCCACAACCTAGTTCATGAAATGATTCGATAATGCTGGAACAGCCGACTAACCGTCCGATAAACTATCTGAGACACTGCTGGAACGCAAAATCGACACTTCGCAAATTCGTTCATCATATATCATACCTATAATAACATGCTATCGTATATTATCTTAGTTAGTTCAGTTTTTGTGTTGTTAGAGTGAATTGTAATTTTGTTGTATAATAATACAATAAAGACAAATGGAAAGGTGAGTACAAAATCGTATTTTGCAATCCTATAACAGGACTAGAAATTTTCACGCAGAGAACTCTAAATTTTAAAACATTAAGATTTTTCAGACCAAATTAGCATTAAATTCTTAACATATTATGAGAGACTGTGTGTTACGTTTTATGTTCTGCTATCTATTGCTTCAATGTTAGCCAATTCCTATATTTTACCAACTTAATTTCTTTTTAAATCACAAAATCCATATTTAAAACTTTGTTGTCAACATGAAATATTTTTTTTCATGTACTTAACATTTTCTTGAAATTTCCTAATTTAGGTGATTAATTTTATACCAATTAATTTTTCACTTTCGAAGTATTCAGATTTGTATTATTTATCCGCAAGAAAAATTGATTAAAATGAAACAAGAATAAGTCAAAACGTAGAAAAATATTATCTTGAAAACTGCAGAAAGCTCTGATGTTTTGAACAAAGCATTTTAGTGCACTTACCTCCAGCATTTTACTGTCACCGATATAACGACTAACGAGCAAAGTGAGACGAGACTAAGAGATATTAAGAGCAATAATGAAACTTGATGAAGACATTATACGTTCTAACGAACCCTAAGTGTTTAGTATAATTCAAGTTGAAATGGTTTCGTCGCTATGGATCCTTTCATTATAACGACAGCAATCTTACCTGTCGTTAAAAACGCAAATATGTTAATTGTTGACATGGGTATTTGAAGCCAATTGTGACCCTGTTAAGGAAAATTGAACGTAATTCATTTAATGCCAGAGACGTAAGACCTGATCTTTTGTATTTACTGTAGAAACATTTGCATTGCGTTTTTAAGTAAATACGAAGTAACATTAGGTCTACCGCCCACCGAAGTTAGATGTGCGACATGTGGTATCATGTTCATATCAAATCTAACGGGGAAAAAAGAAGTATTAGTGTCGTATAGTATTTTTATAATTAGAGAAGGACACTGCGAAAACTAGCAAGCTTTGCAGTTTAGTTGTACTCCATTTAAGAAGTTATCAATAGTTTGGGCTACATCTAGAAACACAAAGGCACATACTTTCTTATCTTCAAGTGTGTTTGTATTATAGTTTTTCTTTTTGGGTCAATAAGTGGAAAATACAACTTAATCAACATAATTTAGCGCGAATTTAATTTTATTTAGAAGAAAATAGAAAAACGTACTCCGATAATTATAGATAGATCAACTATCCCTAATTCAAACAGGGCCAACTGAATAAACTAAATGGAAAATATTCTAATTATCAGGCGGAACAGATAGCAATTTTAAAAGCGCCAGAGAAGTAGAAGAAATGAGAGGTTCACTCACTTGTGGATGATAAAAATTTGGCTGTGTGTTATTAAAAATGTAAATAATCATGAAACTTAAAGTCAAAAACAAGAACAACAGATAAGATAACGGAACAAGATTGGAGTATTCATATTGGATGGGTTAAAGCGTTAAGGCTCACATTAGAATAAGTCAGTGGAATAGTGGAAATGTGAAAGCGAACAGATGGGCCAAGAAAGCGGCAGAGGAAGATGGTAAAGTTCAATAATAGAGCGCCTAAAACTGCTATTATTAGTTAATTGAAAAACCGCAGAGCAGCGAAGTGACAAACAGAGTGGAATAATACTGTGAAAAGTGCCATTACAAAAAGGGGTTTTTCGTCAGTGAGGCAAAGGTTAAGAATTCAAATTCCAGAATCGAATAATTTTACGGCCATGTTGAGCAGAGATGAAACAATAAGAAGCTATCTACACAAAGATAATAGATAGTCCAATGTGGTTATGCAATAAAGAAGAGCAAACTGTGGAACATATCGGTGTGAAAGAGTTAGAAACCAAAGAAGAGAGCTTAAAAATAGTATAATAACAAATAGCGGGAACTGGCCGGTAGCTAAGGAAGAGTTAGTACAAAAACATTTGAAGTGTTTTGTTAAATACTTATGTTAATAGTATATATAAGGCCAACGAGTGCCCTATTTTTATTGTATTTATATTTTGTATAGGTATGTTAAGTGACGTTCGAAATTTAATTACAAAATGCAAATATCGTCAAATGGAGCATGTTGAAAATAAATTGAACGAGACTCTTGATGCCAAGCCATGTTAAAACAATTGTGAGGAACTAAAGTTAAAATACAGAAAAATGTACTGGATGTTAGGTCACAACCGTACATAATAAATTGTTGTTGTACAAGCAGGTACTGAAACCCAGATATACATATGAAGTACAGCTCTGAGAATGTATCAGACCATCAACAGGATACAGATATTTTAAAACAAAAATCTGAGCACCATAGTCATAGCTTCTTGGTATGTAAAAGTAAAAAGTAAAAACATCCATCGGGATCTTAAGATGGACACAGTCTAGGCCAAAATCAAGTGTTTTGCTAAAAAATATGAAGTCAGATTACATGACCATGTCAATGTCGAAGCCATTTACGTATTTTAAACATGAAGAACATCTAAGGAGACTCAAACGAATAAAACCACTAGATCAAGTGTATTGCAGTGCTAGTTCTTGGTAAAAGTTAAGGTGCACAAGAAACTGTGCAACATAATAGAACTAAAAGTATATAATAACATCACTGATGGACAAATCTTAAAACGGCAAGTAGTAATTTTAGTCAGATAGATATAAGTCTTTAGGACTAGTTGTAGTTATACTTTATTAAGGAATAAAAAACAACAAAATTTGAACACTGCACAAATATATCTGGCCACCGATAAATCATTACTCACGTCATTTCACTGGGCATTATGCTTGCTGATAAAATATAATTAATGTATATAATTGTGTAATTTGACATTGATTTTTTTACAAATTCCTAAATTTCAATCACTTGTGCTATGCGCTTTAAAAGAAAACAGCGAATACAGAACGTTTATATTTTATTAATCGCAGAATGTGTCGCACGTTATGGCAACACGTATGAGTATGTCTGTACGTGCCTTCTATTGCTTTAATTCAACTCATAACTTCGTAGTGGAAAAGAAAAATTGCTGGATGTGTTGGCGATCAAGCGTGCTGACAAAAGATCGTCATTTACTGTAGGTTGACTTATAATCACACATATAAGAACTAATTTAAAAAATATTTTTAACGTGATAAAAATTCGTTATTTACTAATCTTTTATGTATAGTCTATAATATTTTGATAAATGCAAAAAATATTTTAGGTAGGTAGTAGGTACACACCAGCGTAAAAGAACGGCGAACCGAACAAAGTAGCGCAACATTTCAGTGAGCGTGCAACGTAGGAGTCTCGGTGTTTCGACGAACCATCAACAGATACTGCATGGGTATGTTGCAAAGGAGGACTGCTCTGTCGCAACATAGTTAGCTTCTCACTCTCGTACCTAGAGGGGCATATTTGCACGTTGCACTCCAACTAATACGGAAAACGAGCGAACAGTTACACGAACGCATCTTCAACCACTTCTTCTGGTTCGCTATTTATTCACCAAACATAGCGGCGATTATTTCAGCGATTAGTTCGCCGTTCGGTTTGCCTTTCAGTTATGCTGGTATGTACCCACCATTACGATATAGAACACAATAGACAATTTAAAAATCATTAATCCTTATTCGGTGCTAGGAAAAAATTGTGAGAAATGAATTTAAAGCCACGAACATCGTTTTTGATTACTCCTGCAGTATCCTCTAAAATACACATCAAATATGTATTACTTAATTTTTTTTTGTAATATTTAGAGTGCATGTAATTTCAGTAAATTACATAAAGTGCGAATCTGCAATATAAAGCCTACTGCGTAAAATCGACTTACGGTGTATGTGAAGTTTCCTATTTCAAATATTACCTTTCACAAACGGATAAGGTGAAGAGGTTCTGTGGATTGCTTCCATCAAATAACGATAAATGCTTGAGATGAGAAATAAAATGAGAAAGTCGCTATATATAAATGAGAGGCAAAAGATCGGCATGGAAGATATTGCACAATATACCTCTTCACATCTTTCGGTTTAGTGGATGACTAACGGTAATCGTAAGTAGCTCCATTCAATAGTCGGTATTATGGTCAAGATATCAGGCAGTAATAATATATCGTTAAGAAGCTTTTTAGCGACAAAATGGGCAACCTTACGCTCTTACGAGTCTCGCAATAAAATAAAATTAAAGGTGGCCACTTTATCCATCGACCCTAAACATTTTTTCAAACGATTAAACTTGTAAAATATCTTATGATTAAACAGCCTGTGTATGGGGTGATTTAAATTGTAAAAATAGGGATCTCGCTTATTATTGAAGATACAGATTAAATTTACATTTGTTAAAGTTGATTATTATGAAGGATGTAATTTAAAATGAAGAGCTAGTATGCAGCACAAAAAAAGTAGGTACCTATAAACATACTTTCTAAGATGCATCGTTTACCCGTTAAGACAATGTTAGATGCATGTTTTTCTACATAAAGAAATTTTGGTTTTACCACAATAGACTTGTGTTTACTGATGTAAATAAAAAATTAAGCAATAAGAAAAAATTAAATTGGAGTAATAAATTTATTTTCCGAAAAAAAAATTGATAACATTTGCCGTAAAGTTAGCTAAAGAAATGATAAGTTTGATAAAAACCAAAATTGGTTTATAGGTATGGTATAGGTAAGTTTTAAGTCAGATTTAGCGTTTATGTCAATATATTTTGAACTTGCAACGGGTTTCCTTAGCAAAGTTTCCTTATGTTTCTAGATGTTTCTTAATGTTTCTCTTGTTAGTAATTAAAAATTTGGCTCCGTTGCGAGTTTCCATTTTAAACGATAAACTTTAAAGTGAAAATGGCAACATGCGGCGACGCATAGAAAGAAACTGTTATTGGAGGTTTATACATGTATTAGGTTAATGTATATAACTTTGGAAATATGTCAACGTCATCACAGTAGTTATCTTTTATCGAATACGTCTTGCATTTTTCAGTTTATTAAGAGTTTGTGCTAAAAGCAGACTAAAGCAAATGGAATGTCAACTGCAAAATAACAATCATTTTCAAAATAATTTTTGTTTGAGTTTAACCGAGAAGTTAAGGCATAAGAGGCCGCTAGAACCATTTACGCAGTTTACGGAGAGAACGCCATGGGAAAAATTACGGCACAAAAATGATTTTCTCGTTTCAAAGAGAACCGTTTTGACCTGAACGACTTTCCACATTTAGGTAGACCATGCGACTGACGATGATCCATGCTAATTAATTCGAGAATTGGGCAATATGACGAATTGTGATCAATCAGACGTGCATTTTAATTTCGTGAGCGAAGTTAAATATTAAGTGGGGGGGGGGTATTTAACATCCGCCCTGGTTTTCTGATCTTGCTTCATCAGTTTTTCACCTTTTTCGCTCGCTGTATAACCATCTGCGAAATATCTCTTTAATAACGACGCTGCTCTTCAAAATTGGCTTGACAACTTCTTCACCTTTAAACCATTAGATTTCTGCATCAGACGTGGAATCAAAAAACCAGATCGTTGGGAGTCAATCGTAAACAATGCAAGAGAATATTTTATCACACTATTCTATATAAATTTAATAATTTAAATTTGTTGTAATCCAATTTCGTAAACTCTTTTAACTGCTTAATTGTTACATTTAAAAAAAATTGTATATTGGCAAACATTTGCTTAAAAACCGCAAAAACCTAAAATGTGTTTTTCGTTTTTTCTTGCCACAGCTTTATATTTATAAAAAAATTACAATCGCGTGACAATGTCTTCGTGGCTGCTTTTTATTCTACATTTAGTAGTGTCAATTGTTTGGCTTAATGGTTTTCCAATATTATTTTCTTATTGTATTATGAACGCTGTATTTGTTTTCCAAACAATTTCAAAGGACTTTTTGTATTTATGAATGGTTTTTGTTAAAAAACTGTTTCAACGTCACTTAGATAAGGATAAAAAGTTTCAGAAATAAATTCATTTTATACGAAATGCTTCTCATCATAGTATTTATTTATAGCACGTCAAACACTTCGTCCAAGTTCACATAATATAACCAAGTTTATGTTTGAAACTTTTTATGTTACCTATGAATAATATATTTTTTGTGCGATCGTACTAGAAACAGCTGTTTGACGGACGCGTTAGCAACCATAAAGTACTGCATTACTGGGCCTATCCTTAGCAACGGCCGTAAAAGTTACTTTTCAGGCCGTTACCCTTAACAACGGCCGAAAAAGTAACTTTTACGGCCGTTGCTAAGGAGAGGGCCGGTAATGCAGTACATACGCCGTCATCTGTCAGTGATAGAATGTCACGTAGTTTCTAACCTATATTTTTGAAAAATACTAAAAATTTAAATTGTTTTTAATTCTATCGCACAAAAAATGTAATACGCACCTCGGCCAAAACGTACTTTTTCGGCCTTGCCTGTTTGCTGCCGAAAAAGTTAAACTTTTTGGCCTTGATTAAATAATTCAATGGAGTTAAGGGCCCTATTTTTTGCTGTAATCCCTTTCACTTATCCTCAGTTTTAATAAAGAAAAATGTACAGTCTGTTGATTTCTGTTGAGTTAAATGTGCGAATAATTTTCAGTTACACCACCGATTATTTGATGGCATAAGCTATTTATATCATTAAATTTTAACAAGGAACAAGTATTAATCAACTCTAGAAATTACTGTCATGTAAATTAAATTATAGTTAGGTTTTATTATTTGCCATAAAAGCTACTACATCATAAAAAATATTGCAAAATTGTCGACATAAATTTTCGGTTACGCTTTAGATAGGTATATCTCAAAACTTATCAGTACTATAGAAATGTTAATAATAAAGGTCTTTTTAAACTGAATATCGCAGTTGTAGTATACCTACTACACAAAAAGTAAATAATTCGAACTACACGATCTAAAAGTTGCAGTGCACAGATTTAAACTGAAGAAGATGATAACAATTCAGTTAATTAGGTGTTCACTAAGACAGTTCTTTTCTGTCCATTGGAAAAAGTTCTGAAAGTCATTTACTGCTCCGGGACATTTGGGAGAAATGTAGCTTTGGTCAAAGAACACAAACAAGAGGTAAACTTTTAAAGTAACTTATTTTTTCCGATAAAAGGGCCTTTAAATAAAAATGTGATGAAAGTATAAAGTTTCAACAGATATAGAAAATAAATTTAGTTTACTGTGCATAAAATTTAGACAAAACTAAATTATCTATTATTGATGTATTGATCTACTGACTTATTTTGAATTTCAGGAAGCACATATATTTATTGTTGTTTTTTGTCAGTTTGGAAAACCTTCATAAAATAAACTTGCTTGAACAAAATAAAAACTGCTATTAGATTTTCAAAAATTGTTGTTCCGCTTAAAATTTCATACATTAAAATTTTTAAATTTTCCGAGTAACCTTATGTTGCCATATACATTTTTTTGATGGAATAAATAATTTTTTTTGTAATAGGGGAAGTGTGAAGTTGGATAATTGTAGGAGAATGATATTTGGTAGATGTTTTATACTTATTAAAAGGTTTGCCATAGTAATATTTTCAATCATCTCCCACCTTCATAGGGGGGTGAAAAGTGCGACCCCTGTAGGTTTTTTTATCAGAACTTTTTGGTGAGTAAAAATTTTGCAATTAAAAAATTATTGTTTGAAAGCTTGGTTTCTTTAGAATTTTTTTTTATTGCTTAGTTTTTCTTATAACATCTACCGTTTTTGAGTAAACAATATAATAAGAAAACATAAACCTTCAAATATTCCAATATAAAACCATTCATTTTGGTGTTTGCAATGGTTTGTTTATGTTCATACTTGGTAGAATTAACGGGCGTTATAGCGTTGTCGCCACGTAAACGTCAAAAATCAATAACATCTGTTAATTCTACCCAATATGAATATAAACAAACCATGGCAACCACAAAATAAATCGTTTTATATTGGAATATTTGATGGTTCACGTTGATTTATTTTATTTTTTACTCAAAAACGGTAGGTTTTACGAAAAAAACTAAAGAATAAAAAAAGTTTTTAAATAACCAAGCTTTCAGAAATTTATGGGTCGATTCTGTGTCGCAATCGTAAAATCGTAAAATTTTAAGATACGAGTGAATCGAATTGTGGAGTTATAGATTTACGAAATCTAATTAGAATTCTGCATACAACCAATGACATTCGTTGAGGGTTGAACCAACTTAGTGTACAAAAATAATTGCTGTATGAAAAAAACAAGTGGTTTGCTAGACATTTTAAGCAATTTTGATTGAAAACCCAAACAGTTTTTTTTTTAATACACCACAGGGAAATAGTAGAAGAGAAAAATAACATCTTTGAAAATTAATGAAAATGGTAAAAGCTGAACCCGTCTTCCTATAATACGGGAGTACGTATTTTCCATTCATTCTGTTCAAACAACCATTTATATGCATTAGGTAGAACGAATGATATTAAGACGAAAGATTATAGTCACAGCTTAAATCGATTAGATCGCGTTCGTGCGTAAAATAACATTTAAAGAACGCTGCGTAAAAGCCCTTGCTCTCAAAGTTGAAATTTCTTAAATAAAAGTTGTTATTGCTGATAATTTTATTGTCACAATTTCGCAATAGCTACTCTCAACCGAAATTTGCCAGTCTTAAAGAGTTAAAAATGCAACACCCTCTGCTTTTTTAAAATCAAAATTGTCTGCTTTTTTTACTTTGCAATTTTAAATTTTAAATTAACTTCCCTAATTTTCTGTAACGCTTATAGATTATTGTTGACAGATAAGTCCAGACATTTGATTGATGATGTGTAATGGAATTTTATTTTTTTCAAGACTTTAAATAAGAATATGCGAAAGTACTTCTAGATATTATTGTGAATATTTAACTTTGGATTGGAATTAAATGCATCATAAAAAGATAGGAAGTAAACAAATCTTTTTAAATGGAAACTCTAGTTGGCCATGACTTTATATGAACGAGCGTTTTTTTTTTAACTTTTTATATAGTTTTATATACAGGGTATTTCGTAAAAAATGCAAAAAAAATTCCTTATCCAAATCCTTTTTAAATTGCAAATTTTAACCCACCAAAAAGTTCTGATAAAAGAAACCAACAGGGATCGCACATTTCAGCTCCCTCTGAAAGTGGGAGATGATTAAAAATATTACTATGGGAAAACTTTTAATACGTATAAAACATCTACCAAATATCATTTTCCTACTTTTATTCAAATTTGAGAAATAAAATAAAAACCTAATTTTACCGCTCCTTTTTGAGGGGCTGTAACTCCGAAAGGAGACGTCTAACCCCCTTAATTTTCGATAAGAAATTTTTTGCAATTTTTTTAGCAAACAGCCTGTATAACACTATATATTTTTGAAAAGTTAAAAATCGCTCGTTCATACAACGTCATGGCCAATTTAATTTTGTTTTTAAGCTAAGCATAAAAATATGTATAAAACCTTCATTAACATTTTGTTCTATTTTAATACATAAAAAAAGTTATAGTAAATTTTCAAAAATGATAAAATTTCATTTTTCGTCTCTAGTGCCAAAACGGAAAGCGATATAAAAAATGTGCTTACATAGGCGTCCTTTTCTCAAAAAATAACCCAAAAGACCGATAACAGATTTTCGCTAACTATTACGGTAACCGAAATACCCTGTAAAACATTCGAATTTGGTCCACCCTGTACTTTGATTTCTCTTCGGCTTCAGTCACCACTCATTATGTGAATAGAGAATACGCTAATACGCCAATAGGTATTTCTTCATAAAATATATGCTAACCTGTAATGTGACTCCTCTTTTACTGATCTTATAGCAGTGTGCTGTGAAAATGATTTAAAGATGATCGATCTAACAGTAAAGAACGTTTTATTTGATTCCAGTTTTAGTATATTTTAATTTTAAATACCAATTAGAGCTAATTTTTTATATGTTAATTTAGGCAAAACCTATCGGTAAAAAATAATAGTTTGGAACTAAATATAGGTTATAGCTAAGTTCTTTTGTTACAAAAACGAAGGACTGTTAAACAAAGCATTTAAATTTTTTATCAGGTTTAAGTATTAGAGCATGTTTTTAAAAAGACTTATCAAATTTCAAGCTCCTCTTTGAAAAATATCTACATAGTTTAGCAGTTGCGAGCTATCTTAAGATTAATTCCGTTTTTACAAGACATAAAGAACTTTTTCTTTTAAACAAGTATTTTAAACAAAGGCCTTTTGCTGCATAATATATGAGGCACTCTAACTTTTAACAAACCTTTAAAGGAACAAACGAGCACTTCTCTCGTTAAAAATTTAAAGGGCAGGTGGCTGACACATCTTTATGAATATTAAGAGAAACATTCACGTGCATCGAAAAATGTTACTTGTATTAAAAACACAATGATAATAAAATTTGTAGGCAACAAAGTATGTATTATAATATCTTGCAATCCTGAAAACTGAATGAAACGACAAAAAGTATGTGTTAAAATTATACGTAATAAAACGTTTACGATACCGAGTTAGGTATACATGGTTTATGATATACAGGGTGGTCCACTTTTTAGTAGCAGGACTTTAACAGTCGATAGAAAAACTTATTTTAAAGCGAATATTCCATATCAACATGGGTCCAAAAACGCTTCATTTTAAAGATATAGGGTGTTGAAATTTTCGAAAAATAACGATAATTTTTAACCTTCTCAACCAGTAGATATATTTAAACCAAATTTGGTATAAGGTAATTTCGGGAGATATGCCCGATGCCCCACTCTGAGAGATGCCTCGGTTGTTCTATTTTCGCATGCTAATGACGTATGCCAAAATTAGTACCTACTGTATTATTGTTCCGTAACAGTTGCTATCTGGAAGGCATACTACCGTTGGCAAAAATTTCGGGTGGTGTGCGGTTTTCAACAAAATAAAGATGGTTTCAACGATTTTAACATGGCGCTATAATGTAGTTATAACTTAAAGATACCGGCAATTCGAAGTTTATTAATTTTCATGGAATACTTTTAGCCAGCTTCTCAAATACATTGTTAAGTTTATTATTGCAATAGAATACACCGGTATCTTTTAAGTTCCATATTTTTTTCCCCCTGGGGTATATAACCCGTACTAAAGGAGAGTTGACCCATTTTATCGAGGTACAGATGCTCCGTTGGAACATCTATTCCTTATACACAATACAGCAACAACTAATCAATTTATTAATTAATACTGTAATACAAGCATCCTAGAAATACTATATTGACATTATTTATGAAAAATAAACTATGTTCAGAGATGCCTACGACGTATAAGAGGAAAACATCTGGTGAAACCAGAAGGCAATGGTCTTCAGAACAATTCAGAGAAGAATTAAGAAAAACAAAATCTTTTTAACATGTGTTCAGGGACAAATCCCTTAGCTAGGATGACCAACGGTAGCAAAGGGATAACATTTTTGTAATAGTTAGGTAGTAGGTCAAGTTGCAAAATCCATTCTAATTCAAGTTCTCATTCGAATACATGCATTAATTCGATACAAGTTCTCATTCAATACCAGTCAAGTTGTAATCTTAAACAAACTTCTTAGTTCTGTAAATAAATTACATTAAAAAAATTTAAAGCTGATGTCGGGCTCATTATTCTAAGAAGACGAACAAGCAGACTAAGCGTCGAAACGTTCGTCCTTCTTTACCGTGGTTACCGTCGTCGTACACAAAGGCGTCGTAAGTGTGTTAAGTTATGATCAATCGAGTGTACGATTTGTAACATATCAATAAAAATAAATTTTGGATTAAACATTTTTGGTTTCATTGATCGTTTAAGGCCGGGGCATCACTCCCATTTATGTGGGGCATCTCACCCGCACTGTCGGGAGAGATGGCCAAAAACATGGTTTTGCTTAATTTTTTATTTGAAAACTACCGGTCGTAATATTCAAATTTTGAATGTCGTACGTTATTCTCAATTGAATTGGCTATGCATTTCCAGTTTTTCGGAGACTACAAAGTCAAAAATTATTAAAAGGTGATTTTTTAGCCTTAGGTGGGGCAACTGTCCCGGAATTACCTTACAGCACCACCTTACAGATTACCACAATCGGTAAAAATTTCAAATCCCACGAGCAACCGATGGCGGAGTTGTGGGGATTCAGTTTCAATAAATTTTATAAAAAAACTAGTACGGCCCAGTTGTAAATCAAACTCGAACTTATTTTTGGGTAGAGCATTTTATTCTAAACAAAAAGTGTCTCTTGAGTTTTCCTCGTATCTACCATCGTTTGGCGCGAAAATTGATTTATTTTACTGTTTTAGTGAAAAATTTGCTCTTAAGTTCGATCTAAAATTATCGCGAAAAGCAGAAAATTGCAACTTGCCGAGTAAATGCTCATTAATCGCAGAATAAGCAGAACTTTTTTCCAACTGAGTGCCAACTCAAAGTCGTCCTTTTGAACAATTTTGATTGCCTTGCAGTTGGGTTAAAATAGTAAATCAACTTATTTTCAGAACAAGCCCTCGAAGGAAAGCAAGTCTGCTCTGCAGTTTTTTTAGACGTTGCAGCAGCTTTCGATAAAGTATGGCACAAAGGATTGATACATAAAATTAACAAAACGCTTCCTAAGCAATACGTAGATATCTTAACATCATACATCTCTGACAGACTCTACAGAATAAAACAAGAAGACGAATACTCCGACTTGAAGGAGATAAAAGCAGGCGTACCACAGGGTAGCGTCCTTGGTCCTGTCCTTTATTTGTTATACACTAGTGATATACCAGTACTAGAAGAAGTTACTGTAGCTACATTTGCAGACGACACTGTATTACTTGCAGTAGGCAAAGATCAGCAAACATCCACTAGAGAGTTGCAAACAGCCAGTAACGTAATGCTCAATTGGACCAAACAATGGAAAATTAAGCTTAACGAGTCAAAGTCCATCCACGTCAATTTTACAAATAAAAGGATAACGGATCCACCGCTACTTAATATAAATGGGACTATAGTGCCATATGAAAATCAAGCGAAATATCTTGGCATGACCCTTGACGCAAAATTGCGATGGAAAGAACATGTTAAAAAGAAAAAAAATGAACTTAATCTAAAATACAGACAGTACTTTTGGCTTCTTGGAAGATATTCCAAATTATCAATTTATAATAAGATCCTAATATACAAACAGGTCCTGAAACCGGTGTGGCTTTATGGTATTCAACTTTGGGGTTGCACCAAAGACAGCAATATTACATCTATCCAGACTTTCCAAAACAAAGTGCTACGTAATATGGTAAACGCTCCATGGTACGTCCGCAACAGTGATCTTCATCGAGACCTTGGTATACCAATGGTTAAGGAAGAAATCAAAAGGTTTGCTGGTATACATGAAGCCAGACTCCACCATCATGAGAATGCAGAAGCTCTTCAACTGCTGGACAACCAACACCTTGTCCGAAGATTGAAGAGGACCAAGCCGTTTGAACTCGTGTAGTGTGTTTTCTGTGTAAAAGCTGAGCATAGTGCGCGAGTGAGAGTGCATAGAATATAGTCAGAACAATCTAGAAGACATCAATGGATGGACACTAGTTGTTAAGTATTTAGTTTTAAGATTTACTAGAAAAAAATTGATGGTTGGTCTATTAGACCAGTATTAATAACCCAAACACCTCAGGTGTTTAAAAAAAAAAAAAAAAAAAAAAACTTATTTTTTTCGGTGGTAAACTGTTATATGTTGTCAACATATTGAAATAATTAAATAAAAACGGTCAACATGTTTCTTCAGTAAATTTTTGTGTGTTCTTTATTGAACCGCATTGTTTTATAATCAGAAGAAATTTGATAATTATAGTTTAAGGTCTTAATCGTAGGTATGTTAATGATAAATTTGTCAAACCTTAAGTCAAAACATGGACATTGTTGAACATGTTTTTTTAATTCGTTTTGTTTTTGTTTTATTTTTGATTTTGTTTTAAAATATCTTCTCTCATCTTCTTACAAGCATCATAGTAGATTTTTAAACAGACACATTTTCTTAAAATTGTTATTGGATATTTAATAATAACCTGGAAAAACTATTTTTAAAGAAACAATGAAAAAATTCAGGGCTTGTTTTTGTGTTTAAATATTCCCATAACAAAAAAAATAAAGTATAGAAGTTTTATTTAAAAATGGCTTTCAATAATTATCGTTTAAGTTTCCATTATAACATAAAGATTTGTAGCAACATTTGAAGAGTTAGGCTTAAAAGTAAAATACTTGAAGTTTAATTAAATTATTCATTTTGCAGTAGAATGCAACATTTTTCATATATTAATAATTTCAGTATTATAAAAAATCTCATTAATCCTTGTAGCAAACGAAGCTCTATGATGTACAAAACTAAAAGGTTGCTAATCTGTGCTCACTATTTCTGTAATTACAAAATGCTTTCAGTTATATGAACTTTTTCATACTTTTATATTAATTTCAGCACAGTTTGTCTGTTCCTGTATATATGATGAAAAGCACCGTATGGCGTACAGTACAGTCATTTATTTCACAGCTGGAAGAGCAGAGCCACGATTACGCGCTCATAATCAACAAAAAATGCAATAAAAAGGGTTAAACAAAAGGCTTTAAACCAAATGCTTTCTCTGTTTGTCAGACTTTCTAAATTTTACTTTTTTTTTGAACAGTTGTGTCAAATTAGCGGGAGCCTGTGGTTGCTTCTAGAATTGACGTTTCAACGACTTAAAAAAGAACATAAATCAAACGTGTAAAAAACTAAATACGTAGATATGATATACAAGGCGTCAGTTTTACGGTTTTAACTACCTTTAAAAAATATTAAAACGATTAACTTTTTTTAAATTAGTAGCGCTTTTGGAATTATACTAACGTGTAAATAAGAATTTAGAATTTTTTAAAAGATAACATTTCATTTTATATAGAGTTAACCTCCTGTTTTAATTGCAAAGTATTGCGATTTTACAAGATTTACGAGTTTTGACTTTTCTTCGATAATATTTATAATACTCAGATGCATGACCATGACAGCATGAAACTAAACAAGTTAAACTTAAACATATTTCGAGTTTTTGTTATTCGCATTTTGACTACTGCCCGAAATGTTTCTACAAAACGAGAAATATATCTAGTGTAGTCAATGCCTCGCTACACATTGTTTGATCATAAGCCACAAAAACATTACCAAACTTCGTTCTCTACAAACACAAACTGATATAAAATAAACACGTTGGTCGTCACAGCCCGTATATGGGTGACACTACTAAAATTCTCCGGGCTTCATATCAGACGTTTATGGCTGTCACTTGAGTCTGAATAATAAGTACAAATTTTACTATGGCTAGGGTTCAGTTTAATGTCAAATTAGCTTGGCGATGAACGTGTAAAAACTAGTTAATTTTTATTTCGAAACGCGGTTCCCTTTTTCCATTTAATTGTTTTATTCGGAAATGTAACTATTCGTCGTGTAATAATTGTAAAGCAAAGTGACCGGATCTGGAATAAATAAACTATCACTGTTCTGTAAGAGAAACACAAAGAGAGCTTCAATGAAATTCTACAAATAAACAAAACATTTATTAAATTAGAAGGTTTCAAATCATAGAATCACTTAAAAACATAAAATAAACAAATTACGAAATCAGAAAATAAAACATAAAAACCTCAAAACAAAGCATAAAAATAAGATATGAAATAAACAAATTAAATACATAAAAAAAAGAGAGCTTTTAGCAGTTTTAGCATAAAGAATTGCAGTATTTGCATGCACTGCGGTAAGTTGTTGTTATTAAACAATGTATCGAATACAAAGTATGGAAAGATGCTAAGTGACATGACTCCTTCCTTCGGAAAGCTGGACCCACAGCTTTAATTTTGAAAAAACGCGGACATCAAAGTGAATATGCTTGGTAACGCTTTCCTTTATCTAAAACAAAACAATTGCATTAAGTGAGTATATTACGTTACCTACCTAGAAACTAACCTATTACAATAACAAAGCAAACAGTAAACGTTTTAAGAAAGTTTTAAAGTTAAATGACTAATTGATATTAACTAATTGATTGCACGTAAAAAAAAATTGGTTTTCAAATGAAAAATAATTTTAAAAAATTAATTCGCTCATACGCGTAGACCTTACGTGACAACTAGGTGCTTCTATCCTATCTACGTGGTGGTGCTTGCCTCTCCTTTCTTCTACAGCTTTAAAACACAAATCGGCACGCTACGAAAACTGGCTCTCACTCAATCGCAGCACAAGGGGCTAAGGTGGCCTCCCGATTGCATTGTTTCTTTTTTATAATCCGATCCAGCTCGAATAATTTTACTTAAACTTTTACCATGAGGCATGGACAGAAGACCGTCTTTGTTGTCTGGTTGAATTATGTGTTGAGTTCCTTCAACGCTGTCTTTCAATTGCGCTGCTCTCGGCGTCTTTTCTCTGTCATGCACACGTCTTTAAATTGTCTTCATTTTTTGGGAATATTCTCCCAGTTGTTTAATCGCAGCGGTCCCTCCTTCTTCCTGTTTGGCGACGGTGTTGATGCAATTTAAATAGACATGAAATTTTAAAAATTTAAAAAAATAATTAAATTAAGTGTAAAAATAATGAAATAGTGCATTTAAGACATTAAAAGTATTAAGATATTAAAATATTCAAAAATATAAAAAATGTCCAGATATTATGAGCACTCGCTATTGCAAATAGCATGTAAAGACAACAACCAAAATGTTATTTTATGCACCATATCTAGTCGCCATAATGATTAAAATGATGCACAAGGATTTGTTGCAATTCCTTATACTCATTCGAAGTTACTTTTGCGCTGAACCTTATTAATCAACTGTCTACTAAGTTTTCCAACTGAATCGTTATAGCTGACAGTGATTTAAATAACGTAACTTTTATATTTAGATGTGTTGTACGAACTGCGAGTTATGGCACCAACAATGATGACATTGTAGAATAATGTAACATTGCACTTCCTTGATTACGTTTTGCTTAATTGTATTTTTTATATATGTAGTTAGTCTCACTTAGTATTTGGTAGAAGTTAGTTTGACTCCGTAATCAAATACGTAAAAATAAATTTTGTAGTTTTTTTTTTTAAAACACAATCGCTCGAGAGAATATCAAAACTTGCAATTGTAATTATTAGGTTACGTTGTAAGATGCCTTGTGTTTTTAACTTACTGTATGTAGCCCACATAAAAACAAAATAACTAATTAACTTTTAACTATAACGAAAGAAATATTTGGAGAAGTTGGCGTGTAAGGGTATGAAAAAAATATTTTTACTCAAAATAAAAGCACTTATCACTTTTACCTACTAATCTAATTATGCAAAATTGTTTTAACTGTCCTGCATGTAAATGAGAGGGCAGAATAAAAAATAATTCACAGCTTGTTTTACCGCCTCCTGTTAATAAAACATGTCAACAAACTCATCAATGTAATAATAAATTTAAATATAAAAATGGATTATTTAAAATCTATCTACATGCGAGTTAGATTACGGCTGTCACAGTCCTAGTTTCCATTTTAGCCTGTCGTTCCAATCTTTTTCACTTAAGCTTCTTACAACAAATTGGTTTCTTTACTTCGCGTCTCCAATTTCTTCTTTCTCGGGCCTTTCCTCTTGTAAATGACGGCACCTACTTTAATTTTTTTGGCCATTTGTCTGTTGACTTTATTATGTCTAAATCTACACACATTTCATCTCGTATATTTTTCTTTCTTGTCTCTTCTTGTATTGCCACAGAATAAGGTGACCAGAATTCGATATGCCCAAAGTAGGTAGGACACTAACTTATATATATACAAAATGTTTCAAAATAACCGAAGTTAAAAGATCAAGACCAACTATCATTTTTTTAAATTTTATCTCATGTTAAAAATAAGTAAACTACATGAAGTGTAACATAGTTTTAAAAAAGCGGCAATTCAATGACCTTAAAAGTTCAGTTACCTATAGCATTGTATCTCAAACTTTTTACTAGAAGGACCTCTTCCAAAATTAAGAGCTTGCAGAGGACCCCAATTAATTGTTTGGTAGATAATGTTTTAGCCTGGCAAATAAATTTGGATGATTCTCGAACATCATAAATAGGCTCGAGGGACCCCTTCAGAAGGATTCAGGTAGCCCCCAGGGGTCCACGGACTACACTTTGAGAAACACTGAGTGTTATTGCAGTTATAGATATTATTAAAATAACAACATATACTAAACTCAAATAATTTTTCAAGTCAAAAGTACAATAATAACAAGAACATAAAGTTAACAGAACAATAGGCAGTAAGGCGCGTTAAAGTTTGATAAAATTTTGAATTTGTGCCTTGCAATTTTCATTGAATGAAATAAGTTCTTATATTTTTATTTTTATTGAAAAAATATAAGGTAGGACATAAATGCTCTTTTGCTTGGCGAGGTAGGACAGAGGACAAAAGGTTTAATTGTAGGACATGTCCTCCCACATTAGAACGGATGGTCACCCTACCACAGCATCGTCGCCAGCAGTCCATCTCCATTGCCTTGATCCTTGACTTCTTCGACTGACGTATTTCCTAAAATTCTGCTCCGTATGTACTGCCACTTTTGACTCTTGTTTTTTAGATTTTAATTTTCGTATTTTTAGTTATTCTTCGGTTCCATAATAGGCGAGGCACATGTCTAATGATAGCTTTTCCTTGTCCTATTCGGTTTCTAAGTTGCTTTTTGCATTGTCTTTATTATAATGCTTTGTGCTTATTAATATTTGAAACCGTTTTAGTGTGGAGATGCAAAGGTTGACTGGGTCCACCTAGAATTATATGTATTTTTAAAAGCGTATTTATTGTAATGGTCATTGCTCATTTTTTGATTTCATCGTTTAGTTTTCTTAACATATTATAATCGGTCGTTTTTGTCTTCGGCTAATATTATTTGATCATCGGTAAAATGTAGTGTGAATAGCCTATTATCATTTCCAATTGGCAAACTACGATATCAAATACTTTACACAGCGGTTAACACATACAATATTTACTGCAAAGTCCATTTTAAAATGCACTAAACTTGAGAGTCAGTTACACATAGATTTAACTAACAAACAATAATGAAAAATTATGAATTTTTGTAGTATTACATAATTTTGTTAGGTTAGTTAATGGGGTTTTATTTCAAGTAAGATTAAAACTCTTGTGTTAAATCAACCTAATGTTGTAATGTTGACAAAAAGTTGTTCCAGTAAGCAATAGTTTATTTAAGTTGTTAACCGTATTATTATCGAATCAATTTACTTGTTTGTTTAGTAAAGCTTCATCAGTAAACACATTTGCGTATTTGCATTTTACTAATTTAGTTTGTTTAACTTGTGGAATTAGGGATATAATAATTTATAATTGAAAGTTTAGATCCCACACATTATTATTTCGGTTGCTACATATTTATCTGAATTGCACAAAATTTATTAAAATTTAGTAACTGAGCTATTTTCAACGAATCAGTTGTTGCAAATGAACTCAAGTGTGTATTTTATAGTAAACTTGATATCCAAAGTTTGGTCGATTATATCCGAGAAGTCCTTCAACGTGGTCGAGTAATTGTACACACATTAAAATGGTTATTGTTATCGTAAACCAATGAAACTGTTTGCTTGATTAAGTTGTTAGTCCCGGCTACTGAGAGTATTTTAATCTTCTAGCCTGGTGTTTACATGTGACGAGTCGTTTGAAAAGTAAAAAGTACGATTAGTTTATTTGGTGTGAACGCTACTCTTTCAACCAAATTACTTTACTACTGTCGCTTCGACCCAATAACTATACATACATACATACATACATTATAATCTCTTATAAGGTGACGTCATGCAGTGATCGTAATACAGCAAATTCTGTGAATTAAAGTCGTACATTTCAATTCGCAAACGTCGATAATTTATTTTCAACATTTGATATACAGTTTTTCATAACTTATGTTTGTTTTCTTCATGCAAGTAAGATATTATCAAAAATTAACATTTAACGAATTTAACCCATTTATGCTAAATTTCTCGAATTTTTGATTGAGAATATATTTGAAACACTTATAAACGATTGTTTATTGTCTACAAAATAGTATATTTGTAGTAAAAATATTTTTTTGTTAATACTTTCTGAGATTTTGAGTGAGTCATAACGACCCGTTAGGCAGATGCATGACTTATCTATTTTATTCGTATTATTGTTATAATACGATCGAGAAAACAAGTTACAATTTAAGAGTTTATTTGTAAAAAGTGAACTTTTTCAAAATAGACTATTAGACATAGGCAAGTTCATTTAAGATATTTATAAAAATATTTATCGTGTAAGGGCGCATTACATTGATTACAAGCTTCGTCGTTTTATTTTTGTACAAAAATACACCGTCTTCTCGGTTGCTGTACGATAAAAATAAGCTATTCTTTTTGTCGTCCTGTTTCTCAACTGGTTTTTTCATACGATTCAACAATAAAAGTATTACACTAAGCCTAAATTCAATTCGTCAATTTTTTTGCCATACTATCGAGTTAAAATACATGCATGCACAAATCAAATGACCAAAATAATATGGCAGGGTACCCTTTGGGCATAAATGGGTTAAAATCAGATTACTCGCGTCATTCATTTGTTTCGCTGCATGGTATCTGATTAGTCCTTTAGTATACAGTTATTGATTGGTTTTGAACGACAAAGAAACGTTTAACGAAAATGAGGTTTACCTTCCTATGAAATCATTATTTTGTTACCGAGAACATTTTATATTAAAGCTATTCGAAAATTGAAAAATGATGTTTGTAGAACTAAATTACTTCAGAAAAAAAAATTGTTATGCACCTCAAGCAGCACGACTAAAATCACTATGTTGATCTGATTTTTAAAAATACGCTGGTAATATCGCAACACTACAAATAATCTAACTATTTTTCTACTAATAAACGACGAATTACGTTGCGTTGTTTAACAAGGACGTGTCAGAGTAAAGAGCTACAATTTTATTGCATTTCTATGAAAAGTTGAGGTGAAACACACCTTAAACTCTTAAATTATAGGGTAGCAATTGCATTCGGTTCATTCTAAACATCTATGTACAAGCTCTAACGAAATAAATTATGGTGGTTTTAAATCAGTTACAAAAATGAATGAGAAAATACTTTACAGTAATCTCAAAGTTAATTTACAATGCTTTTATTGTAAATTAGTACCATTTAAAGTTGAACTTAGTTGTTGAAAACATATACAGGCTGTCACACAAAAAACGCCGCAAGCTGTAACTCCGTTATTTGTGGTCCGATTTTGGTGAACAAAAAATTAAATGAAATGTCTCCTCAAATACTATAAACTGAATTGGATTTCAATTTTTTTTCAAGGTCAACTTAAATGTCAAACGATAGTAAATTTTTTTTTCCAAATGGCACCATCTATTTTTTTTACTATATCTGGTAGACGGTAGACATTATTTTTCTAAATTCAATGATGTAATCATAAGTTAATTTTAGTGCTAAACTAATAAGAAATAAAAAATAAAAGTTTAACTAAAATAGGTTTCACAAAATTTTCAAGCGTGCCGTGGAAAACAAAAAAATCTCAATCAACAAATATCATTTAAATACCACACTGACGTTTAAATGACATTTGTTGATAAAGATTTTTTTTAGTAAAAAAAATAGATGGTGCAATTTGAAAAAAAAAATTTACTATCATTTGACATTTATGTTGGCCTTGAAAAAAAAAGAAATCCAATTCAGTTTATAGTATTTGAGGAGACATTTCATTTAGTTTTTTGTTCACCAAAATCGGACCACAAATAACGGAGTTACAGCTTGCGGCATTTTTTGTGTGACAGCCTGTATATAACGGACAGTACGTCAGTACTGTTACATTGTTTTGCAAATGGTTGTTCCAACTATAAAATATTGACAGGCTATTAAAATGGTATTATCGACACAGTGTTGTCTTTATACACCAGATGCTGTTCACCGATTTTTTAAAGATTATATTACATTTAAAAACCACATGTCCAGATGCATTACCTTAACAATTTAAATTTTTTTGTAATAGAAATATTCTATTTATTCTTACCTTTTTTTTTGTTTTTCGAGTGGTTTGAATTATATTTAATCGTTCAAATTGTGGGTATTGTTTTTTATCTTTCAGTTTTGTTTTTTTATACTTGCTTAATTTAGTATTTCTCAAACTTTTTGATCTGCTTGAAAAATCCATTCCGTTTTACATTGGTGACAAAAAAAGGCCCTCAATTTGTTTTTAAATCTATTCCATTCCACATTGATGAATTCTTGTTTCATATTTGACGCCCCACAGGTTGAGAAACACAGACTTAAATTATATTGAATTTAATAAAAAGAGATGTGGTACAGTAATTATTTATATATTATTGTACGTTTTATGTTATATCGATCGATCGGTAGTTAAATGTTGCTACATCGGAATTCAGAGAAAAATATTTAAGTGACATATCAGTCGATAATCTAAATTGTGGCAGCAGTTACCGAATACTTTACGTTTGTGTATTTTATTTTACTAAACACTTTGTCCTTACCAAGTAATTTTGTGAAAGTCGTGGTTAATAATTCAGAAAAGGTAGATTTGTTACTAAAATATTGTCTCTTTACCATATAATCAAAAAGAAAAATTATGATAAGGGGATATTGTACGTAAAACATATTACGTTTTTATATGCTTGGGAAATAGTTCATGCTAATGAAATATTGATACAATTCAAGCACGATATGATTTCTATTTCTTCCTTGTCCTACATGCGTAAGTTTAAGTCGCTTCTACTCTACACAATATGACAAAAAGAGCGACTGCTGAAGGTTTATGTTTTATTAATTGCAGAAAAAGCCCCATTCGTGAGAACACGTATGTCTGTCTATTTTTGCCTCGTCGTCCTTTTTCTTCTGTTATAAATGAAATTCGTTTTTCAGTAGTCCCTCAGCAATCAATTTTTTAGAAAAAAACATTAGGTGACCCATTTTAACTAATACACAAATCATGAAATAGATCTACAAAATATTTTCAAAACGTTACAGTGAAAGCAATAAGATCGTTTTTACTACTCATGCAGTATCTACTTACCATTAAAGTGAGATGCGTGAAGTCCGGTCTCAACATGCAAAAATGTTATTATTTGTTTTTAAAGCTTGTTAGTGCTTCTAGAAAATATTTTTTATTATGATTCAGTGTTTTTCTGTTATTAATTAAAACGGAATTGAGAGGCTGCATTAAACCATCCCGGAATTTCTCGCCGATTTTAATGATCGTGGTATCAATCCTTATTACTTTGTATTTTTTTAAATGTTGTTGAGAAGAACGGGTTTTCCGCTGTGACGTAAAAATAAATTCTGGGACAACTTCACGCCATCCCAAACATTTTTACCGATTTTATTGTTTTTGGTCATTTGTTTTGTTTTAACAGCTGTCACATTATGAGACAATTATTTGACTTTGGGGCAACTTCATGCTATCTCATTTCAGACTGTCACAGATTTCAATAGTATTGATGTGCTTTATTTATTGTCCATTTATCCCATGCGGTCACTTATCCCATTATGACCTCCCAAAAATCTAACAACGAACATGCGTTTATGCGTTTATACCTAAAGGCAACAACAACATCAGTAAATACACACACCAATTAATATAAATAAATTTAATTGAAAATGACAAAAACGTGGATTAAAAGAAAAAATATTGTAAAGAACAAAAAACGAAGTACTAACTAAAAAAAATATATCAACATTTTTTGCATTTATTTTTAAACAACTGTCATTTTTACCTCCTCAGAGTACATCATGATGAGTAAATAATATTATTAACTCAAACAATGTAGTTGTCGTTGTCGAGTGTTATTTAACTTAAACGTAGTTCGGTCTTTCCTTTTTAGTGTTATACTTGCGTTGAATGCACCAAAGGATTATAAACTGTACAGGATGACCATTCCTACAAAAATTGTAAACATGTCGATGACAAAACCACACATCGTAAAGACGTCAGCTTTGACGTTTTAGAAATTTTAATTAAAAAGTGAGTAATGTGTCTGGCAAACATGCGTAAACGTACAGATTTATGTTTCCATCGATCAATTTGGGTTATAGGAAACCTTATCTTATTTGACAATGGAGTTATTAAGAACAAATTTAATTTAAAAAAATGTTTTTGGTAAGCCATATAACAAATGTCTTATTTTTTAATAGTATATTACGTAACAATAGTTGTAAAAAGCAAGTTTCGGACGAGTGCGTGATTGCTTTACAACTGGAGTTTTGTACTATACTTTTTCTACGACCACAATATATATAGTGTGTAAATAAAGTGTGGTACACCGCCTTTTTTTCTTTAGTTTTGGTTTCAGGTAAATAAAATTTTAAACATATGATATGTGCTTTTTGAGCACATGCACACAATTGTTTCACTTCCGGTTTCGCCGTAAATGACCCTAACTTTGTTATTTTAAATGGAACAACCTGTATATTTTTACATTTTTGGAAAAAGATAGCGATTTTGGATAATGCACACTGCACTATTTTGATTAATTTTTATAGCATCAAATAATTTTTGAAAAAAAATTTAATTAAATATTCCTATATAAAACGATTCATTTTGGTGGTTACCATGGTTTGTTTATGTTCGTATTAGGTAGAATTGACGGGCGTTTTAGCGTTGTCACCGCTTAAACGTCAAAATAAATTACATTCGTCAAATCTACTCAATATGAACACAAACAAACCATGGTAACCACCAAAAAGAATCGTTTTATATTGAAATATTTGATGGTTCATGTTTATATATTTTATTTTTTACTCAAAAACGGTAGGTTTTACAAGAAAAACTAAAGAATAAAAAAAGGTTTTAAATGAAACAAGCTTTTAAGTAAAAATGTTTTAATTGCAAAATTTTAACCCACCAAAAAGTTTTGAAAAAAAAAACCAACTGGGGTCGCACTTTTCAGCCCCCTGTGAAGGTGGGAGATGATTAAAAACATTACTTTGGGAAACCTTTTATTAAGTATAAAACATCTACCAAATATCATTCTCGTACATATATCCAAATTTGAGAAATAAAATAAAAACCTAATTTTAGCGCCCCCTTTAGGGGGCTGTAACTCCGAAAGGAGACGTCTAAGAAAAAATTGTATATAAAAGTTAATTTTTGACAAGCAATCATCTTCCGATTTTTTTTGCAATACTTAAGAAACACCCTATATTGTCAATATTTCTTTCAGTATTGTCAATATTATTAAACGTGTGGCGGTACAGATTGACGTTTTGTCAATATTTAAAATATTGATGGAATAGTTGGACACAAAGCAAAATGATTTGAATATTGACAATAAATACTAATCGTCTAGCAGCCATTATTGACAATACCACACTTACATCGAGAAAAGCTCCAGTCAACAAGAATGCTAGTCGTTTTTAAATTTGCACTGCATTGTATTCAATAATAATTAAAACAATAGTAGCATTATAGCTATTAATAGGATTTTGAAAAACTTTCAGGGTAATACCTACATGAAGTTTAATAAACTTCGTGAAAAAAGCGTGTTTGCCCTAAAAGCCACACCCTTGGTTTGTGGTTTTATTATCAATAATGCTAAAATAATAGCAACACAAGCCTTTTTTTGACACGTTGAATTTCAGACTGAAATTGGATGTGTTATCAATCAATAATTATCGTATCAAGCAAATGCAGCTTTTTAATATTTATTGACTGTGTTGACAATATTGTACTGATAATATAGTACCTACGATTGATCGTCTGAAGTCTTATTTAGGTTTATGGGTATGGGCATCTTATTCAGTTTATTAGCCTCGGACTGCAATTACATCTGAGTTGCAATTTCGTGTCGTTTCTTTTATTGTTTTCCTTCCTGTGTACCAAGTTCGCTTATTTCATCTTACAGTCTCTTCCGAGGTTTTACTTTTTGTTCTGTTCTGTTCAGCCATTGGTTTTGTTACCTTTTAATATACAGCCTTTAAATTAAAATGAACTTTGCCGATAATATTACAGATAATGATACATAAAACGTAAAACCAAGTCGTCCTCTTACAGTTTCGTCACATATCATCAAGTAGTTGCAGCTTAAGTATCTTCTTGTGTATATAATTCTATAATTTACCAGTTTTAATGTACATGAATCGTTATGCATAATAAAGTTGATGAAAGTTCATATGTATTGAAATGTCGACATAATGAACTTTGCAGTTTGTTTTTTTAGTATGGGTCGAATTTTCAGATGCCCAAAGCTACACGCGTACGTTTTAAAAAGATAGGAGGGAGCGAACAACGGTGCAAAAGAGGTACAGACATTATCGTTATTAAACTCGTTTACTATTGTACAGTTTCCCTTAGGGCACCGGATCCCAACCGCACATTGCCTTGTTTGTTTTACTTTTATTAAAATACGGGTGCTTTCTCTGTTAATTAGCTCATGGAACTAATGTAGCTTAAGAAAAATATATAAACTTTGGTTGGGATTACATTGTTTAAAATTGAATTATTTGTTCTAATGTTAAGTAAATGTTGTTACGAAAGTTTACCTTAACTTTAATGATTTTGTTCTAAAAAGTTTAGTATGAACATCAAACAAAAACTTTGCTTTCATTTGTTCACATATTTCTCAATCTAGTTAGTGAAATTTGACGTTTGTAGGGAAATTATGTACCTACTAAAAAAAATTAAGCAAATTTTAGTTCAAAGAGCCTGCTTTAAATGAGGTTCAAAACCTATTGCCTTTTTACGTTATTATTCGTTTCACTTTTATTTAGATTATGAATCGGACTTTTCGTCAACCTTAACCTTATCATTTATTTTAAAATTTAATAACGAACTTCGTAAAATTGTAATGCATTTGAAATGGAATAAAGCAAAGCCCGAATAATATTTCAAATATACTCTCCAAATTTCTCGTTTCATGAAATTAGCCAATCCCGTTGACACAAAAAGTCCAACTCACAGTGATTACAATAGTTTTATTGCAGTATGCTTCATCAAAGTGAATAAAATTTTGAGTAACTTATCGATAGGAATTTTCAAAATGGCATCTATTATGAAATTAGAGAGTTAATGATGGTCTAAAAGTAGATAAAACTTAATTACTAAATTTGTATTTGGTAAAGCGAAAACAGATAAACATGTAACAAATAATAAGTTTTGAGTTGCTTAAGAAAAGTGTTTTCTTTTAAACATAAAATATAAACAAAAAATTAAAACTAAATTATTTATTTACTTACGAACAATATTAAATATTTTATTTAAACTGTTTTACTACTAACAGGAGCAAAGAATTATTGTTTGTTTAATTGAGAAAATAAATTTGATGTAATATTTTTGTTTTATAAAGTTGACTGGTTTTGGATTAATTTTATCGCTATAATTTAAAACCAAATTACAGAAAGACGAAGAAACCTTTTACATACATAAAAATGCATTTATTTAAAATGTTAAAACACATAGCTGTAAGTTAGTAAGCTTTAATATAAAGTTTGTTAAAACTTTTTCTTTTTATTAGTAAAAGAACTATTTGTCTTACCTCACCACTTCAAGCGACATAAAAGTTTATGAACTTGTCACGGATGCAGTAGCAAACAAGTGGATATAGTAGAGAGGGCCTCATGTAGAACTTTTTATTGAGTCTTCAGCTCATGTCAAGAGCTAAATAACTAAAATGCATTATTGTCAGTCAGTAAAAATGGGTAAATGTGCATAATTTCATAAATCAAAGGATGGCTTGTCATTCATTAAAAAATCATATGCCAGTTTTGTGCGTTCCCTTAAGTAACTCGATATTACATAAATAAATTTCACAGCTATGAACGAGCTCTTGAAAAGTTTTATAATTTTTTACTTATATATTTGTAGTAGTATATCATGTATTTGTATTTATCTATACTATACTATACTATACTAATATTTTAGCGGGCTACATTCTAAATTTATTTGCTTTTTCATTCCGATAATGCGATTCAAATCAGAACAGCCTGTGTGTGTATAAAAATTTCATGCTTTTTAAAAATCTAATAACTACCATTCACCAAATTTTTTTTCAGCTGACAGTTTAAAAATCCAATAGGCAACCTATTAGCAACGAACTAGGTCAATTATTAAACGCCATGTTAATTTTATCTCTTGCTTTTGTAATGAATAGCAAAATTAAAATTTTAATTGTTAACAGCAAGAAAGTTGCAAATAAAATTGTAAATTAAAAGTTCTGATTTTTTTGTCACTTTTCAGGAACTGTGGACATAAGTGCATATTATGTAGGGTAAGGTCGGGTATATCGTACCGCTTGCTAAATCGTACCACTGCTATTTTTCTTATTAGAAGGTGTAAATGGTGCAATCTTTTCTACTCAATCCGAGGCCCTTGTACTGCAAAACATAGAGCATTTTCCATTTTTACCGGCAACATGACTGTTTCCGGGTAACTTTCAATTTGTGAAAACAGTGTCGTCAATAATAATTATTTTCGTTCATGTGTAAGATTTTTATTCTAAATCGGTAAGTTAAACCGTATGAATACTTTTACATCAGCATTTGTCAGTAAATTAGGCGTAAATTGAAACTTGCTTTAATACGTTGAAATTGTAATTAATTCCACATTAATCATAAAATCGCACAAAGTGGCAGTTCGGCAAATCGTACCGCAAATGGTTTGGTATATCGTACCAGGTACGATTTGCCGAATCTCTAACACTTGTTGCCTCTATTTAAAAAAAAGCGTACCGTCCCAAAACTACGACGTCAAAAACAGTAGAAGATGTTGAAGTAGTAGTGAACCCAGATGATTGGTATTAGTATTGTTTCATTTGCGAAGAAAACGTAATTGAAGATATGTTCCGGTGTCAGAGGTGTAACCGTTGGGCTCATGAAACATGTTCTGGAATGAGAGCTGGTACAAAAAATATGTTTGTGTTAATTGTTAATAAGCTGTTGTGCCTATCTTAAATTTGTACCTATCTCCATATATGTATATAACCTGTAGGTACGATTTAGCCACCCCTAGGTACGATTTACCGAACGAGTTGGGGAAATCGTACCTTTTGCAGCATTTTGCAATTTATTTTTTTCTTTTATGTTCCTATTGTTATTTGCCTATGGATTTATATCATTTTTATAAACAAATATGTGTACTAACCAATGATATTTTTTATTTCGCGTAATTTTTGATAGAAGATTCACCATAACCAAAATTCTAAAAAGTGGTACGATATACCCGACCTTCCTATACATAGTGATATTGTCATTATGCCTTGTCAGCGTCGCAATCGTGTCCGCTAATTAATTTGATCGCCTCCAGCATATTATAAACAATCTTGCACAGTCACCCGCGTTTTTCAGGTTTAAAAATTATTCATATTTCCGAACAAGAAAGTGAGTCGTAATACAACAACCTCATCGGTAGGCAACTTACCCCGCCTTACTTATCGGCCGACACCAATCTGGTGCGGTTCGACAAGTCGGCCAGTTTAATCAGTGACCCAGCCTACACCGCGACATCGGAGACTCCTCTTTCAACGCTAAGATAAATCCGCGACTTTGCCTCGTAATAAAACTGATCGCCGCTGATTCGTTTTGTAGCCGTTTAACATTCCTTCTAATTCAAACACCTCGACGAAACATTTTCTCACTGAGTAAGTGGTTGCAAGTGCTAGCGTAATTAAAATAACAACTGTTCTTTATTTTCTTAATACTGCTCAACTTTCAGTATTGGTTATCGACGCCTTAAACTTCTGCTAAACGTTGCGGTGACAATTTGGCGCCTAACGTGGGGCCCGGCAAGTCTCCGGTGACAATAGGTATTGCATTGCGGTCCTTACTAAGCATATAGTAAGACAATTCTTTGATAATTTAATCATCTTTCCAACTTTGTGCCCATGTTCTTCTGTTCTTCATGATAATTGATAAATCCAGGACAAATAAAATCGTATTTGAAGTTGTTTTACTAAATCAAAGAACGCAGTTTTTGACTTGTGATAACAAAATAAGACAGCTCGTTATGTCAAATAGTATATTGTACAACTAGTGCTGAAAGCTGAATATTTCAGCACGAGTTGTACACTATGCTTTTCCGACGACCATTTAGACATAATCATTAATTCTGCAAAAAAATTGTGAAAATAACATTTTTTTGACGTTGGTGACACTTGACATTTGTGAGGTTAGATTTTCTACACGTTAACTTGACAGCGCGTTTAGCGTGTGTAATGTAGCGGAAATCGTCACTTTACACACGCAAAGTGCACTTTGCACACAATTTCCGGTGTCATGCGCAATTTGTCATTTTCAGTAGTAGTGTCGTGCGAAATTACTCGCTTTACATAGTGGTCGTCGGAAAACGTTATTTACTGTCGATGTTTGAATTAACTGACCAATTTATTTATGCAACATAAATAAATTTAAAAATATAACTATATTATTTCTTTTATCGAGAATATCTCGTAAAAATGCAAGACCAGTCTGACTCGTGGCTAATGACAGTCTAAAACATTTGAAACCAGTCTAGCACTTTTACAAAAAAAAATCTTTATAAAAAAAATGATTTTTAAAGTATTAATATTATTTAGTATAGCTATACATTTAATTCTATTATTATAAAACTATCAGTCATATACTTATAACCAATAGAAAGGTAAGTCACGTTGTTCGTTTTGATACATCTCGTGATTTTTTGAGTTTTACTACAATCAAATTGTCTTCTATTTTCGGTTAAACGATTCCAACATTACAGAACTTCTGGGAAGAAGAGCTTATGTAAATTACTTTAAATTGTACTGCGTTATAAACAGCTAATGAATCATCTTACTGTGCTGTAGAGGATTTGAAAATAATATGTACCTAGTTGTTTTGCGTGATAAGTTTAAAATGAGTTAGTTTATGATGAAAATGAAAAACAAAGTGTTGTAGGTACTAACATGTTTCAGCTAAAACTATAGATGAGGTTTATTTTTCGTAGCTAATTATAAACGATTTTGTGTATTGCTGTTTGTTTGCTAGTGCTTTCAAATATTATTTGGAAGTTAAATTACATTATTGATTAGATTTAATTTTGATGTTCACTGGTTTAATTTAACAAATGTTAAGTATATGCAAGCAATTAGGTAGCGTTTGTCTAAGGTGCAGAACAAATATGCAAAATCAGGTAATTCCGAATCTGAAAGCTCTGTACGGTAATGGATGCTGTGCACGGTACATATTTCGGTTTCGCTTGGTAACTCAAGGTTAGCAGTAACCAGTTGAGAACTGTCGATAGAATAAACAACACGATGTCGCTTGTGATTCGTGTTTACAATTCGTTAAAATTTATTACCTTGTTTTGAGGCTTTTGTTTCAGACGTCGATACAACAGAATATTCAGAGCATAATGCAGCAACCAGTTTAGAATTTCGGGTGAATTTATCGTACAGTTAGTGTCAGTAACACTGAAAGAATGTATGATTAATATATAAATTACAACGCTCTGCGATACTGGGAAATATTAATTAACTTGTAATGGATTGTATGCCTAGTAAACACATAATATTAATAAAGTAAGTAAAGCAGAAAGGTTTATCACGAGTCTGACATGTGATTTTCACTTAAAAATGTTGTGTAGGTAAAAGGTGACCGTTCGTTGCTAGCTATCGAACGGTATACAATTTATTGAAGGATTATATTTACATAGTGTAAAACAACTGAAATTTAATACATGCTCTTTTTTATTATACTATACGAAATAAGAAGTGTATAATGTAATAAATGACCATAATATTTTTTAAATGACATAGGTTACTTAAAATGCGATTTCCAGCATGGGGATCTCACTTATTATAAGAGCTAAACTATATATTTATATTTCGCAAGCTGCAAATTTTTTTATTGATTAATATTGTCAAAACAGGTTTTTTTTTCACCTTTTCATGAAAACTGATGAAATCTGGAAAAATTACTCTTTACGCAATCGCGCGACGAAAACGCCGTGGAGGCGAATCAAACGGAAGCGTCGTGTCACCAAATATTCGTCAGGTGTACCGAGCGTACGTTGGCCGTCGATCGTAAACAATAAACGAAATTAAACCATAATTACAATTTATTATATTATTGAATCACAATACAAAACAGTACTGCCTATTTACAGCATTAGAAACAGAATTTATTAAACCAACCTCGAAACCCACATCACGGTGGCTGCACAACATTTCTTAAGCCTTTTAACAAACAAAGACAAAATTTCTGGACCAAGCAAGCTGGAATTAGCTATAGCGTAACAAACGTTATGTTTTTTCGCTGTAACTCTAAGTGCTTCTCAATCTGTGGGTCGCGCTTCCAAGTGATGTTTGAAGAAAAGTGGAAATAGTAGGCACAACTATTGATACAATGAACAATAATAAAACAATAACATAATATACATTCTGAAAATGACAACAGTCACACATTATGAGTTCTTAGTAAGCCTATTTACTAGTGTACCGAATTTCGGTCCTTAGCAAAAAAAATGTGCAGACAAAAATAATTTTAAAAGTAATGCACTATGTTAAGAACAATTAAAAAATACAAACAGACAGTATCGCGATAAACAGATTGGACGATGGTCGCAGAACAAGTTGAAAAGGTAGCCGCAATAAAATTTAAGACGGATAAGGGGGGTAAAAATGCAAGAAGGTTGAGGAACACTGGCTTAGTCAATTGATTACGTTTTTGAACATAGAGCCTATTTTTAAGTGGGTCTTATTTTGATTTATACAGTTGACTTAATTTTAGTGATTTCAAAAATGTATAGTGGATTATACATATATATTATTTGGAAAGAAACAAAATGTATTTACTTTGGTAAAACAATTGTTTACCCGCAATTTTCTCTACAAATTTTTTCTTTCATTTACGTGAACATATCTCAAAAACAAATTTTTATCAATATGATGTACAAAATATGACAAATCTGTTTTAAATAGGAAAAGTTCAGCTATTAAATTGTTTCATCCTCATTGTGCGAATTTTTTTACCATACTCTTTTTATTAATATAAAGGTTATAAACCAATTTTCAATTTTAAACAAACAAACCAAAAGTCGGTTAAGCCAATAAATGTACAATAAAAAGCTGCTATAACAAAATTCGTATTCAATTATAATTGTCATAAATAAACCATTACCTACAACACAAAAACAAGAATAAATTTTTCATATTTTAATCAAGTAGCATAAAAATGGTGGGTGATAAATTTAAAATCGAATTTGATAATATTAATCATCATAAATATAGTAGTCTTTTTAGATTTAAAAGCTCTTAAAGTTCTTAAATAATACAATTATGTAAAGTTTGCCCTATGAGCTACAAAACAATAGTGCAAGATTTAATAGTTTGAATCTTTTAGTTTGTGTTTTAGTAATCACTCATTGTAAACCTGTTTTGTTCTGTTTAATTTTACTTCACATATGAGTTTTAAATCTCTTAAGTAGAAACATAAGGTAGGTTTCGCTTTTCAGAATTGCGCGATAAGGTCATAGCTTGCTGCATCTGAGATATAATCACACGAATCATAAAATAAATTCACAAATTCGCCAAACAAGTACTCAATTTTAAATAATTGTTACTTTTAAAATAAAATATTACCATCAAAAACACTTGTTAGGTAACATATACCTTTTAGTTTATCAAAACTTTATTTCATTAAACGAAGTAACCTCAACAACAGCCTAAAACTACAAACATCTATATTTACTAACCTTACAGTTTTCTCTTAAATGGCAATGCAACTTGCTTATCCCATTTTAACCCCAAAATAAATTTAAGGTAAAATTGATTAAATGTGGTGTAACTTAAGTATTACACTTAAAACCTATAAAAGATAAATCCTATGATGACCATTACCATAAATATTTATTAGTCTAAGTAGTTTTAAACATATATCATCAGTTTAATTTGTTTTCGTTTCGGTAATACATTCATAAGGAAGGTTACTATTAGAATGTTAGAACGCTTGCAAAATTATTTTACTCGCTACATACAAGTATTATGATCATTTTCTTTTACTTTTAAGTCGACATACTATAATGAAAATGATTTTATTGGAAAATATAAAACGAATTGGGTAACTTATCACCATTAACATTTTTTGGTTTTTATTTTTGATAGACACACAATACTAAACATTTACACGCCTTTAGATGAAATAACGCTAAACTGACGATAAACATAATTGGGAGTTTTTTTTTTTTCCAGACAAAGTACTTGCAAATTACGTTCTTTTCCGCAGAAGACCAATTAATTCACTGTTCTCTTTTCTTTGGTTTCGTTAAATTTTTTTTCACATGTTCTTTGCACTTCGTTAGGACAATAATGTAAATACTTTTTGTTATTTAATCGCCTTTAGAAACAATAAAAAAACATGACAATAAAAGTAATATTTTTCAGAATATTTAATACAAACAAACGTTGAGGTAACTTAATTACTTGACTTAATCGTTGAAGCATTAAACAGACTATATTTTTAGTGTCGCGTTTGGCACTTGTAGGTATGATAAATACCCAATGCATAACATCAGCCTATAAAATTATTGGTGGAGGCGCCGAGTAAGAATACATCCTCCGCTTGTCGAGTGTTACAGTATTATAGATCTGAGATTGTACAATAAAGAAGAATAAATAATTTATTAAAATGAAAATAATAGATTTTTTATTTAATAATTAATTAGAACAAAAGTGTAACAAAAATTGTAATTCTATTATTATTACATCATGATAAAAATTTGACGCAAATAAATCCGAATAATTTTTAAAGATTATCGATAAGAAAATGTAAAAATATAAAGGGTGTTCTATTTAATAAAGTCCTGTTCATGGCAATATTTTCATAAAAACTGAAATAACTTAAAAACGATTAATTTTAGGTACATAAAACAGTTGAAAAAGAATTTAATTTTGCACCTAAGAAATGCAAAATATACTTGGTGTTCTATTTAAGAAAACAACGTTACGTATCGGTGCGCAAAAACAAAACACTGTGTATAGTGGAATACAAGTTATCACAAGAGAAGATATTGACGCGTTACGTTACTTTTTGTACACACTGTATTTGATACTGCGTCGTGATGGAGCATTAAAAAAAAATAGTTTTTTTTTACTTCTAGGTAAATTTTTAAAGCATTCTTTAACACAGTTATGTCTAGTCAAAATTGTTTATTATTGGGCATAAATAATATAACGATAATAATATACAGAATAGCACTATTTAATTTTATTTAATTAAATGTGAAACTTGTTTTTGGATTTTATTTGCGCATTTTTTAATATTTATAAGTTAAATTTAAATCTTCTTTATTCGAAACTTCAAAGAGACCGCAATCAATGTGATCGTGGGTCGAAATAGTTTCTTTAACATTTACTACAAGTTTAAGCCACAAAATGGGTTTTAGTTTTAATGTTAACGCAGTTAATTTTTACAAAACAATCAATAATTGAAGTACTTAATCGACAAATCTGCAGCAAAATATCTTATTTGTTATTAGATTTTTTTCCACAGTTTTTTGAATTTAAAGACATGAATTTATTTTTAAATATTTTCTTGTACCACTTACGAAAAGAGTACAAAGGCTGGGTGAAATAACTTTCATGATAGTAATAGAATTTGCGTGGTGTGTTAGCAAAAATTAAGGTAGTTGACAGACAGAAAACTTGGTAATTTATTTACGAGGATATGCAGGGTGTGGCTAAAATCAGACTCACCCTTTTTTTCTTTAGTTTTCATTTTCGTCAAATGAAATTTTACACATGTGATATATGCATAAAAATGAATTATATGAACATAATATATGTACATATTATGTACCTATACACTATTATTCCACTTTTGGTTTTGGCACAAAGACCCTAACTTTATTATTTCAAATGGAACACCCTGTATATTTTTTCATTTCTGAAAAGAGGAAGCAATTTCGAATAGGACTGCACTATTTTAGTTAATTTTTAAAACCTCAAATCATTTTTGGACAAAAATATATTATTATTAAGTGTGCCGTAACCTGCATAAATTAAATTTTATTATGTCAACAAGTCCGAAAAACGTTTTTGTTCATTTTTTATAACATTTGGGTTACATTAATCGGCTGTAAAGATTGCGAAATTGATTTTGACAACAATTTTAAATGGAACGATAGTTGCTTATGCGGTTATAATAAAGTCAACAATACCAATAACCTGTTTTTTTTTTTTTTATAAAACTACAAAAAATTTAATTGTTTATTTAATAAAACTTTATTTTTTGTTGTGATTCCTGACCGTTTTATTTAATTTTTAATTTTTAATGATCGTCTTGAAAAGAGTCAACGCATCAAAAACATTTGTTTTGTTGCTATCGAGTATAGTCAACTATGATTATTAGGGTATCTTACCAAGACTTTACAATAATTACAAATTTAATTATCTGCTTTTAATAAAAATGGTATTTTTGAATTCGCCAGAAAATACTCCATTTAAATAACTCTACGAGTTATCGATCAATTAATGTAATCCAAATGTCAATTAAAATAAACAAAAATGTTTTTCGGACAACATAATAAAATTTAATTTTTGCAGATCATGGTATCTACAATTAATAAAAAATGTAAATTTTGTCCAAAAAATATTTGAGGTTATAAAAATTAACTAAAATGGTGCAGTTGCGCTCTTCCAAAAATATAAAAATGTACAACGTGTTCTATTTGAAATAACAAGTTTAGGGTCATATCCGGCAAAACCGGAAATAAAACAATAATGTTCATAAGTTAATAAAAAGCAGTTTTTCCACGTATCACATGTGCAACTGCAACACATGTTTAAAATCCCATTTGTCTAAAATGAAAACTAAAGAAAAAAAGGTTGAGCCTGATTTCAGTTACAACCTTACACCCTTAAAATTGTTATAAAAATTAGCTCTAAGATATGCTTCCTATTTTACATACTATCATCAGCAATATTATTTTAAAAACTTAGCTTGAAATACAAAATGGATTATTATTCCATTTCAACGTGGAGTTGAATCTGCAGATACATAAATTGAAAGCAGAACAAAATCAAGAATAAGCATTATACATTTTAAATTTCTTTCGAGCTAAACGAAATGCAAACGAAGTTCAAATTTAAGATTGTGTCGCGTTATCCGCCGAATGAAATGATAAAAATGGTGAATGCATTAGTATTTCATAATGCTGCTATAATAATTCTTTGATATTTTTAAGCAAATAATAGGCCAATTAGAGCCAAGAAATAGTTACATGTTATTATGACTAATTTGGGTATTATGGATTATTTTTAATTCCATAAGTTGTTAAATTCACATAAATAAGGTGAGTGAATTAAAATTACCAAATTGAACTGCCTCAACATAATATGTTGGGTGCGCATTACAGAATATGATCTAGCGTTATCATGGTAAAAGACTAAGCTGTCTTCATTTGCAAGTGATGGACGTTTTATTGCAATCACCTGCTTCAGATATTCTAGTTGTTGACAAAAATTATTTGCATTTATTTCAGATGGCTGCCCTGACAGGGCCAAATGGTGTTTTCGTTTAGAATGATCGTATGATATCTATTTTTTTATCTCTCGTTTTTAATCTATCCAGAAATGGATCATTCTTTTGAGGGTTACGCAGATGAATGCATACCAAAACTCTTTCTAACAAATTTCCGTTAGAAAGTTAGTGCGGTACCTACAATTGGTAAATGACTAACTATTCATTTATCTTCTATATCAGGGGTGGCCAAACTTTTAGACGTCAAGGGCGACTTTTGAGAGAAAGTGTACCCGCGGGCGACTACATTTTTTGTAAGGTACCTACGAATTGGTGTTTTTTAAGGCCTTTTTAAGTATTTGCAAATCGATGACTTTTTTAGAAGATACTTACGAACTGTCTTTTTTTTTAATGAAATTTTAGATACTTACGAAATGATGACGTTTTTTCTAAAAGACACAAACTGGTGAAGACATTTTACTATGACTACTATAAAATTATCTATAAATAACTATTTTCTAGCACTGGTTCTGAATTTTAAAAAGTTAAAAAAATACAGGAAAAAAAGAAAATTATATATATTCCTTTAGAATGTAAATTGTCCTCTTCGGCAAAGAGTGTACAAACTGGCCTCGTGCAGACATTTGATGTACAAACTTGCCTCCTCGTCAAATTCACCTCTGCACTGTTGCCAATTAGCTGTAAGGTGAAGGTTAGTGTCGTGGTTTTTGTTGACTCGTATCGCGGCAAATCAAGTAGGCGATCAGATACATAATTTCTACGTTCTTGCGGCACTTGCGGCACTTGCCCGTGATTAGTTAAATATACCATTTTCAGTCCTCTGAACATTTTCGTATTAATCTAGCAAATATCAATATAACAATTAAAACAAGACTTTAATCCTTGGCTAACTCAAATGATTCAAATTTTATTTTTCCCATTGCGGTATCATTTATGGGATAAAATTATGTCAAAGTAGTACTTAGTATCGGAAACCTCCTGGGAGAGGGGCCGAGCGGAAAAATTTGATTTTACACAAATAGGGCTTAAACGCAAAGTAATGTAAAAAAATGGGGATCTTTAGGTGGCTTAGTTGCAAAGAATTAAATTTATGGGGGATAGGTAAGAAACTGTTTGAAAAATATATGATTTTTCACATCTAGAGCACAAATGTAAGCTAATGCAACAAATCCAAGATCGCTGGATGGTTTGGTTTCAAAGTAAACAAATTTAGGTGTGCAAGGGGGTACTGAGCGAAAAAAATGTGATTTTACTCTTTTACGGCATAAGTGTAACTTAATACAAAAAAAAATAACAAATGTACTTATCTTTTCTTTTATAATCGTCCTGCACTATCCTTATCCCGCGACATTTCGCTTTAAATCAAAACCTTTTTCAAGTCTTTCTTGTAGTGAAAACGTTTTATAAAACATAAATAAATAAATAGACACACAGACAAGCAAACAAATAAGTTTATAAATAAATATATAAATCCCCTATTTCAGAGTGTTTTATATAATTTTTTCACTGCAAGAAAGACTTGAAAAACCCTTTGATTTAAATCGAAACGTCGTCGCGGGATAAGAATAGTGCAGGACGATAATAAAAGAAAAAAGATGACATGTAATATCGTCAAGCATTAGATAAAATTTATTCTAGAAAAAAACAAGATCGCTAGTTGGCTTTGCTGCTTGTTGATTAAATTCTTTTGGTGTGGGAGCAAGAAAGCTGGGCGGAAAATTATGATTTTACACATTTCGGGAGTAAATATAACCCAACGCTAAAAAACTTGAGATCACTAGGTAGCCTGGTTGCAAAAGATTAAATGTTGGGCGGCAGGGGGGACAAGCGGGAAAAAAATATGATTTTGCACGTTCAGGGCAAACAAGTACCTAACTCAATTCAAAAATCCTAAGATTGCTAGGTGGCCTGGTTGCAAAGATGAAAATCTTTTAGGGATAACAGAGTGGGTCTAGGCGGAAGAAAATATAATGTTGCACATTTAGGGCAAACACGTACCTAACCCAACGCAAAATAAACGAGATCTCTTGGTGAGCTAGTTGTAATTATAAAACTTTTTTGAGGGCAGGGTGTGCTTAGGCGGTAAAAATGTGATTCTGCACATCTAGGGCAACGTAACCCAATGAAAAAAAAAAAACAACAAGAAAACGAGAGTAAGAACGGACGAACGAAGGACGAAATTATGAGGCTAATAGCACTTTTTTTTATTCCTTACGGGAAAAAGAGCTAATACGCATACTTCCACTGTTCTAGTCGAATGTCGTACCTACTTTTTAATGTATGAGCCAAAAGTGTCAACTAGGGTTGAGCAGATTTAAATCATCTGGTTTAATCCACGATTGTAATCAGTGATTTGAATAAAACGAATTTTTTAATGTATTGAACAACATATTAAAAAAAATACATCACCAATAGTGATTAAAATTAAAATCTATAATAATTAATGATTTTGTAATAAGAGTAACTGATTAAAATATTTCTTGCCCTCTCACTTTTAAGTTAAGTTGGTACATAATAAACTTTTTTTTTTTAATGAAACATATTTAAATACATGCATTATAAAAAAAAATAAACCAATATATTATCAAAAACAAACTTATTTTATATTATATATCTTTGCTAAAATAAAACAATTAATTAATTAGTAACGTATTTTGTTACAGAATCTTTTTTTCTTGAATATAAAGTTAAAATTAACTAAAATTAGTTAAAATTGATTACAAAATTAAATTTATGTTTAGTTCTAACAACTGTCATTTACGTGATTTAATATTTAAGATTACTGCTAAGTAAAATGGAAAACGTTCTTTTTGTGATTTGAAATTTATGATAATTAAACTCTGTATTCTGATTAGTTTTATATTCTTTACAGTGTAAGATGCAATACTACTCAAATTTTGAATCAAATTTGATTCCAAATTCAAGCCGTCTAAAACAGGCTTAAAGGAAAATCAGAATTTTGCTGTTTTAATTTCCAGTCTCGCTTTTTGTCACTATACACTTTTACACTTACGCTTTTTGTTACACTTAACCTAATGGCATGATACAATATACTTAATTTTTGAAATTAATGCAATATTGTAAGCAGCGATATATTAAAAACAGTAAAAGAACATGACATATTTTTTTCACATAAGTATACCCATAGTAAGTACACTAATACATACCCTCTTTTGGGTTTTTAAAGTGTTGTTCTTGAATTTTTTAGTGCTTCGTTTTACCTACACCTATTTTAGTGCGTAATTTTCATGTTGTTTGCATATTTGCTGCTTTCGTTTTGTCTAAGTAGAAACAAAGTTTTTAGCAATAAATAGTTCCGAAATAGCAGCTTAAAAGTAAATAAGCTCCACATTTAACTCCACCATCTGTGCCATTACCCAATTACACATCAAATTTAATTTTTAAATAGATACTCTTTTTTGAAATTAATAGAGCACATGTAAAACTTTTTAAAATAAACACTACTACTTATTTATTTAATTGAAAATTTTATTAAATTTGCTCTTCCTGGAAGTTTTTATAAATTCTTGAATTTTCTTTCAATTTTTGATTTAAATATTTAATTCTAAAATACATGTGAGACCTGAAACATAACATTTTGATTTTATTTTCACATTGTACATGTGTTGATAGGTTAAGTAAAATATTTAGATAGTTTTAGTTATTTTAATAGTATCATCATTGAATTTAGTGAAAATATTTTCTAATTTTTCCAAATTTTTGATTAGTTTCTAATCAACGAAACGTAGCAGTTATTGTAACGTTGATGAATGGAATGATATCGCAAAATCACACGTTGCCACATTTCATCTAAATGAGGTGAATCTAACCGACAAATACATGCTGTGTTATACAACTGTATAACTAGCGGCGCTCGTAGCGGCGAGAGCGTGAACTAAATCTGTATAAAAGTCGGCAATATTATGACAAATTCACCTCATCATAAAAAAAATCCAGAGTGGGGATACGGTTCCGTAGCAGCTATATACACTGTCCGACAAATTCACCTCCTCTGCAAGAGGTGAATCTGTCCCAAAAGAGGTGAATTTGTATGATGAAGGTTGGCAAAAGAGGTGTATATGACGCTGAATACCTATATTGTTTTACAATTGTATTAAAATAAATTAAAAGCAAATTTTACAAAAACAAAACAAAAACAATAGAATTGTTTTATTTTGATGACACTTGGCAATGCATACATAGTTTTGACCAGTTTGTCAAAATTTGGCTCGTATGAACTTAAACTAATTCTTAAACACAATTCCAAATGTAGATCAGATAATTGTGACCTATGTTTAGTTTTTATCCCATTTATGCAGGAAAATGCTAATCTTACAAATGTGTCGTACCAAAAAAGGCACTGAAATATGCAACAACTCTCCAAATATTTGGATATTTATCCCTGCTTATTAATTTCCAGAAGCTTTCATTTGAAGCCATTGATTTTAAATGTGTATATTTTGTGTATCTATTATTTGCAGAAAATAATTTTCAATTATTTTTTAAATTCAAATACGCTCTGAGTTTATCACTATAATTTGTCAATTTTTAAGTCAGCTTCACGGGCGACTTCCAGAGGCATTGCGGTCGACCAGTAGACCGCGGTCGACGTCTTGGCCACCCCTGTTCTATATATAAGCAGTTGACTTGGGTATATCCAGATTGTTTGCGTTGTTCTCATTGTCATTATCGAAGACGGCCACAAAAAAAATACTCTAGACACGGTTCGCGATCTGGTTCTTTACAATTTGGTTCGCATTTATTCGCACAGTCAGTTAGACACATTCTGGTTCTGAAAATTACAATATGTATTGTTTATCAATAGGTTTCAGTTGAATAGTCTATGGTCTGTTTCTGAAATTTGAGAATTTACTTGTAAGTTGTAGGGTAAAGTGAAATAAAAAAGCTGGTTAAATAACATTAAGTGTCAACGATATTATCTCCTATGTACACAGTTTCCCCTCTTTTTTATTTATAATATTTTTAATCATCCTACTTAAGTAGTAAATATTCTTTTAGTAACGCACTTCTGCATCAACGGTTTAAGGGAGTGTGTTAGTTTTTATTGCAAATTCGAACAAACCTTTAGGGGTTTAGGGCATTCCTCAGCTACAATACATTTTCCTCTTTCGTTTCTTACATAGCCTGGCAAGCAATCGCATCCTGGAAGACAATTGTGAAGGCATGGTTGTTCGCGATCAGGAGCGGCACAAGATGCTGGACAATTATTAACGCCATCGACATATTTTTCATTTTCTCCACATTCAGGTTCTGAAATATTCATTCCTATTGTAATTTAATGAATATTTGAGCGGTAGGGTTAGTTAGTTATAGGTACCTACATATTTAATACTAAAATATTTATCGCTGGTGAACTAAATTACATTAAATACATTAAAGTGGCACGAATTTTTCGCATGATTAAGATTTTGCTTCTTAATAGCTTCCTTCATATTTTGTTCCCTTTATCTATTTTCAGATTAATTATTTCTTTTTATCAACTTCTTCTGATTTCTCCAATTGCCTTTGCTCTTTTTTTTACATCTTTCTTAGTCTTTCGTTGTTTTTTTTGCGTTCCTCGATTGATTCACAGACTTTTTTCACCGTTCTGCAATTATTCATTTCAAGTATACCTCTGGATCATCTTAATAGTTCTTGTTGTATTGTTGTTTTACCGGTGGAATCTTTTATTATTTTTTATATATTCTATTACTAATGCTATATTTCTTGTTTTTAAAACTCGCATCTCTATGCTTATAACCTAAATTATATCTTATTATAAACTACACCGAATATTTATTTTCGAATGTTAATATTTAGTAAAGAACTAGCAACATTGAAATAGACAAAAAAATATTAAAAAATACGAATTTACAAGATTTAATGTTTTTTTCTAGTGTGGCACTTAACTAACACTGTAAAATTTATGTGTGAACCCAATTTGTTCCGTAAATCCAACAGCACAGTTTTAACACTCGGACGTGAAAATTAATGCGACGTTACGTAAACCTTTTACCCACGAAACTGAATTATTACTCTCACGTAAATCCTCCAGTTTTGCAAAAGTGTCTGAAATGCGTTTATAAAAGATTTATATTTTTTATTGATATGAAACGACAATTGTGTAGGATGAATAATGTATAAAAAATACTATGGTCGAGATTTTCACATATATTATTTTAAATGAAAAAAAATCTTTAATAAAAGCAAAAAATAAAGTTTTGCGCGTTTTATTTTGTACTATATCTTCTCTTTTTTACTTGAAGAAAAATCCAAGGAAAAACCAAAGAAGATAGAATCAGAAATGAAACAAACATATAGAGAACAATAGATAAAATCAGTTGAAACAAAAATACAAGAGAGACAGCTGGGATGGTTGGGTCACATTATAGGATGAAAGAAGAAAGATTAACCAGAAAAGTCTATGAAGCAAGATCACAGGGAAAAATAAAAGAAGTAGACCGAGAAAAACCTGGCAAGACGAAGTTAAAAAAGCAGCAACGGCTAGAAATATCAAATGGAAAGACATGAAAAAGTTAGCACAAGACAGAAAAACATGGAAAAAAGTCTGCACAACACAACTCAACAGTCCTACACCTAACAGCAGAAGGACTCATATTTTAAAATTAGAATCCAAACTTGTGTAAACTGTGACTGTTTAATATAACAAGTAAAACTGTTTTATTAGCTTTTAGTAGCTTATTTATTTTACATAGAGATATACCAGTAAATTTGTGATTCTTTTTTGAATGCTATGTTAGCATTTATTTTCCGCTTTTCAATGATATATAATAGGAGTATTATATATCACTTGTAGAAAATTTCATTAATTAACTTATGCCAAAAAAATAACTTTTTGGAAGAATTGTCCATGAAGATTACATTTTTGTTAGTAAATAAAACATAGCCTCTCTTCTATCAACATTCAATTTCGTTGTTTACAATACTTTGTATTTCCACCACTTTTTTTGTAATGAACAAAGGTTTGTCTTAAAGGCAATCAACGAGAGTGTTGGAGAAAATATGAAGGAATACATCAACAGGAAACTCCAACTTACCCGAAATATTAGGGCCAGTTAATTCTGCAAACTTTTTCTTATTTTGAACACAATTTTCCACTACTGTTGTCCAAATTATAACGTTTGCTAATTCTTGAGCTTTTATTATCTCTAAAGGAATATCATCTTCTATTTCCCATTTCCTTTTTAATTACATCTTAATTTGTTTCATTTGCAAAAAAGTTGGGCATTGAATTTATATCAAATGAATTATCCTCGGTTATGCCATTTTCTTCTTCATCTTTAATTATACTATCTACGTCGGATTCATTATTTAAAGGAATTTCTTTTAAGAGAGAAATGATATGATTTTTTCCATGAAATTAAAAAACACATCTAGTTTCTCAATTGGAAACCGGTATGTTTGTACCTAAATTCAAAGAACATTGATTTAAAATTTTCATAAAAAAGCATAACAAAAACTTGCTATGACTACAAACACTAAAAATTCGTAATATTATAGTAGCACGTGCACTAAATAATAGAACAGTTAAAAAATTGCATTTGCGCGTGATATCGAGTGAAATCCGGCCAATAGTAACGCTGTGACATGTGCTCAGTAGCATGTGGTTTCACGCTAAAACCGGTAGGAATATGGAAATAAATTTTAAAAAAGATGGTTTTATTCTGAAACCACTAGGACACAAAGGGTTGGTGTATTAAATGGTTGTATTTCTGGGTGACTGGAGGTTTAATGTTGCATCATTCAGTGAATTAATTGTGTGAGCAATGTGCTGACCTGGAAGCTGACCTGGAAGTAAGCTAGAGTTTAAACAATAACCAATGTTGCCCTTTTATTGTAAGGACTAGTTTTTAACAAAACATTACCCATTTATTTACGGCCTTTGACCGTACAGTGGCCTGACCTTATGCTTTTATTTATGGTGTTCTGCGAATCCAAAAAATATAAGTTACAATATCCTTTAAGTTTAATGTTTCAACTAAAATTTGATATCGAAAATTATCGATTATTATTTTTTATGCGACCGCCACAAAAACGATCTCCATAAAAACCAATTAGTATTAATACTTAGTTTTGTTATCGTTTGTTTTTTTTTTAATTGCCTCATTTATGGATAATTAAATTACATAAATAGCTATGACAAAATATACCTATAGCATTTACCATTTAACATTCAGTACTTTTATCAATCATGTACAATTTTCACATGAAAATAGTTATAATAATAGTTTTGTTGTGCGCAACTGAAATCGCCTCGCCTAACCGGCAGCAAAGAGGTTTCTTTTCTAACAATAATGTCTGTGGACATGAGATTTCGTATGCATTTCTTGATATAAATTTCTTAGATTGTTGGTATAATCCTGATGTAAAAGCTGATGTTGTACGTTTATTTTATAATTAATTGATTGATATTTCAGTTTTTTAATACTTATTGCTGTTTTAGAGTCAACTTATACAAAATCATAAATATCCTTACGAAGAATATACGGTTCAAACTGAAGATGGTTATCTACTAACACTTCAACGTATTCCACATGGAAAAAAACAATTTACTGGCAAAACTGGTGTGCCTGTACTATTGATTCCAGGCCTGATGTGTAGTTCTGCAATTTACGTAGATATAGGAGAGAATTCCCTTGGTAAGAGAACTTATGGTATTGATAAATTTGCGAGGAACAGTTTTTAGTTGGCAGGGTAATAATATTTACTCTATTCATGTTTGAAACTTAATGACTTATATGTGTTTTAACTTTTAACACGTTTGGTGAACAAAAAAGTACTAAATGAAATGGCTCCTCAAATACTATAAACTGAATTGGATTTCAATTTTTTTCAAGTTGAAGTTAAATGTCAAACAATAGTCATTTTTTCCCCCCAAATGGTGCCATTTGGAAAAAAAAATGTCTACCAGATTTAGTAAAAACAAATAGATGATGCCATTTGGAAAAAAAAAATTGACTATCGTTTGACATTTAAGTTGAACTTAATTGAAATCCAATTCAGTTTATAGTATTTGAGGAGCCATTTCATTTACTTCTTTGTTCACCAAAATCGGACCACAAACAACGGAGTTGCAGCTTGCGACGTTTTATGTATGACACCCTGTATAATACAAAATATTGATATACGTATGATAATATGGATCTATTGTAAGTGATTTATTTGCTAAGAAGTAGCTGTTCACAAGCACGATGTCCGAAAGTTGTTGTTTGTTTCCGCCACTGATTAAATATTAATGAAACAATATTACAGCTTATTACCTCTTACCACTCCAAAAGGCTTAACTCAACTAACAATAATTATAGAATATGTATATTCTGGGTACACGGAACTTATTGACCCTAAATATAAGATTTCAATTTTTTTTAAAGTTTTACATGCATAGGTACTCAACTTGTTTGCAAAAGATTCCATGCAAAAAAATATGTTGGCGCCAGGTACGCTATTACGAAAAACGGCACGTGTTAAGTATGGTAAAATTTTCAACATTTACTTTCGTTTAATATAATTATATTTTTTCTACAGTTTACTTTACTTAACCCTTTGCGGTATCACCAAGAAACCACCTTTCAAATAATTTATTACATGATACGCAGTGGCCCGCTTTAAAACCACTATTGCTACCCTATGTCATAGCAGTGGTCTCTAAAGTGGGGTGCGCGCACCTTCGAGGGTACGCGAGATAATTTCTGGGGCGCGCCGGATAATTCTTAATAAATTAATTTTTCTATTTCTACAGCATAATTTAGCAAATTTTGTGATGAAACTATTACGATTTTCTATTTTGGGATGCGCGCTAATCCTGCAACATTAAAGTATGGGTGCGCGACCAAAAAATTTGTAGCGCTGTCTTATGGCGGAGAGCAATAATTGGTAATAAAATAGGTCTGAATAATAAAATATCATTTAAATGTTTTTCATGGTGTAAGTTGCCTTATCAAACAATGGTAAATTGCAAGAAACTATTAAATTTTACACAATTAGTGGATTATAATGGCTGGTAATTAAATTTATAAATAAACTATAATCAGGTGATAAATTTGTTTTTAAATTTGAAGTCATAAAATTATTGTTAATTTTAAAATATTTTAAGTTAGTGTTTTATCGAAAAAATTTATTTTGGGCTGAAAGTAAATTTATTTGTTATTAAATTCTTAAAAACTACGAGAGGTGAAAGTGTTTTTTTTTTGTCCCAGTGGTTAACTGGTGAAACCACCGACTTTTTTCTCTATTTAAAGAAATATAATTGCAAACAGATTTTTTTAATGTTCATTTAATGATATTTTAAGTTAATTAAGGAAATTATTTTTTTCTTTTTATTAAGAAAACTTGTTTTGGGTCTTAAAGGGTTAAACACCTTTTCTTGCAAGTTAAATATAGGAAAAACAAGTTTATACATGTACAGGGTGGTCTATTTTCGATGCCCATACATTTTTGGTATGGTTTTTTCTGCTTAATAAGATAGCGATGTTCAATACTCATACGAATATTGATATATTCCACCTAACTTTCTTATTTTAAATGGCAACCATAGTTGGCTTTGACATGAGTCGAAAGCTTATTTTTTGCGCTTTTCAAAAATATATAATTTGCTTATGGTTGCCATTTAAAATAAGAAAGTTAGGTGGAATATATCGGTATTGATATAGGTAAAAAACAATTGGACACCGCTATCTTATTAAGGACAATAAACCGTGCCAAAAATGTCTTTAAAGTTTTTTTTTATCTTTTCGTTTAAGTGAGATATTTAACATTTTTGAAAAGTGTCAAAAATCGGTTTTTGGCTGTTTCGAAAATTAAAAAAGATATAAAAAATTTGTTTACGGCAATGAATTTCTCTCGAAAAAAGAAATCGAGACTACGTACTTAGTTTTTTTCTATCTCTGATAATAACCGAGATACACTGTATGGTCATCGAAAATAGGCCACCCTGTACGCCAAAGAAATAGCCTAGAAGTATCTTCTGACCATTCACCTGCAATAGTCACCATTAATTTTTAAATCCTAAACAAAAAAAGCAACATTTCTTACATAACAAAAGAACTAATTGGCATTTCTTCAAACAAAAAATAGATAAAATAATTACATTGGACCGCCCACTAAAAACCTTTATACAAATCGAATCGGCAGTAGAAGACTAAACTAGAAATATTCAACAAGCAGAAAATCGCTGAGAAAATGCAACTGAGAAAAAAATTACAACAAGAAAAGAACGAGAATAATAAAAAAGCTTAAAAACAAGACAATAAAGAAGTTGAAAGAAATGCTCTTGGAAATAAAAATCAAAACATACAAACATATTTGCAAGGAATAACTTCAACTGAGTATTCCCTATAGAAAGTGACTAGAAGACTAAAGAGCGCAGCAATCAGAGATAAAAATAATAAATGGGCAAAGAAATTTCAGGTAAAAGACAAAAGTATTCGGCAAACACTTGCAACAGCCTTTGAAGCTTCACAATCAGAAACTATGGAGGAAGATAAAGAAGAAATAAAGCTATTTGTAGAACCCCGATTCCAGATGGAGATGTAAATCGTGAAGATCAAAGTAAGATAAGTTAAAAATACTATTCTAAACGAAATGGCAAATCAAAACCAATAAGTCCAAATCTACTCGTACACATGCAACGTTTATAATGCGCAAAGAAATTGCCTGTCCGTCAAAATTAATGGTACCTATTCAACTTCCTCAAGCCAAAGAGGTAAATTACCTTGGCATGCACTCAAACTAGAGGCTTACCTGGTAAAAACATACATTTACAAAGCGCATACAGTTGGGCCTGAAACTAAGCAGTGTATTGAATCAATGGTCGAAAGTCAAAGTTATCCCTTGAAAACAAGATTTATAAAGCCAATCTGATGCCAGTCTGGACGTATAGAATTAAAAATTGGGACATCGCTAGTAACTTTAATATTGCCATCTTACAGAGGTTCCAAAACAACGTCCTACGCGCCATTGTCCAATGATGTCCAATGATATCGATATCATCCAGCGCGTGCGACATCCCGCTAGCCGCGGTCAAGAAAGTAATCACACAATTTAGTTCAAAGTACCACAAAAGAGTGTTTTTTTAAAATTATTTTATTGTTTCTGCGGAAGGGGTTTTATTGGTCTATTGGTCTATTGTACCCTCTGGTGATAGTCCCTTGCAGAAGCCCTGTTTTTGAAAAACTTTAGGATCGTCTTTAAAGGTATTTTTCTTAACTCTTGGTTGGTTTTTTCCATCCCTAGAAGTCTACGCCGATAAGGCGTAAATCCTTCACACTTGTATAGTACGTGAAAAAGAGTTTCTTCTGTCCTCTGCATACATCGGTCTCAGAGAGCCCTATTATGAAAGTGTTTGTTTAGCCGACAGTGTCCTTGGTATATTAATGTGCCCTGGACACCATATCACTTTAAGGTTATTCCTGCTTCCTAGCACGTTAAGTATCCGAATGCAGTTCAGAACAAGTTCTGAGTTTACTTTCGACGAGCCAAGAGCTTTTAACGCTGCTTGGCTGTCGGACACTATGAAGATTCTTTTATTTTAAAATCTCTTTCTAATAGCGTGTTTGCACATGTGCATAGCGTACACTTCGGCTTGAAATATGGTTGCATACTGTCCAAGGCTCACAGATGTGCCTTGCCTCAGTTGAGCTACTTCCCATATTCCTGCGTTTCTGAACCGTCTACCTACTTAATTAATCAATCAAGAAGTGCGACGTCTAAAGAGGCTTACACCATTTGAACTAACGAATAGAATTCACTAGATAGGTAGTAGGTATGTCGTCGTAATATAATACCACCTAAAACAGCAGGTGAAATTTTTGTAAGTTGGTTCACTGAAACTACCCTGCACATGCTAATACTGTTAAAACTAAAGCTTATTGCTCTTGGGCAGATTGCTGTAAAAGGGAATTTAAAAAAAGTACACATAGAAAAAAAGGATGTTATCACTGCGCAAAGTTTTTTTCGAATTATACTAATTCAGTGATGCACAGGAATGTTGTATTAGGCTAAGGAGGAATGTACATAAAAACAGCAGTTTATCTTAATTCTATATTTATAAATAAAATAAGGGTGTCCCAATTATAGACCGCCAAAAAGTAGGTGCATATTCCTGAGTGAAAATGATGACCATTTGTCAAATATTTTGTTATCCGAAAATGCTTCCTTTCAAAGTTAGAGACCTCCAAAGTTGCAAGAAAAAAAATCGATTACGTATTACGTCCTAGCCGTTTAAGCTAGAGCTATCAAACTTGGCCGAAATGTATAGGTGTTTCCCATTGACTTGTGGGGTAATTAGAAGGAAAACACGTAATTGGAAGTATGATTATAGTCAGGTCATCCGCTTACCATCTTCAGAATTTTTTTCTCTGGAATAAAATTGAAAATGTCATTCGTCCATAAGAAAGTACGACTTAAGAGAAAAACAATCGTCCCTCTTTGTTTTTTGCTGTAAACGTAGCCGTTTTCGAGAAAATTAGCGCTAAAGATGCATCGACAAACTCTGTTTATACACCTCATTTTTTTTTTTACTAAACTTATTGTTAGTTGGCTAATGTCATGCTTGACTTAAAGCTTGTTCGCCTGGTAAGCGGATGACCTGACTCTCATACTTCCAATTACGTGTTTTCTTTCTAATTATCCCACAAACTCAATGGGAAACACCTAAACATTTCGGCCAAGTTTGATAGCTCGAGCTTCAACGGCTAAGACGTAATCGATTTTTTGATATTTTTTTGCAACTTTGGAGGTCTCTAACTTAGAAATAAAGCATTTTGGGATAACAAAATATTTGACAAATGGTCATCATTTTCACTCAGGAACATGCAACTACTTTTTGGCGGTCTATAATTGGGACACCCTTATTTTATTTATAAATATAGAATTAAGATAAACTGCTGTTTTTATGTACATTCCTCCTTATATTATTATACAGGGTGTCCCCGTTATCACCGCAAATATTTTAAGTGGTGGTAGAGGACCTTTTTCTAAGAAAAAATTTCAAGTACAACTTTTTTCTAAAATCAAATGCTAAGCAGATATCAACACTTATTTGATTTTTTTCCACTTCTGCATTTAAAAGGCTCTGTCGCCGAAAATATCAATTTTATTGTAAAATACCTTTCAGCTTTTTAATAGAGCATGAAATTCTCTACAAAATTGATTATTATTATTTTTTGTCTACAGGCAATGGTTTAAAAGTTATAAGGCAGTTTGTACAAAAAAATGTGAAAAATTTAAAAACTTTAATTGTTTCTTTGATTTTGCAACCGCTGTAGCTTCAAAACGAAAGGTTGTACAAAAAAACTGACGGCCCATTCCGGATAGCAAATTTATGGGCTACAACTTTGGTAAAGTGAAATTTTTGGAAAATAAAACCGATTTTTCGAAAAAGTCGAAAATAAGGAAAAGTGCAAAAAAAAATCCTAGAAATATTGTTTTGTATTTAAAAATGCTGTTAAAGAGAGTGCGATTATGTAATTGAAAATGATAGAGGTCATTTTGAACACTTATTGAAGTAATTTTGTGGTTACATGTTAATTTTATTGTGTTAAGATGGATTTGCATTGTTTTGCATTTTTCGTTTTCGAGAAAAAAAAATACCGGGGAATAATGATATTTTCTATTTAAAAATGCCATAGCATAGGCACCATTCATGAAATTATGTATCTCATTAGTTTCAAAGCTTTTTATGAAGTTTGAAATTCTTCAGACAACCACCCCTTATAATTTTTTTAAGGAGCTAACGAACAAATTTAACAAAAAATTGTTAAATTGGATATAAATAAGTTATGTAAATTTTTAAAAACGCCGCATCTTTTTAACGAAACGTCGTATAGCAAAACGGATGTCTATTGCGGATGGCATTTAACGGACTACAACTTCGGTAAATATGTTGTTCAATAAAACTAAATGTATCATAGAATCCATCTTTACACAATAAAATTAACATGCAACCACAAAATTACTTCAATAAGTGTTCAAAATGACCTCTATTATTTTCAATTACATAATCGCACTCTCTTTAACAGCATTTTTAAATACAAAACAATATTTCTAGAAAGTTTGTTTTTGCACTCTTTTCCTTATTTTCGACTTTTCCGAAAAATCGGTTTTATTTTCCAAAAATTTTACTTGACCAAAGTTGTAGCCCATAAAATTTGCTAACCGGAATGGGTCGTCAGTTTTTTTTGTACAACCTTTCGTTTTAAAGATACAGCGGTTGCAAAGTCAAGGAAGCAATTAAAGTTTTTAAATTTTTCACATTTTTTTGTACAAACTGCCTTATAACTTTTAAACCATTGCCTGTAGACCAAAAATAGTTATAATTAATTTTGTAGAGAATTTCATGTTTTATTAAAAATCTGCAATGTATTTTACGATAAAATTGATATTTTCGGCGACAGCCTTTTAAATGCAGAAGTGTAAAAAAATCAGTGTTGATATATCTACTTAGCATTTGATTTTAGAAAAAAAATTGTACCGAACATTTTTTCTTGAGAAAAGATCCTCTATCACCACTTAAAATATTTGCGGTGATAACTGGGACACCCTGTATATTATATATTTCCTATAATATCTTTCAAGCACAAAACACATGCACCTTACGTAGGGTTGATTAACGGGATTTGGCATATGAATAGTTGTTTAATCGGTTGAAAATTATTTAAAATTTCTATTACATAATCTTCTCGATAAAAATTAAAGGGGAGAAATGGAAATGGAACAGAGATGGAAAAAGCCAGAAAAATCAAAAAACCGAAAAGTGAACTAAAAATAGTTAACAAGGATAATGACTAGGCTATGATATAAGAACGTTAAATAATAAACCTCTACACTGTACGGTAGAAGAGGACTGATAGTAACTGTAATCTCTTCGAAGCACAATGCATTTATTTCAGCGATATTTCAGCTTCAATTGTTCGAAGTATGCAAAATAAGCGTCAGGATAAGTGAACCAGTATCTCGTTGTAATGAAAAAGCACCTTTTTCTTTGCCAAATCCGGTCTTTAAAGAAATTTTGTGTTTTAATGCCCACTTATGGAAAACAGCCAGATATGGTGATACCCTTCGAATATTAAAAAACTTACGCTATGACTCTTTCAGCCAAAGCGAATTTTCTTTTGTCTTCCTCGGAGGCGAAGATTCTCTGTGCTTTCATTGTTTATTTCATTCATTTATTTCTGCTGGTGCGTAGTGATGAACTCATGTCGTGTCTGTACATATACATTTCCACATTAAAATCAAACTCGTTTTTGTTCTGGAGTAAGCAATCAGGACACTCATATTGCGCAGACCTTACTTAACCCCAAGTTTTCAGTTAAAATATGATGTACTCGTTCTGTTGAGACACCTAGGCCCTCAGTTATCTCATTCGCTTACACTCGGTAGTTTGTCACTACCGTATCATGAAATATTAATGTTTTCAGCCGTCTCTGTTGTTGATGGCTGTCCACTGCGCGGGTCCTTCTCTATACTCTCTTCCTGTCTTGTTTGCAAGCGTTTTTAACAATGCATACTAAGGTGCAGATTAACGCAAAAAGATAACCTGATAACCATTGTTAAAGCTTTAAACCTTCCTTAAACGGATATTTAGTAACAGCTGGCTGACCAAAGTTTCCATTTTTATGATAATCGCTCGATACACTCGCTTTGGACAGCTGTAACTCCAAATCTTTTTGACAGATTGAATAAACATTTAAGTTTATTTTATATAAGGGACCAAACATCAACAAGGCAAAAGTAGACAACGATTTAAGAGCCAATTTTATGTCAAGTCGCAAACTTCCAAATGTCCCTCACATATGAATTATTCTCTAGTCTAAAAATATTGGCAGTAAAATATACTTTTTTTGCACTTCTTACCTTTTGTTAATACAGGGTGGTTCAAATGCGATGGAATATATGGGTATCTCGCTTAATTTTCAAGATAGAGAAACGTTTAAATTAATAAACACACAAAAGTTTTCAAAAATATTCCATCATTTCCGGTTTTTGAGTTATTGGAAAAAAGTGTATTTTTGTCGAGATACCCATGTAATCCCATCAAATTTGGACCACCCTGTACAAGTCAACTGTTCCACGCATTACTGTATGAATACTTGGAATGCAAATTAATGTTCAGTCTCATAAATATTCTGGTGTATATTTTTTATTTGTTAAATGTTGTCTGTATCTGCTATTGGTGGCTCATTGTCCGTTCCAGGCAAAGTTATTAACCCGATTTTTCTATATGTTACAGGTTTTTATCTAGCAGATCTTGGTTATGATGTATGGTTGTCTAATCATAGAGCAAGTCAATATTCAAAAGGTCACATATCCCTAACTGAAGGTTCTGTTGAGTATAATACGTTTAGGTAAGAACCCTAAATGTTATTAAAAGAATCACAACTTTATAACAATAATTGGGCAGCAGATCAGTGATATTTCGTTTTTTACGGATTCATTATTCTACTTTATAAATATCTTTTATACAGACATAACAACTGAAATACGATTCTTCATGGAAATCTCGCTAATAATTACAGATGGAGCATAGTTAATTAAACAAAAATTAGAAAAAAATACAACTGATCTATGAGACACCACTAATTATCATACGATGCGGTTTAAAAAGTTGCTTAAGAGATTTTATTACGCGTTTCTAAAGTTTTGTGCAATAAAAAAGTTAAAAATGATTTTAAAAAACAGAGTTTTTTTATTTTCCAAGATTTAACGAATACCGTTCAATATACCTAGAATTTCTCGTTGGGTTCATATTCACAATAATATTTAGTAATTTTGCCTATTCAGCTAGTTATAATAAGCGAGACCCATAGGTTGAAACTTGAATTTTAACAATTTGCGTATAAAACAAATGAGCCGGATGTAACTGAAATCAGGCTCACCCCCTATTTTTTATTTTAAATGAAAATGACTCTAACATTGTAATTTAAAAAAAAAACTTTATATTTTTAGATTTTTGAAAACAACTTCAACATTTTAATTAATTTTTATACCCTCAAAAAACTTTTGGACAAAAATATAATTTTTCATTAAGAGTGGTCTGACCTGCAAAATTGAATTTTATTATGTCAACAGGTGTCCGAAAAACGCTTTTGTTAATTTTAATTGACATTTGGGTTAATTTAATAGACTTTAAAGGTTGCGAAATTGTTTTTTAATAAAAGTCAATTTTTTTTCAATGAAAGAAGTGGCTCACGCGGTTATTTTAATAGAGAATTATTTGATGAATTCAACACTAACATTTTTTAAAATTTTATATACGTGGAATACTTTAAAACGCTCTCCTAGACAATCGTTGTTAGCTATACAAAAACCTTTCGTACAGATTAAAAAACGTGGTTTTAACGTGAAAGTTATAAACTCGTTAGTTAAAGAAATTTCAATAAAATTAATCACCACAATATTCTTTGCTTGACTTAAGTTCCAAATTTAAAAAAAAAACAACCTTTAGCTTGTTCGTATTGTTCCAATGTTCGACAATTTAATAATTTTGGTTTTATTCGAATTAATAACAATATAGTTTGCTTCTTTACATACTTAACTTATTTTACAAATCAATTACAATTATTGTAAATTTTAATAGGGTATGATGTGGAACAATAGTTTTTACCGTTTTTAAATATTCTGCAAATGTATACATAAATTATTAAGGAATATATAAAAACATTAATGTGAACTGTGTTAGTCGTTTTTATGTGCAAACATAATGAGAGAATTACGAATTTTAAAAATTACATTTTCACTTCAAGAATTTATAGTATAATTATTATACATGTCTAGAAGAGTACAGTATTTTATTATAATATCAAACTTTAACCTCTTCCTAACATCGGTGTAGAGGTGATGATTTTTTCCATTCCCTCCTATCTGTTGCTTTTTTTTTGTAGCTTGTCGTTGTTATGCCTTTTCTTTTAAGTAAGTTCGCTATCATGTTATTTTATGTGTTCCTTGGTCGTCCGCGTCTTTTTTTCCCCCGGTTTCCACCTCCCATATCACTTAGGCTGTTTTTACATCTTTCATTCTTGTTATATGTTCGAACCACACGGTTTTGCACATAGTTTTGCTGACTTGGTTTTGCATATGTGCAAAACCGTGTGTGTGAACGCTAAAACAAAGCGATTTTATTGACCTTGGTTTTGCACAAGTGAATCTAGCGCTGCTAGATTTCTTGGTTTAGCACATGTGCAAAACCGTGAGTGTAAACGCAACTTGGTTTTGCATGCTTGGTTTTGTTCACTGCGCATGAGCCACTTTACATTTCAATCCATGGTATATGCGCATTGTCACTTGTTTGTTTAATTGTCTTCGTTTCGTTGACGTCTCAAGATGCCGGGCGATTTAGCAGACAATTCATGGTAGAAATGATTGATATATTTAAAAGTTTATCCTGCCTGTGGCAAGTAAAATCCCTGGAATTTCGAAACAGAGTTTCCAAGGAGCAAGCCTATGAAACTTTAATAAAGAAATTTAAAGAAGTAGATGTAAACTCGACAAGAGCAACTGTTACGTTAAAACTTAACAGTATGAAAAGCAATTTTCGGAGAGAGTTGAAGAAATACAGACAATCTCTGAAGTCTGGTGCAGGAGCAGAGGATGTTTATATTTCAAAGTTATGGTACTACGACCTGCTTATGTTTTTAGCTGACCAGGAGGCAGTCGGCAGTCGGTGTCAAATTTTGATGAAGTAAGATTATTTGTTACTGGTTTTAACTTTGTTACTGCCTATATTTTTAAACATTACAGCTATGTTTGTCAGTCATACTGTTATACAATAATTATTGCATTAGCTACAAAGTTACATTTGAAATTGTTGCGTTATTCTATAACGTTATTTTATTTTCTTTCTCTACACAACGTTATAAATAACATTAATAAATTGAGGTGTTATAATATATAACGGTATATTACGTAATGAATATACAAGCGAGCTAGTCACTCAGCGGTTGACGACAAATGATTACAGTAAAACCATGTGCAAAACCGTACGTGTAAACGAGTACGCGATCATGTGCAAAACCAAGCCGCAAAAACAGTGTGCAAAACCACATGCAAAACCATGTTGTGCAAAACCACGTGTGTAAACGGCCTTTCAGTTTAACATTCTTTTTTATCATTTCGCTTTTTATTTTGACCATTTTTATCACCTTCAATTTTTCTTATAATCTTCAATTCGTAAGCCTCAATTATGTTCTTAATGCACTTGATAAACCCAGGTTTTGCAACCATACATAAGATTTGGGACCAGCACCGCCTCGTAGATTCTGGTTTTTGTAGCTTTCGTGACTTTTTTTTTGTTGAAGAAAGGTTTATATAACATTCCGTATGTTGACATTACTTAGTTTATTCTACCATCTAGTTCTATATTTCCAGTTTCCTCCACTAGGGCCCCTAAATATTTCAGTTGGTGTTTTATTTGAATTTTTTGTTTTATATTACTATTTCTACAATTTCTGTCTCATTTCCTATCATTATAATTTCTGTTTAAGTTAAAATAATTTCAGTCCATACCCTTGTAAATTTTCTGCCCATTTTTCTATTTGGTTTTGTAGTTCTTCTTTACAATTTCTAAACAGAATAAGATCGTTTACATACGTAAGCTCATTTATTTTTATTTGCATTAATTTTCTGTAATCTACGTGCACTCCCCCATTGTTGTATAGTTTTTTTTTCCTTAAATGTCGTTCATTGTCATTATTTAAAAAACTGGGCTCAGAATACTACCTTGTCTGACTCCTTTTGTTAACTGTTGGTGCCTTTCCTACTTTGAATTTTTCAGTGCCTTTATTGTTTGCAGAGCAGTATTATGAATTTAAAATCTAAAACTGTCACTGTTAGTCTCTTTGGAAATAATTTCCGTTTTAAAAATAAGACGCAAAAGAGCAAATTGATATAGCTTCGGTTCGTTAACAATTCATCTTCACAACTATTTTCGTTGTTTTTGTTTGTCTTTCGTTTATGATTTGGTTCAAATTCATATCCTAATTAAAATATTTATATGTTTAGGATAGGAAATACATTACATTAACGCTAAATGTTTCTACCTTAGTTTTCATGAAATCGCAAAATACGATACGTTTAGCAATATACAGTTTATTGCAAACAAAACCAATAGAGCTGGTGAAATTATTGGTGTTGGTCATTCAATGGGAACTACAATACTTCAAGCTTTTGAGAGTTTACATAGAGAATATGCCAGCAAAACAATGAAAGCAATAATGTTTATGTCTCCAGAAATTTTTTTAGGCCATATGAATCCATTTAATAAATTACTGGCTCCCCTTGGAAACGCAATGGAGGTAAATAAGTTTAACTTTTTAATCTTAATAATAATGTAATTTAAATATTTATTTTGGATTATACAACATATTATACATTCTAAAATATCATATTTCATGCCTTACATTTCTATCGCCTAACTATATTACAATTTATGTATAAATGATTGATTTGAACAATTCATTTCAAATACACAACAATAATGCAGTAATTTAAGTCTCGATAACAATAATGCTTTTATATTTTTCAAATTACGAAATCAATAAATTAATCATTAGTTCTGTTTCGGTTTCGGTTTGGCTAGAAGTGGCAATAATACTGTTTTTTTTTTTTTGTTTGTTATTGAATAGGCACTTTTTTTTTCCATGTCATAATATATTTATTAATTACAGTGCCCCTTTATTAACTTAACTAATTTTTAAATAATTTATTTTTTATTAGAATATTATTGTGAGCACGATTTTTAATGGAAAAATATGTACTTTTCCAAAAAAGAAGGAAGATGATAAAGATAACTTTCGTCTTGTATAATATGTAATCTGATATTTAATCGATCAAACTTGTTTCTGCAACACTCGATATGCATATACAGAGTGCGTCACGTAAGAGCGACACCACTAGTATTTCGTTTAAAGTAAGATACAAATCAGGTTAAATAATACAAAATGTTTTTAATGCCGGGAACTAGTCAACAATGTTTTCATTGGATTAACAAATCTCTTAATTATTCCCTGCCCATATACGAGAGGGTACCCAAAAATAACCGGAATTATTTTTTAAAAGCTATATATTTTCAAATTTTTTACAAAACAACGTTATCCCCTTCAAAATACTCTCCATTACAACTAATACATTTGTCCCACCGGTGCTTCCACTGTTCGAAACATTTTTTGTAGTCATCTTTAGAAATGGCTGACAGCTCCTCCCTCATTTTTTTCTTGACGTTTTCGATGTTGTCAAATCGATGTCCTTTCATGCCCCTTTTCATGCATGGAAATAAGAAAAAGTCGCACGGAGCCAGGTCAGGCGAGTAAGGTGCGTGGGGCAGCGGAACCATGCCATATTTAGCCAAAAACTGTCAAACAGAGATGGCTGTGTGTGCAGGTGCATTGTCGTGGTGGAAGAACCAGTCTCCTGTCTGCCACAATTCGGGTCTTTTTTGACGGATACTGTTGCGCAATCGTCTTAAAACCTCCAAATAAAAAGTTTGATTGACGGTTTGACGTAGGGGGGGACAAACAAAAACGAAAAAAGAATAAAACAGCGCTAGCAAAAATAATCACTGCATATGAACAGAACAAGCCAGGTTGACAACACAGGCGGCACTGAACTGGCAATGAGTTGCGCTATACACTCCTAGCGGCAGAAACGCGTGCTACACAAGCTCCGCCTACGGCAATGCTTTCCGGTTATTTTTGGGTATCCCCTCGTATACAATAATATATTCATTATATCAATTATATTATACCGGGTGATTCAGTTTGACTGTCGCACCCCTATAACTTTGTAAGTATTGAGAATAACCCCAACAACCCTTATATATTTGAAATCAGCGAGAAATTCTCTATTAAGTGATGTGTTTTTGTTGCCTCTACGATGACGTATGTCAAATCCGCGATAGGCAACTGTTTTTTTTTAAAATTACATAGTATAAATTTTGTTGTTGATTCAGATAGAGAATTTAATTCTGAATCCGACCATGTACTCAAAAAGTAGGCATACATAAGAAAATTTTCGAGAAAAATCAGTTCAAACTGAATCACCCGGTATAAGTATATGTATACAAGTTTGTATATTTATTTGACCATTTAGTTTCAAAATAAATTAATATTGATACAAATGCCATCACAGTGTATTTTATATTTGTTGTGATTAAAGTAATAATAATTATCAAATATATTTTGTTTCTATTTGATGTTAATTACTATTACTGTTTAAATTTGTTTAATTTTTATAATAAAAATTGTGTAATTTTGTTATACAGGATGTTTCAGACCACCCGTACGAACACTTTTATTCGAAAATGCGACTTCTGACAATTAAACCGGAAAGGACCAAATCCGGAAGTAACTTTAAAAATTTAAATGGAACCATACGGTTTTTATTGCATAATTAAAGAGATATTTGGTAAAAAAAAAACTTTTCATTTAAAAAATGTTTTGATTATCAGTACAGTTTGTAATCCATTGGATCTAAATCATAACAACATTTAAAACCCTATTCGCATGTAACTGAGTTCTAGACACCCCCTTCTTTTCTTCAAATGGAACACCTTGTATATTTTTACAGTTTTGGAAAGAGGAAGCAATTTTGAATACAACTGCACTAATTTGGTTAATGTACCACTACCATTCCGTGTAAAAAAAATTACTCAATAAAAAAAAACTTTTTCGTCCAAAATCTATTTGAGGGTATTAAAATTAATTAAAATAGTGCAGTTGGATTCAAAATTGCTTCCTCTTTCCAAAAATGTAAAAATATACACGGTGTTCCATTTGAAATAAAAAAACTTAGGGTCATATCCGGCGAAACCGGAAGTGAAACAATAGTCTTTTCACGTTAGAATAATCGGGTTTTCATGTAATTAAATACATAACTAAAAAAAAAGGGGGTGTCTAGAACTCAGTTACATGCGAATAGGGTTTTAAATGTCGTTATGATTTAGGTCCAATGGATTAGAAACTAAACTGATAATCAAAAAATTTGTCAAGTAAAAAGTGTTTTCAAATATCTCTCTAATTATGCAATAAAAACCGGATGGTTCTATTTAAGTTTTTAAAGTTACTTCCGGATTTGTTTACTTCCGGTTTAATCACGAAAACGGCTATAGCGTCAGTCAATTTTACATATGCATTTTTGTGATACCATTTTTCCCCCCATCTTTGTCAGACGTCTAATTTTTGAATAAAAGTGCTGGTACGGGTGGTCTGAAACACCCTGTATTTTCAGATAGACAATTAACATGTTATACAGAAAAAATATGATTTTGTAAAATAATAATAATGCACCTAAAAATTATTTTCTACGTCAAGTATCATTAAGTTGAGGTAACAATACGGAATTATCATTCGTTTTATGGCACACTTGTTCTATAAAACATTTTTATTATTTTAATAATAGTAAAATAAATATGGAAACCTGTATACTATTTTAAAAAAAATGTTTTTAATTATGTCAAAGGACACTATCTACATGGCGCGTTCTGTATATTTCTCTCCAAACTTAACATTTAACTTTTAAATATCATACAATTGAAAATATTTGTTTATTTACAAGGCAATTACCAGAATATTACAAGTTACTATGTTTGGCGAAGATGATGGTTTCGTGACTACATTATTAAAAACCTTGTGTTCCTTTATATCAGCTGGGCTTCCGCTTTGCGTAAATACATATTACTTAGTTTTTGGGTTCCGTTCTGAGTTAATACCACCGGTAAGTGCTAAAATACTAAATTACGATTTTTATAGAAATTACGTGAAAACGACATTCCTTAAAGTTATTTCTCACATTTAATGATTTTTAACATCTGACGTTCAAGTGGCTTGCTTAAATACTAACTGGTAATGTTTATTTCGATCTATAGTGCCATTCCTAGATGGCTTAATATAAGTTAATAAATTGGAAGGCAATAATTAATATTAACAATTAATTACCGTAATACACCGTAATGCCTAGTAGCACAAGTAAAGAGTGGAACTACTTTTTTCACTGTGTAGCTGCCTGGACTGTTCAGTGGTGCTGGAGATTGGACACGTCACAAAGTATTAAAAGGCAAAAAACCTACAGGACCGGCTCTAGGTATACAGGCGTCACCATGCAAAATCATTTGTAGGCGCCCTCTCTCATTTTTCCTAAAACTCTGTAAGGCTAGGTGCAAATTGAGACGCGTGTGAAACGACCTGACACGAGCGCTATGACGCGAATACAGCCCACGGGTAACGCATATTGCGACGCAATTAAGTAGTGAACTCTCGAAGCATAAGAAGGGTAGAGATTTCTTCTGGGTATAAATCCATCCTTCTTCTGCGAACTTCTAGGTATTCTTCTACCTGTTTAGTGAGTATTATTTACGATAATGAAAGGGCGCTGCTTCTGAGTTTTACTGCCTGAAAAATTTTCAGTTGCCTGAAAAAATGGGTCGTCGGAATCTTATTTAAGAAAGAATATTGAAATACAAAGCGTGAGTCATTGGGATCGTCATAAACGAGAGGGGCTTGCTCAACGGGTGCCCCTATTTTTTTCATACCTCAATAACCGTCTAGAGCCGGAACTACTAATTTATATACTTAACTTATGTTTTTATCTATTTTCACGTCGTATCTTCTTTAATTTTGACATTTAGGTAAAAAAAGTAAGAGAATATACAATCCTAAAAGTTTTCATGTTTTAGGAATATCTACCAATAATATTAGGTCACAATCCTGCAGGAGCGTCTGCGAGAACCCTTAACCACTTTACGCAAATTGTAGCAAACGGAGGTCACTTTCGGCAATACGATTATGGCTGGAATGAGAATTTAAACATTTATAAAAATTCTGTACCTCCAGATTATGATGTCAAAGGTACAAATACCTCAGTTTTTATTATTTACGCAGAAAATGACGAAATCTCTCCCGAAAAGGTATTAAAGTAGAATAAATTAGTAAGTGACACAACTGACGAGTGAGTCTTGTAGGATGTTTACAAATTGTACGATACAATTCCCGAAAACAGACGTTTAGGTCTCCATAAAGTGGCGTATCGTTGGTTTAGCCACATTGACTACTTGTATGCAAGAGATGTAGTGCAATTAGTTTACAGCCATATAGGAAACATGATGAACAAAATATCAAGCAATAACCCTTAAAAAAGTGAAGGCCTTAGAAAATAGAGAAATTCCATCGTACTTGGTGTACGATGGAATTTCTTTATTTTCTTCTCTTTGACACAACTTAAAAAATAACCTGTTACATAATTTCATTAACCGTGTGACAAAATACTGGTGTTATGTCCGAAAATAAAAGTTTTTGAAATCTGCGTTTTATTTAGTTGATCAATCTCACTGCCAAAATATTTAAAACATCAATCTAATTACTTATTACTATAAAAGGAGTCGCCATACACAAAGTTGTAAGCAACAACCAATTCACTTTCCACTGTGAATGTTTTTTGAACATTAAAAACAGCAATTATTAAAAAAAGAGCTATTTATAATTAAACTATCGGTATAGGATAAATAAAACAGTGCGTTTTAAAAATTATTGAGCATTCTAGGGATTGAAAATCTGGACATTTGTACCGGTTATTTTTAATTATAACTAAATCAATGGATGTTTGCAATTTTTTTTTTGTGTGCATGTATCCTAAAATTTTTTTTTTTTTGTCAGATTAAGTACACACTAACAAAAGCAAATTGACAAAAGGTCCATTTTCAATTTAATACTCACAAAATGGTAATTTTTTGTCAAAAAATAATACAACACAATTATTCGATAAGTTATAAACTGTCAATTACAGCAGTCATGTTTGTTCAGTCAAATAGGTACGTACAACTATTTTGTGAAAAGTAAAAAATAACTTTTAAACTTATTCTTCCCAAAAATCTTCCTACGTAATCTTATTTTTTTAAATGCACTATGAGATTTAGAGTTTAAATCTATATCACAATTATTATTATTATTATTATTATTATTTTTTTTTTTTTAAATAACCCTCATCGAGTTTATGACATGCAATCTGGTCTTTGAGACCAATAAACAGTTTAATTAATTCTAGCCTAAATTATAAAGTGCAAACTTATTCTAAGGTTTACCCAATGGTAGTTTGCAATATATAGCAGTGGCGTGCGGTGACTTTTCAACCAGGGGATGCTGTCCAAAAAAACGAACAATTTATTTTTTTTAAAATTAATTTTATTCTACGATCTTTTTTACAAAATTCGTCTATAGCAACATCATACAATCTTTTTTCATTTTTCATATTTAGCAACAATTTTTTTTCAATTGATATTAAAGCGAGAGCAGACAGTCTATCGTCATTTTGGCTGCTTCTGGTGAATGTTTTTATTCATTTCATTGTCGAAAACGATCGTTCAGTTGATGCGCTCGTGGAAGATATAGTGCAAATTAATTGTATTAATTTAAATACTTCTGTCCAAACATCTTTTAGCTCATCTTTCACAATTAATTATTTTATGCAATTTATAGATTTTAAATGAAAGTCGGGAGTCGAGTACAAGTAAACTAATTGACTTTTTAACTTCATAAAATCAAAGTATTTTCTATAAGTTAGCTGAAGTGATTGTAATAGAAAATCCGGAAAATTCTTTTCATATTCTTTAAATTTTCAATCAAAAATTGCAATTATTATTAACCACAGTTTCATCCATATTATGGGTCGTATTAAATAATAATCAAAATTCTAAGTAGCGAAACAGTGCACTAAAAATAGAGTTAAGCTTATTTAAATAGAAGAAGCTTGATTTAAAGAAAGTAAACAAAATCAATTTACAACGGAAATGATTATTTTGTAGCGTGCGGTAATATCAATCGAGTGCGGCTGCCTTACCATATAACAGTTGCCCCACACAGAGGAACCATGAGAGTAATCGCTTCCCGTAGCTGTTAAGTAAAGCAACGATGCGGGCAATAGACTAGGGACTGCATCGCAGTGCGCATGCGCCAATAACGCAAATTTCGAATCCACAATCAGAAACGCATCCCCGCTCCCGATGTATGTCATTGTTTCTGCAGTACCAGGGTGCATCAACGATGTTCCTTAATGCTTTGTTCTGGAATCTCTGGATGATTTGAATATTACTCTGTTTGGTGCATCCCCATAGCTGTACCCCATATGTCCATACAGGTTTTAAAATTTGCTTGTATAGCAAAAGTTTACTATGTAGTGACAGAGGGGAATTCCTCCCGATTAGCCAATACATTTTTTTATATTCGATGCCTATTTCTTCCCTTTTTTTCTTGACATGAGCCTTCCAGCGTAGCTTAGCGTCCAATGTAATACCTAAGTATTTTGCTGTGTTGGAGTATGGTATTTGCTTGTTGTTTAAGTTGATTGGTACATGTTCAATTCTCTTGTTGGTGAAATTGACATGTACTGACTTTGTTTCATTTAACTTTATACGCCATGTTTTTGTCCAGTTGTTGATCTGGTTGGCAGCTGCTTGTAATTTCTTGGATGATTCTGTATTGTTTCTTCCTACTGCTAAAATAGCCGTGTCGTCGGCAGAGGTCGCTATAGTAGGGGAAGGTGGTATATACTGGGACATGGTATATAGTGGGACAACAGAGATTTTGGCCATCTGTTACCCCGTACTTGAAGTTTGTTTACATCAAAATAGCGGTTAAGCAGTCCCATTATATCCTGTCTACAGTATGTGTCGTAAACAATGTCATAGTGACTTGCACATGTGAGGCATGTTTGGTAACTGCACATTGTTTTTTGGTGGTTATTCAGTTTATGTGCTAAAACTTTTTTATTTCTTTAACAACAATTAGAAAATTTGGTGTAGGTGTACCTTACAGTATATTAAATGTATGTACAATGTTAAAACTTAAAATAATCATACAAGTTTATCATTAAATCGTTGCTTTTAAAAATTGATCACATGGTGCATTGTAGGACAATTATGATAATCAGGTAAATTTTCTGAAAAAGACTTCCGACTTTAGATTTTCTTTCTCTAAAAACAGAGATAAAGACTGTGTTGAAAAAAGAAAAATATTCTGTGTAGGTTAAGCGCACCGACTACGTTTGGGGGCACTGAAAAAACCAAAAAATATTTTAAATTTTAGTTTGATTTTTCAAAGTACAATGTCTAAATGCCCATGAAAAGTGAAAGTTAAAAAAAAAATTAAAATTAAGCCTTTTTTTAATTACTTATGCTTTATTTCATATATATTTTTTGCTGTCCCACAATGTACCACGGGGTGGTTTATGTGGGGACAAGTGGTGTATAGTGGGACAGTGTCTCTTTTTGTGTACCTTTATTTAAAAAAATATTTTTTTTGTATATGCCATGATAAACTAAAGCAATATGAATATCTCATATCAATTTAAGGTATGCAAATTAAACCGTTCAAAAGTTACGCAAAATTTAAAAAAAGTGTCCCAGTATATACCACCTTCCCCTACTGTTTTCTAGCTTTGGAATATCAGAAGTATACAGTAGGTATAGGAGCGGACCTAGTACGCTTCCTTGTGGAACTCCTGCTTTAATTTCTTTAAGTTCTGAATAAGATTCTTTTTGTTTTATCCTAAAGTGTCTCTCAGTGATGTACGACTGAAGAATTTCACAATCAATAAGAAAAAGTATACCATGTTATTTCAAAATAAAAGTTAACTATCGCCAGTCTGACATATTTCATCGTAGAAAAAACCATTTGAACGTCATTCGACAGAGATTTTTTTTACTATTTACAAAAATATAAGATTTATAGGGGGTTTCTCTTCAATTATAGGGGTGCCACAGTTAAACTGACTTACGCTGTATATATCATCTTCAACATTTACTCTAATGTCGTTTTTTAGACGAATTTGATCAACTTAACTTATTTGTTTTATTTAGGAGTTCAGAATCTGCAGTCAGTTGAAACGACGTATATTTCAAACTTCTGCTGTAGTAAATATTCCTAATTGACATAGTAATGCACACGTGCTTAAAGTACTGCTCCCTTGCTAGCCACTAGCGGAGAATCATGTAGTACTTTGACACCTTAGGGACCAATTAATGATTACGATTTTCTGCGTCTATGTTGTCTTTCATTCATGTTTGTGTGTAACACACAGTGTGTCCAGATATTGACGACAGTTAATAAGCACATTTTGTATAAATAATGTAAAAAAGGTTTATTATCGCAATCAAATTGTTTTTCTTAGGAAGTCTCAGGAGTCTGAAAAGTTGAATAACTCAATATTTTATTATTTTTGTTATATTGCCTTATTGCTACACAAAAATCATTCCAGTTGATTAATGATTTTCATATTATGTACCAATAACTATAATGCTACTATTTGTAGTTTCGTGTAACACATAGAACGGTACAGATAGATATATCTACATCCTCTTTTTTTAAATAACAACTATTTATTGCATTGAACAACGTGAAATGCGCTTGTAATGGTCATGTTTTAAATATGACATTTGATGTTGATGGTTAACGATTTGTGAAAACTACAATTATTATTGTTAGGATAACTTATCAAAACTTTATAATAATTTTAAATGTTAATCCCAGTTCCTTATAAAAATACTAAGTTATTGGTATTGTTAAATTCGTCACAAAATACTCTATTTAAATAACCGCATGAGCCATTATAGTTTCAGTTAAAAAAAATTACTTTTAGTAAAAAAAACACCTTAAGGGTCTATTAAAGCAGCCCAAATGTCAATTAAAATTTACAAAAACGTATTTCGGACACTTGTTGACACAATAAAATTCAATTGTTAGGTCAGAGTCCCATAATGAAAAAAGCAATTTTTGTCAAAAAATTATTTGAGGTTATTAAAATAACCCAAAATGGCGCAGATGTATTTAAAATCCCTTCCGCTTTCCGAAAATGTAAAAATAAAGTGTGTTTTTTAAATTACAAAGTTAGGGTCATTTCCGGCGAAATCGGAAGTAAAACAAAAGTGTACCTAAAAATCCGTTTTTGTGCACATGTTACATGTTTAAATTTTTTTTGTCTATATAAAACTCTAAAAAAAAGGAGTGAGCTTGATTTCAGTTCCACCCGGTATAAAATTGATTCATTTTCAACAACTTTTGTAACGTGTACTTAATTAATTGGGCACGTTTAAATTAAATTAATCGTGTTTAACACATTTTTTTGCTAATCTTCTTTAGAATAAATCTTGCATTATTAATAATCATTAAAACTTCCCTAAGGATGTTGGCAAAAGGTAGTCAACGAAACATGTTGGTTATTTTGTGAAACTTTAATAACAATAAAAGCTGTTTAAAAACCAGTAAAATATTGTCTTTAAACTTTACATAAAAAAAGACAGGAGTAGGTAACCCAAATCATAATTATTGGTAGATAAATATAATATAATACTCTCTAGGTTCACTAACAAGTATATAATTTCATTGAAATCGTTAACTTTATGAGCGTTGAATTTGTTACGCGGTTATCACCGATTGACTGCACAAAGATATGTATAGAGGGGTCCATCCTCTTCACGTTATATAATGATAACTTATAAGTACCGTTTATAATTTTCAAATATATATATAATATTACGCAACAATGGAAAAGGATTTAAACGTTAATGACAGTTACTGCTGCAATTCGCATGAATGCTCTTGCAAGTTTAACTTAAAATTTAACGTAACGTACCACTAACATAACTAAATTTTCTATTGCAAAACTCATTAAAGGCAACACTATGCTCTTTGTTGATAAAACGATAGGTAAACGAATTCCATGTAATCTAGTTTCAAAGGGAAGTACTTAGTTTAAATGATCAAAGCCTTTTTCGTTAAAACCAAACAAGCGTGCGTTATTGATTAAATATATGTCAGTCTATTATGAACTAAATAAATGATTCTCTTTCATTTGGATATACGAAATACACATTCGAATAAATAATGGATATTTCGATTACGCTTTGAAAGATGAAAAATATGAATGATAATAAAAATCATGAACAAAAAACTCGTAAATGAAATAATAGTTGCGCCAAATTTAACGATCTGGACCTCATAAAGAATAAGAGATACAGTTACTGACATCAGACAGAAAGTGCCTATTTTGGAGAGCTGCAGTTTTTTTTTTTAAATTATCTTAGAATAAAACAGACAAACTAAATTAAACTAAAATTAGCTATTTGTTTAAATATTTTTTCTACTACCGCTATTGTAAATTACTGTTACTATGTACAGCCTACATGCATAGTAAGTGGATCTTTACGCACGGTAAACAAATAGTACAGTTTTTTAAAAGAAATAACCAAAGTAGGCTCACTTCAAACCCATCCTGCATGTAAAGCAAGTGACTGCTAACGTACGGTAAGCAAAAAGCACACTTGTTCAGAAATGTCAAAGTAGGCTTACGCCAAACTTCACAGTCACTAGTGTACGTACAAGTGTGTTTACTATTAGCAAAAAAAAAAGGGTAAAATCGTACTTATTAAAATGTGATCGTAGAAAAAGTTTTGTATGAAAATCGAATTGTAAAGCAACTAGTGGAAAAACGCACTCGCTGCTACTCTCAAATATATCATACTACGTAGGAACACAACGAATGTCAAGCACTGATACAGATCAAATAATGATTGTGCAAACATATTTAAGATCTGGATTATTTTTATGGCAGTTATTATTAATAAAAAAAACTTTTAGAAAAAAAGTTGTGGAAATTTTGATGCAGTGTATTTTTTTTTTGATTTAGAGATGATCGAAAGAGTTTAAAATGTTATATGCAAGCCATAGCTGGCTCTGATCTCAATTTAAAAAAAAATCAAAAAGCTATGAGTTTGCATAATTATTTTAATAGTTTATCTCAAAATAAAATAAAATAAATAAAAGCAATTTAAAGAACTAAAATACTCTGAAACAAAAAAAAGCATAGTGTGCCACTAGCTTTATCAATCTATACATTTCTAACAAATAAAAATTTGCATAATAATGGAAAAGCAGTTAATAGTAGTCCCCATTTAACTTTGTTAATAAGCTTAAGTAACGTTTAATCATACCATGTTGCATTTTGAATTTTATAGCTTTAAGTTATTAATATTACAAGATGGACAATTTTTTCACCAAAGTACCTAAATTTTTTCTCTTTCCAAGGGTATTTGATTGATTAAAAACAGTTTTTTACGATATCGTTTCCATTAATGAAGATCGTCTGATATATTTTTGATTTTCAGATAATTTTTTTTTTTTTAAAATCTGTAACGATATTATTGCTTATCCCCAAACTGTAACCTATGTGTTAGCTCTAAGAATAAGGATCTCGATAAAACTCGAATTTCAATCAAACTATATATGTGCAGCATAGTGGTAACATGTTGAAGTCTACCAACGCAATTTATGCATTAACTATTGTTCTATTGGATAATCCACATTAAGTCCAGACCACTGATGTTCAGTGTTCACACACACTGAATAATTGCATTTAAATCAAACTGAATTTAACCATTTATCAAAATAATTTGACCATGAAATATTACCCAAAGTAGAGCAAAAAAAAACTGTAGCCTTACAGCTTTGGCGTACATTAACCATAAAAGTAACTATTAAAAAAAACATTTTATGCTAATTTTAAAACAATACCGAAAACTATTTTTGGGTGAATATAAAAAGTCTTCGTCCTCGGTAAATATTACTTGTAGGCTTGTAGGTATTAATTAGGTTCATTGATAAAATTTGTGAATGTAGGTAATATTTAGTTTATGTATGTGTATTATTATTAATAATAATTAGAGAATCTGGTTATTATACATTAACATACAGCGTAACAATATGTGTGTTGTATGGCTAATTTTGTCATTATAAGAGTTACATAATCGGTTAAATAAGCAAAAGGGCACAATTTCAAGAACAATTTAATGCCATTTTGACATTTGACTTTTTTAAAAAATATTTTGCAAATACTAAAACAAACGATTTTTTCAATGGTAAATTATTTCTTAGTCACCTATGGTCAAAATTTGAAATAATTCCTGTAGACATTTTTACGTAGAATCAGAAAAAGTATCTAAAAAGTGATGACTCACTCAATTTTTGAAATACATGCTAAACTTGACTTTTTTTAAATGACCACCATAGCTGGCCGGCCGATGGGTTCATTAGAAAGAGACTTTTTCTCGTTTCAGCGATGAATGAGTTTTTAGGTCTATCTTTAAAAATAAGCAAGTTATAACAAAATGACTGTATTAATCTATGTGGTCATTGAAAAAAAAAACAGATGACGTAAATAAACTAGCTGTGCTTAATTAAACACAAAAAAAATTAAAACTTAAATAATTAATTTAAGATTATTAAGCAAGCCATAGAAAAACTCAAAAACCCAAACAACATCAACCGAGACAACGGCTACCCCCTCCATAATTCTTGGAAGAAGCTGATAACCGTAAATTGCACTCTCCAGTGCGAATGACTCGCCAGTTGCTGTTTAACCAACAACTAACAACCCTGAAGATGTCCCCGTTAAAGGAGGACGAAACGTTGGTTATGAAGAAACCTTCGACGCGGTTCCAACCCGGAAATAACTTATATACATTGGACATCGGCCGCGGAAGCCTACAATATACCTATTAATTTAAGACATTTTTTACATTTCATTATGATTTATAATCGTTCATTACCATTACTATAATATCTAAATTATAACATGTGGGCAATACAAATTTAAAATTTCCACTTTGTAGATATTAATGTTTTCCTAGGCATATTTCTTTTAATTTGATGAGCTGTCCTTAAAACAGTTAATGTTAATTCATCAATTGTATTCAACTGTCTTTATAAGATTAAATGTTTTAAGGAGGACAGTTTATTAAACAGAAGTAATAGAAAAACATTATCTACAAGGTGCAAATCTCAAATTTGAAACGACCATAGAGAACGCATGTTATAATTTAGATTTTATTGTAATAGTAATTAAACGGTCATACATTATTATGAAATGTAAAAACTATCTTAAATTATTTAAGTTTTTAATTTTTATGTATTTTATTAAGCACATCTAAGCTTATTTATGTGACTTCTTGTTTTTTTTTTCAATCACCACCTAGATTAAACTTAATAAATAAAACAGTTTTGTTATAAATTGCTCTTTTTTAAATATAAACTTAACAACCCATACATACTAGGGTTTCTCATATTTGACGATTTTGCTTGTCCCGGGATTCCAGGAAGAAATTGGCCTTTGTCCCGGGATTTCCCGGGATCCCGGGATGTAATAAATTATGTCATAATTTTTAAATAAATAACCCAAAAAATTAAGGGAGCGGTTTATTACTTAAAAACAACTTCAAGTCATATATGTAATACATTTTGCTCCATGATTATTACAAATAATTCAATAATATTGGTGAGAGAAACATACATTTGGGAATTATAACCTTTCTATTGCAATTTCATATTTATGAATACAATAATATTATTTTTACAATGAATTTTTGTAATGTGATTAAAGAAAACAAAGGTGATCTGTGCTTCAGTCAATTAGTCTTTTTCTTAATTTATTAACAAAAAGTCCTGCTGCATAAAATGCTCTCCAAGTCTCTATTGATGTAGGTGAAATTGTCTTGAGAGCATCTAGCAGCAACGAAACATCGTTATTAACAATAAAATTTCATTTATAAGCTATTTTGCTTTGAATTATCAGGGTACACAAAAATAAAACTGTAAAAGTATTTTGAAGATTAACTTTGTAATGGAGACCGGGCTTCTTTGCGCTATACTAAGAAAAAAATATTTTGAAGTTTTTCTATAATTTACTGTTAGTAAAGACATTTTAAGCATAAAATTCTGATAAGTTATAAAAAATAAACGAAAACAACACTTTTTTAAAATCCCGGGAATTCCCGGGACAAAAAGCATTTCCCGGGAAATATAAAATAGCTTAAAATGGGTTCCCGGGATCCCGGGGTCCCGGGAAAGAAACTCTAATACATACCTACATCGCTGACACAAGAAGAACAATTCTCTTTTTAATGAACCCGTAGCAAACTTTGGTTGCCATTTAAATAGTCAGGTTTAGCTTGTATCTAAAAATTGAGTGTGCCATCGCTTTTTAGATACTTCTTCTAATTAATTCTACATAAAAATATCTACATGAAACATTTCAAATTTTGATTTTAACAAAGGTGACTAAAAAATAATTTACCATTGAAAAAATCGTCTGTTTTTAGTCTTTTCAAAATATTTAAAAAAGATGAAGGTGTAGGTCAAATGTCGAAATGGCATTAAATTTGTCTTGAAATTCTGCACTACTTTGCTAATTTAACCAATTATTTACTCTTATGGTAACAAAGTTACCCATGCAATACATATAGATTATTGTCGCTCTTTATATGGTATTATTTTCAAAATAGTTTAACACATACGAAATAAAAATTTAATTAAAGGAAGGAAATTTTATAAACTTTGAGTTTCTGCCAAAAGCCGCGTTAAGTTTAAGACTTCGTTTTAGTTAAAACAAATGATTTTATTGAGATTTTACATAACTTACTTTATGATAAAACCGCTGACGTAGTAAATCCACAAGCGCGAACACTCGCTGCTGTAATTAAATAAATTGTAAGTGTAGTCACTGAATTGCAAGTAATTAATTAATTAATGGCATAGCCTGGTCTTAGACGTTTTTCATGTTGTTGTTGAGGTGTTAAAAACAGCTATAATGTACAAAAAAGTCATTTTTCTACTTATGTATCTGAAAGTTGTCATTTTCTCACTACCTACCCTACGTGAAAATTTAACTGTTTTACACTATTGGCGAAAGCTAATTTTCGCGAAAATAATGTCAATGTCAAAATCAAATTGTAAAATTTACGATTTTTTATAGCTTAAACTCATAATAAACTAAAATTGCGTTAATATTCTTATCAAATAATTTAATTTTAATGTAGCATTTTATATAAAAACCTATTAAGAATGGTAAAAAAATTAATATAAAATATATTTCGTTTGCAGGTTATAATTTTATTTCTGTCAATGTCAGTGTGGAGGTGTCGCTATGGAAATGAAATGATAAATTAATACTTTATACCTACATAATAATTTATTGTCATTTAGTTCGTTTACATTAACTTTCGTTCTATAATATAATTTTAAATTCGTAGAAAAAATAGCATTTATGACTTAAGATGAAATCAGTTTTTTTCGTTCGTGAGATTTGTTCACTCGCTGCTTCGCGGCTCGTGAATAAATCTCACCTCGCGAAAAAAAAAACGGAGTTTCATCTCTTGTTGTAAATTATACTATTTTACTTTATGCAAATAAATATTTTAAATAATACCATTACGGTTTTAAATCTATTTTCTGTCGTTTTTTTTTGTAAAAATTGAAAGCCCAAGTATTTTTTTTTTAATTTTGGAGTATTTATTTAAACTTTCAAATTTCCATTACACACTTCGTTAAAGTATTCATTTGCATTGGGTCTTCCAGTATTGTATTAAAAATGTTCCCATTACAATAAGTTAAACATATGATATTGTTTTTTAAAATCGTTTAGCAGAATGACTTAAATTGCTTTAGAAAGTTTTTTATTCGGATATGTACTCCTTTAAAATAATTGTCCAGTTCGCGCATTGAAAATGCTATTTTCAGTAATACCCAAAATTGTTTTGAATAATAACTTGCTTTTATTAAAGTAACGTACAGTAAAAAGTTTATTTAAGAATTTTAACTCAGTAGGTACTCTTTTTTAGAAGGGTCTGCTTTAAGTTCATAAATATTTTAAATCTTTTCGAAACTTTTCAAATAAATAACTTTATCGGAGCTAACTCGTCAAAATGCGAAAACCAGTTATGAAAATCTTAATTTTATTTTTCTCTCCGATTCCGCAGCTAAGGCCGTAATAAAGTTATTTCAAACGTAAAGAACGACTTAAAGGATATAATGTAGTTGATGAACGTTTTAACGTTATAACGAACCGCTGTCGTAACTTTCCGAGTTTAAAATTGATTTTAGAGGGTTAAATGCTGGGTTGGCAATTAATTAAAACATAAAATATGCATGGAGTGTTACTTTTATTGTGATTCTTTTTATCATCATTTGGGAGTTTGGTAGTTACAATATTATAAACTATTACATTAAATTTAACGGCAAAACCTATAAAATTATTCATGACAAAGTTCTTGAGATAGTTCAAAAGTTTAAGGTACACTTACGTCCTAAATTTTACTCTATAATTTTTTACTAATAACTCTGTTTTATGTACAGGGTGGGCAAATTTCGATGTTTTAATAAGGAATCTCTGTAACTATAAGAGGTATTAAAAAACGGACCGCGCATCATCGATCTCTTTTTTCGAGAAAATGTTAATGGCGAAAACTAAAATTGGTTATCGTCTTTTATAAAGTTGTATTTTTTTAAATGGAGGTTATGGCTATGACTTATTTACATTCCTTATTTTTTTGTCATTCCAAATATATAAGGGTTGATGTATTTATTTCCAATAATACGCAAGTTACGGAGGTTTTTCAGTTTTTTTTTTTTTAAGAAAATCATAGTAGGCTGTGAAAACAAAAACAAAACAAGGTGTAAAACCTTTTTAAACTTATTTGGTACAAGTTACGAAGGTTTTGTAATTTGTTGTTGTGATAAACATTACAAATATGTGAACGTAAGATAAACTACAATAAACTACATTACTGCAGATTCCGACTTTATCGTTGTTTCCTTATTTTTATATACATCAACCCTTATATATTTGGAATGACAAAAAAATAAGGAATTTAAATAAGTCATAGCCAACTAAAGGTTCCATTTAAAAAAATACAACTTTATATCACAACTCGAATTTCGTTTTTTTTTTGAAAAATTGTCTACGCCACTGGATTCTTATTAAAAAAGTAGAACGTCAAAATTATTTTTGTTTATTTTCATTAACAAGCGAGATACAGTCATAAAACGAAAAGTCGAAAAATCGAGTTATCGGCGATAACTCGAAAACAAAAGACAATAACCAATTTTAGTTTTCGCCATTAACTTTTTCTCGAAAAAAGAGATCGAGGATGCGCGGTCCGTTTTTTGATACCTCTTATAGTTACCGAGACTCCCTATTAAAACATCGAAATTTGCCCACCCTGTACATTAAAATTGTCAAAAAAAGTGAATTGGATAAACGGATTATTTTTTATTGCTATTGTTTTATTAAAGTATAATAAGGATTCAAGATATTTTCTTCTAACCTAAACGATTCTAAGATACAGCATTGTCACTCTATAATTTAATTTCGGTTTTTTAGTTTAGTATCTAGTTGCTTCTGTGAGAGTATTTTAAAGGTCCATGTCCTGGCCCCCCCCACATTTGAAATGTAACTTTTTTTTTAATGTAGAAGGTTGTGCTAGCCTTATGCTGGCGTGCTTTGTTAAAATTTTTGATTGTGCTGGTTTCGTTAGGCTACAAATTCAATTTGAATTTGGGGGGGCTGTGGACATGATAGCCCCCCCACCACGTAATTTAAACATTTTTTTAAGACAGATATGTTGTGCTAGTCTTGTGCTGGCGTGCTTTGTTAAAATTTTTGATTGTGCTAGTTCCGTTAGGCTACAAATTCAATTTTAATTTGGGGGGGCTGTGGACATGATAGCCCCCCCACCACGTAATTTAAAAATTTTTTTAAGACAGATATGTTGTGCTAGTCTTGTGCTGGCGTGCTTTGTTAAAATTTTTGATTGTGCTGGTTCCATTACACCACAATTTTGTTTTTAAATTGGAGGGGCTGTAGACATGATAGCCCCCCCACCAAGTAATTTAAACATTTTTTTTAGATAGATGTGTTGTGCTAGCCTTGTGCTGGCGTGTGCTGTTAAAATTTTTGATTGTGCTGTTTCGTTACGCTACGATTTTGGTTTAAAATCTGAGGGGCTCTAGACATGATTAGATTTGCTTTTGTATACATTGAACCATTATTGTTATCTCTGAAAAGGGTGACTTCTAAAAAATTTATTGAATAATCTGTTTCTGTAAATTAAATTTTTGGATGGTAACTGTTGAA